>CM072799.1:10059941-10631845 GCA_036983795.1 Megachile lagopoda
TTAAATAACATACTACATATATGATAAAATAAAGAAAAAAAATACATAGATAAGTTAGATGATATTTATTCCTCTTCTAAAACTAATACAAGCAGAATTATGTTATTTTCAAATGTAAAAACTAGTTTGTTTACTGCATACATTGATACGAATTCTATTTTTATTTCCTTTGAACTATATTTTTTTCTTGGACCTGGAGTCCGTTAAGTGAGAACTAAAGCAGTCCATTGGACTTTCACAAATTTACTTTGATAAGTAATTAACATTATTGGAAACTTAAATATTGTAATTTCTAAATTAATTCCTTTTTCTACATTGTATGAATTTAGAGAAACAATTAGAACAAGTGTAAAATTGAGTTAAGTTGTATGCACTTTCTAGCAAATAATTTTCTATCGTATTAATGAATGTAGAGCTGCTTCACACAAATGTAAATGACTGAAGGAATAATTAAAATGCCATAATGCAAAGAAAGTGATGGCTTGAAACATTTGCAAGCCAATTTCTTTCTAACGAAATTGATTCCGTCGCAACCTCGCATCTTTTACCTCAAAGATGACATTTTTAAGAAGGTTGAGAGTTCGAGAAATTTTGTAGTTTATAATTTATTCAATAAATACATAATCTCATGTACACGATGTTTCGTAAATTGTAAATTATCGATAAAAAGAAAGATAAAAGTATCAAACGAAGTATACAAAAAAGTATATGTCATCATAAAATTTCGCTAAAATCGATTAAATAAAATTAGTTATACAAATTTTGTAAACAAATGATTTGCGTTGAAAACAATTCACTACTTTGTCATTTATTTTCCCTATGCAATTTATGAAATATCTTGCGAACAATCTAATCGAAGCAAAAAATATTGTTATTTTAATTATGTACACGTATACCAAATATATTATTATGTATAAAACGAGTTTAACAATATGTAAATAGTACATCATAATTTTACTGCACATAACATCACAAAATACAGTTCTGTTAATTATAATGCAAAATATTGAAAAGTATTATTTCCAACTGTAACCTTTGCAATTACTTAATTATATTTCCATCCAAATTGAGATCAAAACCATACAAAAATCTATAAGAATTACGAATATACTATATTTGAGATACGGAATAGTGATAGTCATTAAAAATATAGACATTTCTAAGGTAATAACAATATATAGATAGTTCTTGATGTACATAGCAAAATATATCTTTATTGCATATACATTTTCAATGTGTTAAAATTGGAAGTACGTTTTACTAAGAAATTCCAAAAATATTTGACTGTAATAATTATATTATTGGCAGTTTTGTGCTGTTGTGAAAAAAGTACTATGAAACAAGATAAATTAAAAGACAATACAGAGCAAGTCACGAACTCTGTTCAGCTGAAATATTTCTGCTTTTATTACAGAATAAGAGAATACCCAATGTATTAAGTTTTATGAGCTCAAAGAATTTATATGTTGTAATATTGTAAGTTACACTGCTTCCATTGAAAATGTAAATATGATGAACACTTCACGATTAATTTAATTTTCTTAATTAAAATAATTATTTTGTTATAATAAAATTTAAATATATAAATAAATACATAATTTGATATAATAAAATATGTTGAATTTTGAGAAAAAGTAATCAAAAAGTACCTTGAAGTATTCTTCATACTTACACTTACAATTAAACCATTGTAACTGTATGTGATTCAAGAAATGATTACAATGTTTGTATTTTCAGTTTTTTCATATTATTCAAAACAGAAATACTTCAAAGGACATATCTTGTGACTTACCCTGTTTATCTACATCAGTTTTTCTTTGGCAGTGGTGGTGGAACTAACGTAACTCCATTAAAATAGGGATGACTTAATCCTTTCTTTGCTGTTATCCTTTGACTGGGATCATAAGTCAGGAGTTTCTGTTAAACCAAGAACAACAAAGTAATCAAAATTGCTGTAATCAAAGAAAAACTGAATATGAATTATTTTATGAAGTATCATTCTTACCAAAAGTAAGTCTTTGGCATCAGAATCAAAGGAAGGTACAACTTCATCTAAACATCGGGGTTCCCACCTTGGAAACATTGACGTGTAATCACGTAGCTGTGACACTCCTGGCCAAATGCTCTCATCGGGTGTACCTAATGTACGAAATATCCTGAAGAGTTGATCTATTTCTGAATCACCTGGGAACAAAGCTCTTCTGGTTGCCTATGAGAATAATATTACTATTTTGAAAAATTAAAATTATTTATTAATTAGATCGTGTTTTAAAATTATTTCTTTCGCATGAAAGTAGTATTTGATAGATATTTTAGTTCACATACCATCTCTGCAAATATACAACCAAGACTCCAAACATCCACAGCATTAGAATAAAATTTGGTTCCTAAAAGTATTTCTGGTGCTCTATACCATAATGTTACTATTTCATGTGTGTATGTACGAACAGGAACACCAAATGTTCTGGCTAAACCAAAATCTGCCAATTTTATATGACCCTCCCGATCTATTAACAGATTCTGTGGTTTTAGATCTCTGTGTAAAATGCAACGAAGATGGCAGAACGAAATTGCTTTCAATAATTGATATAGATAGCTCTGTAAACATAATAGACTAGTCTTTGAACAATTCATATACCTATTTTCAGTCTTAACGTTTGAAAGCAATACCTTTACAAGAGCTTGATCTAATCCTCCTTTAACCGAATCTAATAATTTTTTCAAATCTTGTTGTAAGAATTCAAAAACAAGATAGAGATGATTGTCACCATCTACTACATCAAATAACTGTACAATATTTGGATGTGTAAGTTCCCTTAATAATGATATTTCTCGAATAGCAGTGGATGGAACACCCTCACTTTCCCTAATACAAATTAATATTACTTCATTACTCATATGGATTAATAACTGATAACAAACTTGAATACTAAGTTATTCTGTCATTGAAGTAAATATATTGTGTGTTTATTTACAGATAAAACCATTAATAAAGACAATATTTAATTTCCATTAAGCCACATGATTCATACATTTGATGAACTTTGATCAAATAAAACAATTAAGTTTAAAAAATAAGCACATAGGGAAAATCCTGTTTGTATATTTGATGAATTAATTAAAAGATTATAAATTAAAAACCAGGCGAGCATAACACAATGGGACAAGCTGAATAATGTGGTGCTACGAAAATTTAATGTAACGTGGCCCCTGCAGATTCAGCTGACCCCAATGTGTAAGTTAGCAGATGTGTTAGCAATGCATAAGAAGCACAAGCTCAATGAATTATATTTATCTTGAAAAGTTATTTACATGGTTAAAGACAAAAACAATATTATAGAGAAATGATCCAGTAACCCTAGAAACATGCAAATTATTTAGACATTTATAGAGTAAATAGAATATTAGTTTCCAAAACGATAATATATTAAATACCTAATAAAATATATAATTTTAATATAATAATATTTAAAATGAAATGTGTAATGTGATGTAGTAATTTAATCGAATAACTATTTTTAAAGGTCTATCAAATATCTAATATTTGTATCATTAAAGAAGTGGAAAACAATATAATTTGCTTGTTAATAAAATAAAAAATTGGGTACAATATATTAATGGAAATTAATTATATCCATTGAATGTAAGATATACTTATTACACATATACAAGTAATATCATTCAAAAAACAATTACATTTAATTTAAAGTTCCATAAAATTATATTATTACATACATAGTCAGAAATTTCTAAGAAAAATATCTTTTTTATATTTCTGTATACACATATGTAAACAATAAAGTAATAATAAAGCTGAATCATACTTCATAAAAAATATCGAAAACACATATTTCTACGTGTGTAATACATTGTAAGATACACTTAAGCGTTTTTACTCTAATTCTAACAAGTTTAAATTATTATTACAGGTAATATTATGCCCATTTTTTGGTTAATATAAAATATAAACGACACATCACCTAGAATGAACATTCAAAAAATAACAAATTTTTATGTATAAGTATTACAAACGACGTACGTTTCAAGACGAATTTTTTTAAGTGCCACTAGTTTTCCAGTTAACTTATCTTTCGCTTTGTAAACCACCCCATAAGTTCCTTCCCCAATTTTTTCGATCTTGACGAAGTTGTCCATAACCTCAACGTCACGTTCGACGTTGTCGTTTTGGTTTTGACACTCCGTTGTAGCTGTCAATCTTATATCACCGTCCCGAAATTGTTTGTAACTGCGTGCCGACGAAACGCCGACAATCGATGCCGACGGTTAATAAACAACCTGAGCACCCGTTTGATCAAATTTCTTTGTTTATCAACACCGAAAAACCGCTTGACATGCGCATTTCATAGTAGCCATTTTTATTAAAAGGGTTTAGAATAATCGATTCGAGAAATCGATGGAACTAAACGATTGATCGCTTTATTAAATCATCGACGACGTAACAGGTGAACGAACCCGGTAACATTCAACTGCTTGCTATATTAGGATTATTACAAGACTTATTAAATTATGAATGGTTAAAAATGTCATTTATTTTTATTATAATGCAATTTTGAATTTTTTTATTTTCAGATGTGCAAGTTACCACACCCCAAAGTTTCATATGATCAAATTTCCAAATTTCAAATTCTTAAATTTTCAAATTTCCAAATCTCAAATTCCCAAATTAAAAAATGTACAAATTATCAAATTTCCAAATTCCTGAAATTCTAAATTTTCAAATCTTAATATTTCCATAAGCCTTAAATTTTTAAGTTCTCAAATTCTATAGAAATTTCCAGATTTTAAAAATTTCCAAATTTTAAATTAACTAATTATTATATTAGAGCAGTAATTAAGAATAAAAATTGAACAAAGCAATGTCACTATGCAATATATTATATGTATTTATTCAAAGAAAAAAATGTTACAGAACTACAGAATAATAATATATTCATAATTATAACATTATTGATACAAAATAACATGTAAAATATTGATGTAAAACAATGCAACAAATATTCATAAATATTTCAAATTTTAAAATAGTTAAATGGAATGATCCAGGCGATTTAAAAGCATTACTGCTTTTTACATTCAGAATTGGAACATAAAGTGATTACTAAATAGAATCTATCAATAATTTTGAATTAATGCATTTACACTATATTAGGTGTAAATTTAATCTATTTTAAAAGAAATACTTCTGACTATTGCTTAATCATTTGAAATATATCTGTTTAATAATATGCAGATATTCATTGATTATGCTTATATACATATAGGAATGTATTAATATGTTATGTAGTAAAACACGCATTTATTACATTCTCAATATTTATCTTAATTTATATTTCATTTTTATCACTGTAATCAATGTTATTCTTGATATATTTATAGCTCCAATTGGATAAAAAATAAAGACAGTGATATATTCTTGTTACAGATTATAATCCTTTAAATTCTTTCTCTAATTTTGAAAATAATTCATGTATGAAATTATGTTATTCAATTTATTATTACTTTCTTGGCTTACAGTACATAACATATTATATTTTTCTCAATGCGTTGCATAATATGCACAAAGATGCCGTGAATTATAGATATGATTTTTACCAAGTGTTTATAATACGTATTTTTTGATAGAGATAAAAATATATAAAGATTGGAATGTTCCAGTAATGTATCTTTATTAACCCCTTATTGCGTATTATATTGCATGATGGTATCTGTAATTATTTGTATGAATACATATTGTATATCTTTATGTCATATTCATCAAACTTTCATAAGCAACATTGGTTTTTGATTCATGATTTTATTTGCAAATTTTAGGTATTAAATGGGTGCATATAAAATATCGTTTCTTTTTACAGTAAAATATTGTTTTCTCAGCACTTAAATAAATTAAGCGCTTCAGTGGTTTTTTACTGCATTGTTACTAAGTTCATAATCGTTAAGAGAAATAGCTCGAAAACCATTGATCCACAGTTTCAAAAAATATTTTTAGGTAATTAATAAAAAATATTAGGAGTTAATGCACATGTATGATTTATAGAATTGATTAATAAATTATCTTAAGAAACTCAAAGTTCAGAAGAACATTTCATATGCACCAACTTAATATAAGTATTGTTTGGTATAGCAGAAATGATGTTATATTTTTTTCATAGCTTTCAAAAGTCTGCATCAAAGGGGTTAAACTAGACATAGAATAAAATAAAAGAGAAATTGTAAATGTAAAGATAATGATTATATATTATTACTGAATTGATATCAAATGTAATGAAAGCTTTAAATAAAATAAAAAGAAATAATATTGAGATAATAATGATAATATAAACAAAAACGAAAAAGAATACATCTGAAACAAATATAACGAACCGTGCAATTTCAGTGCACTAAATTGAAATTCTTATTTTATGATATATTTGTAATATGTATTCCAAGCATGAAGTATAATTATGCCCTTTTTGTACTTAAAATTTAAACTAATTGAAAATAACGAACACTTTAATATGATTCGGAAGTATAACTATTAAAATATTAAATTAATATTTTTTGTTCGAGAGCATTACTGAATAATTTAAACGATTTGATAGAATTATATTTTAACGTACTTTACATAAAATTTGAATATATGTATAATCTACTAAACTCGTACTACAAAAAGTAATATAAGTTGCAGGAAGCAAATGATACAAATTACAGGAAACAAATTATAAATTCAAGATTGGCAACATGGTGATTATAATGTCATTATAATATATATGGCAGTATTATGATAATATCTCAAGATGAAAGATTCTTGTCTTAATTATCACGCCATATTTGAATCTTTTTTCTGCATTAATATATTTGATTCAATAGCGAAATACTGTTAATCTTTTATAATTCTTCATGAAGTATCCTTTTTGATTAAAACAATTCGTTTAAAAATAATCTGATGGAGATTTGTTTGATTGAAGTTTAATAGAAGGAAATTTGTTTTAAAAATACATGTACAATATGTACTTTATATTGAAGCATTTTCAAAAAGTACTGGTACATTTAGATTAAATATTGTTAAAATTTAAAATATAGAAAAATTGTTATTGAAGAGAAAATTAATTAATGAAGGATCTCATATTTTCTGAACATTTATAACCACTGTTCAGAAAGTATAATGTTTTAGCAAAAAAATAATTTTGCTAGTGAAGAATAAAGGGTCATATTCCAAAAAAAAATTTTGGCGAATAAAAAAACTAAATTTTGTAGAAACGCGCTTGCGCAAATGTATCTAAGTATTAAACTACAAGGCGCATTGAGGCTTAGTACAATTGTTCTAAATGGATGACTAGAGCACACATTTTAACTATCGTTTGTCTAATGCGTTCTAAAATCTATGACTGTCCACTTTTCAAATGCATTGTATCTTTTTCCTGTTGAGCATTGTAAACTGCAGTGAAAGACAAACAGTTCCTTGAGAATTGTATTATATGCAATGATGTTTGTACTGTGAAATAAAAATTAATTCTTTGGTTCCTAACTAATCAAACGTTTCTAAGCATGAACCAAAATAATTCAAGTCGAGACATTCATTAATATTTCTAGTTATTAGCATTTCTGTAGAAATAAAAACTTTTTATGTGTAAAAGGTACGAATTATCTCAATAAAAATATTTATGCTAAGAAAAAACAGCTTTTTGATGTGGATTTAATTGATTTCTGTAACGTCTTGCCAAGAAAGCTGCAATCACCTGAAAAAGTGTAAATATTTAATTTACACCAAATCAGTCATTCTTATGTTTTAATTAATAAACTAGTGAATTACATTGAAACCTGTTATACATACAATATGTGAGCGATATAAAAAATGTTTTCATAGATATCAGTATGATAACATATATAATAGAAATCACAACATGTAAGCACCCACCATCTATTAGAAGGATCATATGAGGTGACAGAGGATATAGCGATGGTGTTAGACTAGAGGAAAGCACTAGGATTAGCTCGTGGATCTTTCTGATTCCTGTACCGCACGGTCAACCAAACACCAACGAACTGTAATGGGTATACAAGTTAACATCTGCTAAGTAACACTATTCAGTGCAACAAAGAAACAGTTGACAGGTGTAATTTATAATTTAAGCAGCATAAAATTTTCACATTGCTCTTTAAAAATGAATACGTTTTCTCTTAAAAATAATGCTATATGATAGAAAAAAGTTCATAACATTTACCTCTGTGAAGCTGAAGAATAATCCTATACTGCCACACAATTTAAAAGCATAATCGATTGTAGATTGTAGTTTCTGCATACATGATGGACATTCACAATCAGTATCAGTAGGATATTGACAGCAAAGTTTCTGAAATACAGAAACACAAGATTAGAAAAGATGGTAATCCTGATACTAAAAACCATAGTACAAGTGAATGTTTCATTTCTAAACATTATACTATACATTATACTATATACAGGTATTTGATTTAATTCATTAACCAGCAATTTATACACAAGCAAAAAGGGGAACATTGTTAATGATTTTAAATTTCCTACATTAATCTGATTTATATCAAGCTATAATATTATTAATAAATACAGATATAGTAGCTATGTGCAGTACTTGTTTAACCAACTCTCATGAGTCAATTAAATAAACACTGATTAAACTTCAGACTAATTTGACTAAAAAGGAAATCTTTAAAAAATGCCATTTTATATTTTGAATTTATCTCTCACATCTTATCTGTCCACTTGTATTATGATTTTCGATTAATCTTTTATATCCTATATATACATAAAATGTAAATACACAATGAAATGCACTTACAGTTTTGCAAGATACTAGCTCTTTATCATTTAAGACTGCGCTGACAGTATCATTAAATCCACAACAATTGAAAGTAGTCTCAACCTTTTCTTTTAAATCTTGTCCAACACGTCTCCAACCCTAAAATTACAATATTTGGTGTTTTCTATAATGATGTTAATGATGGTAATAATATTATTAAAATTAATATTACCTGTTCTGCTAATTGTTCTTGTTGTTTGGTATTAACAGCAAGACAAGCACAAGCAATACTAAATTGAATCAAAAACAGAAGGAACAGGATAAGCATATACTGTTAAATAATATTAAGGATCATATTAGAAATGTATTATATAATCTTTATTAACATTTTAAAATTTTTGTATTAAAAGACATATATTACCAAGGCTTATAACAATTCTTGAGATTTACTGATGTTAAATTCCATGTTAACTTTAATCCTAAAGTTATTATACTTACTGTTCCATATAGATTTTTGTTATATATGAGTTTTTAATTTATTAAATACCTGGTGTTACAATATAGTAAACAATGAATTTTATAAAAATTATTTTAAGAATTTCTGGAATAGATACATAAAAAGCACATAAATGAATGAAGTCTTAAGCATAATTTTAATTCTCAAAAAATTAAATTAGCGAATTAAGAGTTATTTAAGAACTATAATAAATTATAATTTAAAAATACTTTAAATGGAACTATATGTTTAACATTAATATCTTTATTAATTTAACTAATTTTAAGTGCTATAAATACATAAAGTTATAAAGCAAACATAATATTAATAAAAATGAAAACAATATGAAAGTATCAAAATGACATTTTCTATTATTAAATCCATTGTAAGTACATAGTTACATAAAAAATATTGTACGTTCATATGAAATCATAAAAGGATACAAAGAACAGCAGAACTTGATGGTGTTTGACAGCACCGATGAGGCCAAGTATAGAAATAAGAATTAGTATTACACCACATGCTAAAATTCCTCCAATGATTGGAAGATTTGTAACTAAAGCCGAAGCTCTTCCATAAACAGCTACACCGATTAAAATAAACGCAACAACCTGAAATGTTCAACACACTTTAATATTACTATTTATGACACAAAAAGAGTATTCAGAATCAATTTTAATATCATTCTTAAATTTATATTTTTTAATAAACATTAATAAAAAAGTATCAATTTTATACAAATAACTTCGACTGTCCTATTATAAGGTAATAACCTTTCAAATAATGTAAATTTTCCCATTTTTTCAAATTATTTTATAATTTTGATCGCGATATGATATCGCAATATACAAGCCAGATAAGGCAAAATATAATATTTATTTAATCGAGAATATAAAATGAATAATGTTTTAATAATAAAAATACGATTAAAGTCAAAGGTTTTTGTTCAAAGTGTGCAAGCAACCCTATTTCCGGAAGTTCAGCTTACAATATAAAGGATGTTTAAGGCCGTCAATGCGTTTTTGGAGCACGTAAAGCCGCCGCACATCTTCGTATATGGGCTTTGTCCTCTTTAGTGTATTCACTCGTGAGAGTTCGTCGATTTTTTAAATGACGATATTCAGAGAATCTGAATACTTTGCTATTAATATCACGAACTAATAAAAAAAACACATATACATTAACTGGTGCAATGAACAAATATATCGCCACCCTTCCTTTGATGGCAGACACTTTGCGACTGCTCGCACTGCAACACGTCGAGTACATTCGAACTCTCGATTTCTCGTTCGATTCTAACATTGCGCGCGAAAAACAAATTTCACAATTAGATTTATTCGTTTCTTTTTATAAAATCATATTACAATAAGTGTTATTTGTCATATATTCATTCGACTACTTTAAATAAAACATATACATGCATTTAGTTAGCGTTTCGATGATATTCTTACGAAATAAATTATATTGTCATGAATTAAAATTAAAAAAGCTTATTGCATACTTTTAAATGAAATTTTTAACATGTTACAGAAGTAAACTTTTAATGAAATTTCATAACAAGTGCATTGTGTTGAAATGCAACGTAGAATGTTTCTTGTAGCTGTAAAGAATGTTCAGTTTCCGTCAGGGAAACAAAATAGAGGTATCATAAATGTATCGCGATAACACGTAAAATAGATTAAGTATTCTTCGTGTCAGATTCAAATTAAACATTAGAGATAACCGGGTAAGTATGTATCAGTTTATTTTTCCATAATGTGTGGGATTTTTACAAAATATTTGAATGTTACTCAAACCTTTGTTCCTTGAACGTTCAATATCATAAATTTCAATGTACGTCCGGTAAAGTCGAGTTTCATAAAACTGTTGTGTTAACGTACAGTTAAAAAAAGATTGGAAATTCGATTACGTCGGAAATTTATCAATGAACAGATTTCATCGGACACATTTGTTATAAGTTTAAATATAGTAAGATGTAGGGAAACATGTACAAATGTTTAGTTTAATACTTATGATAAATCACATAAATAAATTCAATTTAATTTTTCTGCTTCATCAATTTAAGAAATTTTCATTTCTTATATTAGTATGCTTTATAAGAGATTACACACATTTTTATTTGATAAGTTGTATTCAATTTACTTATACGAGTTAGTTATTAAAATGATAATTTTCAATAAAAATTTTTAATTAATAACACATAATTGCAATAACAGAGAAAAATAATTTAAACGAATTTTTTTTCTGTCTCTTCATAAATTGCATAATTCAATTGATATAATTTTACACCTATATTATTTTACGACGAACATTTTTTTATCTAAGTTCGAGAAATGACTATTGAGATCTATATTGCTGTCTGCATTCAATTAAAAAAGACAGCTGTTTACGATATTAAGTTCCCAGAATATTTTCATGCATAGACGTTTCTTAACTACCAACTGATGTTATCTGTTTCTTCTTCAAACTTCAAATTTACAACTTCAATACTTATATCACGGAACTAATATGCATTACTGAATCTAACTGTATTTAAGCACATTATCAAGCCTTTTTTCTTCTAATATTTTTAGTACACCCTAATTATACAAAAAGAATAAATATAATTTCTTAAGACAGTAATAACTCCTGGCTCTAAAATCTTACTCTATAATACGGTAGAATATTAAAAGATAGCACATCTGATTTACATAAACTGATTTTCATTTATGATACGAATTTTTCCTTATATCAGAGATGTATGATATCAGTTGTTTAATTGTACACAAAGAAGACTCTTATACATTCAACGACTTAAACACTAAATTCATCAAATGACTTTATCAACGATTTGTATACATTTCGTTTGCTTGTTTCCATTACTCGTTTTTCTTGATAAGAATTCTCTGACGAATATATAAGTTTCTTTTACCTCTATAAATAGTTAAAAATATTCATGTTCGTAGGTTTTATCGTTGCATCTCAGGACATTATTAAAATTTCATAGTGTCGAATGAGAACGAATATCATGCGAATCTTGGTGAATGATGCGAAGATCAGAAGAATGTCAGTATAGACGATGCTTAAAGTAGAAAGTTGTATATTTTAACATTTCGACTTTTTAATATCCCTTACCGATAGCTTCGCCTCGGGAAGCTCGAGAAAAATATACGATATTTTCAACTGTGCTGTTTCAGAAAGAATGATTTAGAATGTTATAAATTATTTGTAGACGTGTACTAGCAGACGAAAGATTTGGACCATTCTTCTTAAAATTGGAACGAGCGATTCGAGCTTCTTTCAGAAGCCAGAAAATAAATGAAGGTTATATTTTGTATTTTGCTTATTCGAGGTGATAATGAATATTTAAGAAGTATTTTAGTGCAAAAATATAGAAATTTAGAGATTTGAAAATATAGAAATATAAAAATTTAGAAAATGAGAAAATTAAGAAGCTAGAAATAAATAGAAATATGAAATGATAAAATATTTAAATTTATAAATATTTGGCATTTCTGATTTTTTAATTTCAAATTTTCAAATTTTTAAATCGTTCAATTTTCCAATCTTTAAATTTACATATTTTATGAATTGGAAATTTTTAAATATACAAACTTAGACATGTAGAAATTAAGTAATTAAGTAACCTAGTAATTTAGTAATTTAGTAATTTAGTAATTTAGTAATTTAGTAATTTAGTAATTTAGTATTTTAGTAATTTAGTAATTTAGTCATATAGTAATTTAGTAATTTAATAATTTAGTAATTTAGTAATTTAGTAATTTAGTAATTTAGTAATTTAGTAATTCAGTAATTTAGTAATTTAGTATCCTAGTATCCTACTAATTTAGTAATTTAGTAATTTAGTAATTTAGTATTTTAGTAATTTAGTAATTTAGTAATTTAGTCATATAGTAATTTAGTAATTTAATAATTTAGTAATTTAGTAATTTAGTAATTTAGTAATTTAGTAATTTAGTAATTCAGTAATTTAGTAATTTACTAATTTACTAATTTACTAATTTACTAATTTACTAATTTACTAATTTACTAATTCACTAATTCACTAATTCACTAATTCACTAATTCACTAATTTACTAATTTACTAATTTACTAATTTACTAATTTACTAATTTACTAATTTACTAATTTAGTAATTTAGTAATTTAGTAATTTAGTAATTTAGTAATTTAGTAATTCAGTAATTTAGTAATTTAGTAATTTAATAATTTAGCAATTTAGTAAATTCAGAAGATTAGAAATGCAAAAATATAGAATAAAAGAAATATTAAAATATAAAATATTTAAACTTCCAATTTTTCAAATTCCCAAATTTTCATACTCTATGAATTAGAAATTTGTAAATATAGAAATTTGAAATTTCTAAATTTTCATACGTATGGATTTTCCAACTTTTAAATTTACAAATAAAATACTTTGAAATTTGAGAAATACATTAACAAATTTTCCAATTTTCAATTTTTAAAATTGACGTATCAGTACTTTCAAATATTTAGCACTAATGTAGTAAATTGATCTTCCTATCTTTTCAAGAAAGTTCAAATCATTTAAAACAATTATTTCCTTTTAACGTGTCTATTTTGATAAGTTTCTGTATGCATATTCATTACCTCGTTTCACACACATAAAATACACTAAACAGTAATTAGTTTATTTTGCACTTACAGGCAACATAATTAACGCTTCTTTCGCTGGTATATTAAATTTCAAGGTTAAGAAGGCAAGACATTTTTCCATAGTCATAATTTAAACATACAGCTTTATTTTCGCTCATCTGCATGAAAGGAATGGTGCTGATAGATTTATGTATACATCGGCGCGAAAATAATTAAATCATATTCAAGGTCGTTTAAGATGTTAGATAGCTGTACACAATTCCGCCCGTATGTTCTATATTCGCCATCCACGAAAACTTCATAAACTAACAATTAAAATCGTTGAATAGCATAGTTCATAAAGAGTGAAAATTTCAACATAAGAGTCCTTGTACCAATCACCTTGATCTTGACATATATCATAAGTCACCTTTATAACCTCATGAGTCACTTTTTCTGATAACTTATTGTCATTGTTTATTAAAAAATTATTGACAAAGTTAGATTAAAAAATTTACTGTTTATGAAAGAATATGGATATCCATGTGAAGTGTTGCTTTATTAATTATTTCAGTACTGAAACAACTTAAATATTTTAATTTACTCCTAACACAATTAATATTAGTTAACTTGATTTCTATTATGTAGTGTTTAAATTACTGTTATAATTAATATATAATTATTTCTATTTTGTAATATTTAAATTACTATGAGTAGTATACAATCATTTCCATTTTGTAATATTTTAATTATTTTGTTAAATTAGTATGATGATTAGTATTTAAAATTAGAAGTATGATGATCAAAAATAATATGTAATTTACATAATTAATTAGAAACACATAATTAGTGTGTTTGGCTGCACTAAGAATGTTTTAATTTAATAGTTCATAGTTCTAATTTTTGTATTAATTCAAACACAAATTATTCATATTTTATTACATTAATTTCTTTTACGAAATGTAGTATAGCATAATTTCAGCGAATATTCGAAATAAGTTGTAATGGCGAAATTGTAGACAATAATGGTGGAACTGCATGTCATAAATGGCGATGTTATAAATTATATTTCCTTTTCTTTTTGTTAAACACATTAAGAATAATCTTAAGTAATAATTTCACAAAAATTAAAAGATTGCGTTCAAATTCTTCCATACATGAGTTAAATAACTCATAACGTTTATATACCATTTTGGCGCCAAATTCAAAAAGTGATACCAGTAGAAAAAGAATTCGAATTGATGAACTTGTAATAATTATTAATAATTTTTCTTTAATTTTACTATTTCTCTTTAATGATTTGCTCTGTCAGTTTTATTTTTCCCATAAATTTTTATTAACTCAATGAATATTTGTATTAATGTTAAGGGGTAACTCTAGAGCCAGAAAAAGAGACCTAAATTTGACAATTTATTTTGGAAGTATGACAAGGGGAAAAGAATTTCCTTTCAGAGGGTTTATTTAACACATATTGAAGTACGAAAAATAATTTTTGTTTTTGTCATTTTCAAAATGGGGGAGACAGAGCCCATCGGTGGAAACTGCTTTTGTAGAAACACCGCCACGGGAGGACGGATTTCTCGCCATGTGTGAGACTTGGAATAAAAAATAAAAAAAATTTATAATCTATATACAATTGCCCTTGGTAGTACCTAGGGGTTTTTTGTTTAATCAATTTTTGTAGAAGTTATGCATGTTTTAAAAAGTGAATCGACTTTTTGTATGAAAAATGTGCATTGAATTGTTTATAAAAAAAAAAGTTTACATTCAATCAAAAAACGGCTACGTACTACCATAGAGGATATTGTTGTGAAGCTACTGTAAAAATGTCAATTCGATCTATACAATAGTCACCGAGAAATCCTCCCAGTATGACAAAAGTGGTTTCGAGAAAAACGCGTTTACAGTTTTATGAACATTTTAATCCTTCAATTTCTTGTTTACCTCTAATCTGCGATTCCTGCACCATACATTTGGCCATCCAGGTCGATGTTCGCCTCCTCCTCTACCTTCCTCTACAACCGTTTGTTTTGTAGGTAACAGATGTACTTATTATTTTAAATAGTAAAAGTAATACAAAAGCCATGAATCGCAGCACGCCGCGTAAGTACTTGCGCGCTCTGAGAAGCTGCGGCAAAATTGATAATCAACTCTTTCAAAATTTGTTTTCCACTATAAATCAAATGGCATTCTGTTTCTATGACCTTAAAGCATCGTTTAAGCAAAAAAAAATGGACTTTTTGAAAATCCTAGAGTGATGTTACCCCTTAATACGATGAATAATGTGGCTATTTTCAATTTTTATTCGACTTCTTCGGCACCTCTATTCCTGCTCAACTTTTTCCTTCTGATTTTAGTCAGCCGTTAAGTGGGGATCTGATTGTGAAAGAAGATCAACTGATAAAGTGATATATAAAATGTAGTACATCGTGATCAAACTTCCATTCCGTCTATAATGTGTTAGAAAGAGGCACGAAGAACTCCGACGCGGAACCGTTTTTATTTTTGGTGGCATTGTCGTGTCTCATCGTTATCTCTGTAAGTAATAAGTGCAATTACTATTCAACACAATTTCATGCAAATTTACCTGACCAATTTATTCACTTTGCACAAAATAACGTTTAGAAACGTTTTCTACTTAATCGTAAAGTAATTATTCGCACAGAATCATATAACTGTTTTGTAACGTGTTGAGTTCTACAAAAAGGCATGTGAATGATTTATAGAACGGTATACTAACTGTTACAAATGATATTAGATAATTTTATGTAGAAACTGGAGTCTGATTGTGAATTGCCTTATGGTGCAGTAAATAGTCCTTGTTATTTATTACGAAGATAAAATATAAAACCACTTAAGTTCAACAAAATTTAAGTCTCATAGACAATCAGCTTAGTCGTATTTACATAGTTGAGAAATCATTAAATAATAAGTAAGGCTAATTTGAAAATGGTGAACTTTGGCGACTGTTCAAAATTTTGATATTGATGTTGCCAAACAATATCCATTCATCGTCTACGAATGATCTTAATGACTTTATAATAAAAATGTCATTAACTTTATTTGCACCCCGATTTTAAATGAAAGTTACAAGAAGTTTAGAGAAATATTTAAGAATTTGCAAGTTCTTAATGATGCGACTGATAGACAAATTTAATGAAAGTTTAACTAAAAACGAGGATCAGTTGCTATATTTATTGCAAGTAGTGCAACAACACCGAAAAGAATATCCATCATGCAATGAAAATGATTATTTGACAGAAAATACTCTAGGACTTAAATACATGAAAGTATATTTAAATTATAAATTCGATAGAGTACCTGTAATTGGTTAATATAGAAGACAACTATGGATAAATAGTTTTAAATAAATAAAACAGTGGACAAAAAATTTTATTTTTTATTTTATCTTGCAAACTTTCAAACATGGAAACTTTTTTATTTTCCACCATAAACTAAATTTGTAGTATATTAAATTGTTTTTGAGCCACCCTAACAATTGTCAATTTAAATATAATATTTTAAAAATACATTGTTATTTAGAAATCTGCATTCTACAGAAGAATTAAGTATAACTATATATTATAGGATCAAGTTCATATGATAGTAGATATTAATTTTTGCAATTATTGCAGTCCGTGGTAGAAGAAATAAAAAAGATGGACAAATCGCGCATGAAATATTGGCCACAATACTTAGCCGCATTTACAGGTAAGATGCAACTATTATTTCTCATTTATTTCTCAATAACATAAAAATGTTGATGGTATTGTAAAATTTTTTCAAAAACTGCTAAAAGAATAAAAATCACATTGAGTCAATGAGAAAATATCGTTTTGGTAAAATTAGGCTTTAATGAACCTTCAAATATTGAATATTATTTTTATATTTATTAATATGCACTTTTCGCACTGTACATAATTCTTAAATTGTCACATATGTATTTTATGAATATGAATTTTATGTACAAAAATATTAAATTGTACATTTAAACTAATTAAACAATTGGGGAATAAAATATTTAAAATAGTATTTATTAATTCTGAGAAACTATTGTATTATTAATTTTGACAATTTTTATTTTGAAATTTGAGAATTTATTTATTAACAGTAAATAAAGTCATTGTAATTATTACAAAAGGGATTTCAGTGAGCTTGAAATATACTGTCAAAAGTAACTTCCGTTACATAGGAAACCGGTAATTGGTAAAGTTACACGATTAACTTTGCTCATATATGAATACATACACACATTGTCTTTACTTCTAAGGTATACGCCATAAACTTCAGTCAAAACGTGCGTACATGTGCTTGTAAATTATCGACACAAATTCCATATTTCAATATGACATATTGTACTACTCTTATGTACTGTATCATCTTCTTTTTTATGTAATATTCCTTATGTAATACATTCAAGCATACTATACGTATTATCGTTATCATTTGTACGCGTCATATGTACTTATCTAAATGTGAATATAAACTATTTATGACAGAATATGTTAATTACAATCTACATTTTACTGAAACCTTTTACGAATAAATTTCATATTTTTTGTTATCTTCCATTTTCTTTATTTTACTGTAATTACATTATATTTCTAAACAATAGTATATATCTTAACATAGTACGTATACCTCCTTATGTATTTAAAAATATATTTAAACCACAATTAAGTAAATTAAAAAAAAAAAGAAAAATGTTAACAAAAAGATCAAAATGTTGACCTCTCTTCTATCTATTCAAAACAGTAATTTGTTAAAGCAAAGTTACTGATAAATAGTATTATTTGCTTTGATCGACAGATTCACATTCTCGATAAAATACGAAATATCAGTAACATCTAAAACGTAAATAGAAGCAAAACAAGTAGTACAACGTTCCTCAACTTATCAATATCATCACTTAATCCTTCAGACTTAACTTGAACCGTTATCTCTGTTTACAGCCACCTTGTCAATGACAATCGCCGGCTGCCACATCGGTTGGACGTCGCCCATATTGCCCATATTAAAATCCCCGGACTCTCCCTTGCCATTAACCTCGGACGATGCTTCATGGATGGCTTCGTTATTTCTTCTGGCCTGTGTCCCCGGCACCGTGATGGCAGCATTCATAGTAAAATGGTTCGGTCGCAAAATGAGTCTGCTGTTATCGGGCATACCGTTCGTAATCAGCTGGATTCTAATCATCGTCGCCTGGAAGCCTTACGTTCTCTACATCGCAAGATTCTTCGGGGGCGTCGGTACGGGCATAGCGTACGTCCTCTCCCCCATGTACATCGGCGAAATCGCCGACAAAGAGATCAGAGGATCCCTGGGTTCCTTTATCAAACTAATGGTGACGTTCGGGGAGCTGTACGCCCATGCGATCGGTCCATACGTGTCGTACGAGGTGTTGGCCTACAGCTGCGCCATAATTCCGGTGATCTTCCTCCTAACGTTCAGCTTCATGCCGGAGTCTCCTTACTATCTGCTGATGAAGAACCGCGACCAGGAGGCTATGGACAGCTTGAAGAGTCTGAAGAAATACGCGACGCAGGATCAGCTGGAGGAGGATATGGAGCAGATGCAGAAGACCATGATCCGCGATCTGAGCGACAAAGGACATTTCTGGGACCTCTTCAATACTCCGGGTAACCGGAAAGCTGTATTGATCAGCTTCGGCCTTCAAGTGGTGCTGCAATTCAGCGGTCTAGCTGCTGTGGAATCGTACACCCAAGAGATCCTCGAGGAAGCCGACACGGGCTTATCTGCCGCAACAGCTGTGATCGTCCTGAGCGCTCTTCAGCTTGTCGCCGGTGTGGGAGCGTCGGTTTTGGTCGATAAATGGGGTAGAAAACCGTTGCTCTTGATCACGACCTTGCTGGCCGGATTGTCACTGACCGCAGCGGGAACGTTTTACTTCCTGAAATTCAAGACGTCGATAGACATGACCGATTTCGGTTGGATTCTTCATGCCTCTATTATATTTTACGAGCTTATTATAGCGCTAGGTTTAAATCCGTTGACGTACATGATGCTCGGGGAATTGTTCCCGACGAACGTGAAAGGAGTTGCGGTTTCCTTGGCGAATTTGTGGGCAAGTCTGCTGGCATTCATCGTCGCGAAGATGTATCAGGTCATCTCCGATTCCTGGGGAGTTTACACTTCTTTCGCGTGGTTCGTGATTACCTGCTTCCTTGGAATCGCTTTCATCATCTTCGTGGTGCCGGAAACGAAAGGTAAATCGTTGTTCGAGATACAAGAGAAATTGAACTGCAAGAAGAAGAAGAAGGGTAAAGATTCGAAAAAGATAAGTAAAAATATTCATATAATTACCGTTGCTTAACCGGGTATCTGCGGAATTTAGTTTTAACCCCTTGCACTATGACCTATTTGTCAGCTGCGTCAGTCAGAACTAATCAAACACAGCTACAATATTAAAACAGACAAAGAATGTTGAAATGTTATGACAACATGGTATTATGCAATCGTTGACTATGCAAATTATAATTGGACTTGAACTCCAAATTGAAGCATATTCAAAATTCGAGTAAAATTGATCCCAACTCAAGTGCGTCACGAGTCAGATTCGTCAAAACAGTGCAAGGGGTTAAACATTTCTGACGAACGCAAATTCTCACTATAAATTTTACGACAGGACTTGCTCGATAAACATTAACTTTTTGTTAATGTCGATCGAATTGAAATAAAGTTTTAGATGGATACGTTGAACGCAGTTAACTGGTTAAATTATTGTCGCTATGTGTCTATCGCATGAACGGTTTTGAAGCATAAAAATACTTTCGTAAGTATTTAGAAATACTTAAAGATAATTACATCAGAAGCTTCTGTACCTACGAAAGTTAAACCGTTCACTGCATCGCATTTATTTACAATATTTACACATATTTGAAAGGAAATAGCGAGCTATCGATTCGACAGAAAATCTTTCTAAAATCTAGTTCGCTTTTGTATTCGTGTTAAAAAATTAGATTAGGTTCGAATTGAATTTCGTATCAAGAGCTTCTGTTTTTCGATCGAACAGATTTAAAGATCAATTTGCACTGATGCGTAATAAAGTCTCGATATAAGTGAAAATGAAGTACACGATATATGCGAAAAGATGCACTAATGGGGAAAAATAGTTCAAAACAGAAAGTATGCTCGTCGAGAAATGCAACACGATTCAGGTTCTGTGACACAATATTGCAAGAATGAAAGTTTCTTATTTTTAATTTTTTTCTTATCAAATTTTTACCCATAGATTTTTGACATTTTTCTGATTAAGATGAAACCAACCACGGTATAATTTGGACTTTATTGACTAATTTTGTTTATTTTCAGTCCTCTTTTATGTAATTTTTGCCCACATATTTGTAACGTTTTCCTGATTAAAATGAAACCAAACACAACGTAATTCGGAATATATTTACTTACAATAACTTACAGTAATAATAACAGTAAACTCGTTATAAGCGAAACGCTTGAAGTTGCAAGTAATTGTATTTGATCAGGAAAATGTCACAAATATGTTAATACTAGTTTCATAACAAAAAAATAGAAAAGTTTTATTCTTGCATTAAGATCGTCTTCTGGGTATGTTACTGTTTGTTACGTTTAAAAGGTCATTTCACTGTTCTTTTTTATGTTAGGCATCGATCAATGTAGGAACTACACGATATAAGCGAAAGACTCGGAAGATTCACTTATATCGAGACTTTACTGCACATACACCCTTTACGTGTCCATTCTTTTCATGTATATTCGTATGCATTCTTTCATATTTGCATTTTTAATTTGCGACACGTTATTTACGGCAGTGTAAATTGAACTTTAATTTCTGAAAAAGAGCTATGTATCTCTGTTAACTTAGTTGGTAGTGTTTATTTCTTAGAGGAGGGCCCTTATATTCCATTTATGGAAATCTGCTTCGGTTGAGCACGCAAAATCGTATAAGTATTATTGATTAAGATTTGAGAACAGACAAGTCTTTTTTATGAATTATCCTCTGCACAGAAGATAAATTATCAGCGTTTATTTGATAATTTTAGAAATAATTTTTAAATAATTGTCAAATAATTTGTGAATGATTTTTAAATTATGTGACTTATTTACAGGAATAATCTTAATCAATATTAACTTACTATATCTGCTACTATATTTGCTCTAATCGAAGCAGATACAACGAAAGAGTGCGAATTTTTGTAATTAACAGTTTCTCGAAATTGTTTTGATATTTCGGAGAAATTGTTAGAAATTACGCGATATTTAATGTGTGAGCTAATTAGGGCCCCATTCGTGTAAAGAGCAAACTCGCATGACCATCTTCTTTCCCTTTTAGGCAGGGTTAAACGTTGAGACTGATAGATTGTAAACTAATCGTATTTATTTATCGCCAAAACGTTTGGGAACAGAAACAAAGTTGTCGATTTAATTTTATTGATGGATTATGAAGCTTTCGTGGGTTATTACGGAGATAACGAATAAATCGCGCCTTGATATTAATCGGTGAGGTTTAAATGTAATTCAGTGATACGGAAATGTAAACATTAACGAATTTAAGAATAAATTGGGAGATTATGTTTTCGACTGTAATATCTTCGTGATAACGGTTCTGATTTTGATAAGACAGAAATTAACGTTTTTTGTTTTTCGACCAAGTTTGTGCTTAATTATTTCTTGTAAGTACTGGACATGTCAAACGATCAGAGGAAAAATTTGCGAATTCAGAAATTTATTAATTTATGACAAAATTGATGAATGTATAGACATTGCAAGGTTTTAAATTTCTTAATTTATGACTCGAAAAAATTATAAATTTACAAATCATAAAATTTTCAAATTTAGGAATTTTTTAATTTACAGTTCAGAAAACTTACAAATTTGGGGATTTTTAAATTTAAAATTCATTAAACTTCTAAATTTCAGAATTTTCAAATTTGCAAATCATTAAACTTACAAATTCATCAATTAGAAAATTTGGAAATTTTTAAATTTAGAAAATTGGAAATATAAAATTTTCAAATACAGAAGCTTGAAATTTTCAAATTTTTGCAGTATCAATTTTTCAAATTTACTTTATTAACATGAGAATTAAAACTTCTATAACTCAAAAATTAAAAAATTTACAAACCTTTCAAATTTTCAAATTTAAATTTAAAGGTACAGAAAATTAATTTGATTATTCTACATTGAAAAACTTTAATTCTGAACTATAATTGTTGAATGTACATCATTTAAATCAAGCAACCTGTATACTGTCGTTTATTCGAAACGAATATTTATAAGCATAATAGTAGAACCCAATTATTTGAAATAATTTAATTTTTCAATTTAAACTTCATAATGCAACATTAATTCAAAATTTCTATCATCCTCATTCGACCATATCAACCCTAGATTTACGGACGATTAATATTTATATTCGAACTAAAGTATAAAAATAAATAAATACTGTACAATACATAAACGAACATACACAATGATTATTTCGACGAAGGATAACTTACATTTTGGCAAAAGCTTCATAATTTTAAATAAGATATCTAAGATTTAGTGACACTTTTAATTCCGTAAATCTAGCGTTAAAATCGTGATACTAATCATCTAATATTCCAACGACAAACAAAGTATTAAAATTTGATTAATCCATCAAGATAACGAATAGTTCGACGGCTTTAAATTCTTTTCCGACGACTGATTTGGCGATTAGGTCCAACTTTTTATCCCTTTGAGGCAGGGTGCAAGATCATCAACTACAACGATTACGATTAAACGTTATCAAAGCGCGTCGCGTATTAAAACGCGAGTGTGAATAAAAAACGCGCATAATGGCCCTGATGCAACAAGGATATAGATGAGCACCGTAGCATGACTAACTTTATTTGTTCCCTTTTAGGCAGGGTGAAACGTATTACTATAAGAATAGCTTCGGCGCAGAATATAATCGGCCCGATATAATTACATATTTGTTACTATTAACACCGTTATCGATCCACACGAAACTTTGTATATCGCGTTAGCATGCATACGATAAGTTATTGCCAAACGTAGTGACGCTCCTGGGACTCGACCTGCATTTGTTCGTCTGTCTATACCACGCTACACGCCGCCATTTTGCGTCCTCTGACTTGAAATTTTGAGGGTAGACTCGTGAGACACCATAAATTTGCTGTATACATTTTAGCGGCGATCTGACGACAGGGACCTGTGTCGTCGATCGTCGAATCGATAAAAAATCGTGTTTTGATATCGTTTTCGATAATTTTTGACACAAAGAATCGACTGGAAGCACGTTAAAAGTTCTATAACTCATCGTTGACGACAATACTTGGTCGTCATTGACGTGGTCGTCGTGAAATCAATAATAATCGTGTTTGATATCGTTTTCGATAGTTTTAGACACGTTTAATCGTTTGGAACAACTTTAAAATCTCTGCATCTCATTCTTGTTCTACCTACATGTCTACAGTAGGTACTCGAAATTTGAAATACACGTTCGAATTCGCGTGAGGCACCTGGAGACCCACTACTTGTATACAGTATCGTAACCGATTAATGATAATGTTTTATTAATAGCCAATCGATATATTATCGTCCATTTGACGAATAAAAGTTTCGATTACGAACTTGTTATCGATCATGCATGTAACGTGTTTGTATGATGTTGTGGAACAGAATGTACTTATTGTAAAATGTTTTAACTCTAATTGCATGACTCTCTACAAGTCCCTTTTAGGCAGGGTGCAAGACTCGAAATGTATTTCATATAGATTTCTACAATGTAGAAGTTTGCAATTTACGTTGACAATAAAATTGTTTACGTGAAAACTGAGTTATTATTTTATTTTTAAATGGATACTCACATTTTGTCCTGTATAATATAGCATTTTAATTTTCTAAATATGCATGCACTCATTTGCTTTTTTTTTGGTAAGGACTGCTTGAACAAGGTAGGTATTTTATGATGTACTCCCCCACGTGTTTTAATATGTATGTGTGTACAATTTAAAAATTCATTAATAATTGCAATTTTTATTTCCAGAAAGAATTGTCGGTAAAAAGAATAAAATTTTTCTATCTACAGGGTAGACATACGTAAATTTTATTATAATGAACGTTGATGTGATATTGTTGGTATAATAGAGAATATATACAAAAATAAAAATAGTATGATAAAGAATGATGCATATGTAAATCGTAGACCAACCTTTATAATGCAAATGCAGTGGTGCAAGTCAACGATCGATGCGCCACAGGTTTTATGGTTCTTCCACTTTTCATCAATTTTATTTAGTGCACTTTAGTATTTTATGTTAAAATAATAGGATTACGTTGTGTTTTTATACGTGTCAAAGGCAGCATATTAGCTTCAATCATTATGTACACAGTAAAATGTAATATTAATATAATATGACTATATTAGTATGTTAGAATCGTAAATTGATAATGAAAGCTAATTTTTAATTTTACAAAGTTGACAGTTGGAAAATTTGGAAATATGAGAATTCAGAAATTTATAAATTATAAATTTTACAAGTTTGAATATTTGAAAGTAAATTTGAAAATGTGGAAATTCAATAATTTTAAATTTTATAAGTTTGAGGATTTGAAAAGTTGGAAATTCAGGAATTTAGAAACTTTAAATCTTACCAATTTGAACATTTGGAAATTCAAGATATTAAAAATTTTGCAAATTCTAATACTTAAAAATTAGGAAATTCAGCAGTCTAAAAATTTTACATTTTACAAGTTTGAATATTTGTTTCAAGTTTCAACATAAATATCTAGAGAGTAAGAAATTTAGAATCTTAGAATGTTAATATTTTGATAATTGTTTTAATTTATTAAAATATATACACTATGCAGCACTGTAATACGACTAAAGCACAGCATGTTAACGCGTTTATAGCTGCAAAAGGATTAAGAACAAGAAACGAGAGGAATTACATTAAAGCACGAAGCTTAAAAAGTAAAACTATGAACGTTCCTCTCAATCCCTCGTAAGACCTAGTTTTAAGTTGCATTTGCGGTCCTTTATGCATTAAGAAAAAAGGAAATAAACACTTTATATATACAGGGTGTCCCATTTAAGTTGACATTGTAAAAAATCTCGTAAACATGTGATTTAAGAAAAACTGACACGTGTCCTATAGTATTTCGAGTGGGGAGTCAAATGGTATTACTAATTTTTTAATGCATGGTCTTCGAGGTTATTTCGAGGTCATCTTGTCTTTTTTATCATAAACCCATATTTTTTATTCCGGAATCATATTCTACGTGAATAAATGCATGACTTTTGTTTGATACATTTTGTTGTAAGTTCAATATTACATCTGGTAGGCCTACATCCTCAAGTATCATTAGTACCTTAAGAATTATTGATGGCACGTTAGATGGAAACAAATATCGAGACTTCTTGGATCGCGAATTACCTGTATTACTTGAAGATCTAAGCAGACAGCCAAAACATGTTTTAACACGACGGTTGCCCAGCTTATTATTCACGTATTGCACGACAAGTACTACATCGGGATTTTACTGATCGTTGGATAGGTCGAGGTGGTCCAGTTTCCTGGCCATCGAGATCACCTGATCTTACATCACCCGATTACTTCCTATGGGGTGATCTTAAGGAAAAGGTATACTCCGATCCACCTACTACACCAGAAAACATGAAAGGGCGAATTATAACTGCATGTCGTAGTATCACGAGAAGAACTTTATTATCTCATGAGTCTTTTATTAAACGAATTAATAAGCGTCTAGAAGTTGAGGGTAAAAATAGTATTGTAATGTTCTTAAATGAAAACCTTCCAGAAGAAAGTAACGTTGTTTAATAGAAAAAATATTTTTGACATGAACAGGAAAAATCAACTAGATATTTTAAGAAATTTTGTTGTAAGTTCAATATTGAACAAAATACATCAAACAAGAGACATTTTCCACGTAGAATATGATTCCGGAATAAAATATATGGGTTTATGAGTTAACCTTGAAATAACCTTAATATAACCTTGAAGACATGCATTAAAATATTAGTAATTTGACTCCCCACACACGTCTTTGAGATTTTTTACAATGTCAACATAAATGGGACACCCTGTATATAGAAAAAAGAAAAAACTAGTAATAAATAAGAAATTTAAATGACCCCAAGGTAAAAACAAATATAAATGTAAGGAACAGAATAATAAAATGAACGCTGCAAACGTGGACAATTAGCATGTATATTTTTTGCATTATAATAACCATTATACATAAATGTTATTACAATATAGAAACATAAACCTTAATATCTCATCCATTAACATCTTACAACGTCATCGGTATGATACAGATCTCGTAAGTCGAGATTATTATTACGATCTCACGAACAAAATCATTTTCTTTACGTACATTCTTAAATACTTGGCGGGATTGAGCCGGTTAATTAAATCGCAATCCCCTCTAAACAAAATGGCCGTTCGTTACATGCGAACGCAACAAACGATTCCAAGCTCGTGCATTATTAATTAGCACGATTCGTAATTTAAGACCTCGAGTTTCGTTTTTCGATCGATATCTGATCAAAAAGTGCACGACGCACTGTGCTAATACATTATAATTACGCTTCTATGTTTCTATCTCCGAAAAAAAACGATCGAGGTTATCGCAATCGGTTTTCGAACGAATACTACCTTTTCGAAGCGAATCTTGGAATGCAAATTTTTGAGAAAACAAAGATCGTTGGAAAAAACGTTAGATAGTCGTAGAAGGTAAAAACTATCGAATCGAAAGCAAATTAATCGTTTAATATCTACGTAAACGAGATATTTTTCTTATTACAAATTTTACTCTATCTCTAAAGGAAGACGCAAGAGGAGGAAAATCTGTGGAAATTAATCAGCTCGCAATTTAGAAATGTCAAAGACAATTCTTGCCTCGTTTCTTCGTTCTCTTCTTTTGCACGTAGTTCTTTTCACAGAGACATTTTAAGCGATAAATTATCGTTTACTTTGTCAGGATGTTCTTCGTTACGCGGAGACATACATTCGAGTGAAATCACACACTGCACTTTGATTGTCAAAGGAAAAGTTGACGCTTTACGCGATTTTATCTCGATACAACGGTAATCTTCTCCGTTTTGGCACACACATTGTCTACGTATACTTACACTACTTAATCCAAGGGTTATCGCGATTAATTTCCATATTTTTATAATATTTCTTGCTCTTCTCGCGATTTTTTTGACGACGTAGGAACGGAATTATCCAAATACGTAAAATTTAGATTTTAGGTACGTTTTAACAATTAAGGTTAGCAGGGTTAGATATTTTCTCTAATTAAAACTAATATGTTATACAAAAAACTTATTCTTTAATACAGTACTACTATAACAACTGTGTAAAAATAAAATTTCTAAAATGATATTACATATATTCCCTTTGTTCATATTAATTTGTAAGATTATCATTGTTTTAATTTCTATCTAATTAAGATAGAAATCGATTCGAGAAGGATATAAACGTATTTAAAAATGATATTTAATTTCATTGTAAAATAGTAAAATATTAGATTAGTATAAAATATTGCATTAGAATAAATAAATAAAATTAATGCTGTAATAAAATAAATTTTAAATCGATGAAAATCATTCAAGTTTTTGTCCAATCATAAAAATTCGTGATCACATAAATAGATTTGAATTTTACCGCCAGTTGAAGTCACAACTCATTTCACGACAAAATGGCGGTTTTTCCTATCACTCGTTTAAAAATCATTAAGCTTTAATTCCTTGTAACATCATTTAGATTTTACCTAAAAATTTATTGAGTCCATATTTTTCAAATTTTTGTTTGTTTTACCACCGTGTAACAAGTTTCATAATGATCTTGCAATAAAGTTATTGCAAATTTTGTAAAGACCTTGTAACAAGTTCTATAAAGAATTTACATTTGTTTTTAATGTCAGAATAATATAATTGTAACATTTGTTACAACAATTGTAACAGTTGTTTTCACATAATACAGTTTGTTATATGAATTTATGCTACCATTGCAATATTCGCGTTTAATGTCAGAGTAATTATTCAAAGGTTATTGCAAATGATCGGTTAACGTGTTCATCATCATTATGTTTATGAATATAATTGTGTTTGAAAAATAAAATATCTAAAATACATCTCTGATTAACGCCAAATGCAAATTGTATCATTTTAGGGATGTTCATATTAATATTAAATAAATGCTATGCAAACACATACTTGTATATATTATAACATTTAACATTATAACATATTATAACATTTGTAATAACCTTATATTCAAACCTTGTTAGAATCACAAATTATTTCTTTTATATAATAAAACGATTATTAATAAAAATTCATTTATGAACAATAGCGATTTTAAATTCTGATTTATAAATGTCCTCAACGTTTTAAACTTGAGTTTTTCATAAAATAACTTGTGCAAGCAGTCGTTGATTTGTATTTTAGTAGTTTTGGTTTTGTCATTTTTGTAGTATTTTAAACGAATCTGACGTAGGACAATAATTCTTCGATTTTTCATCGAGTTGAACTCGTTAAAATAAAAAACGCCACAAAAACTCCCATTGTTCCATCTCTGTTCGTAGAAAAATCGAAGAGAAATATTATTTGGTATTTATATAACGAAAGAATTAATGAACATCGCTTATATTTCAATGTACACCGTTTCCAGTAATGTAGTTTTAGATATGTTATTTTTTTATATATGAAATATAAATCATTTAAATAAAGTAACATTTTTAATACTTTGTCTTTTGAACACAAAATGATATCTTCTTGGAGTTATTTCTAGAATTCAAAAATGTTGGAATTTGTAGGATTAATTTTTGAACGTGGAATTTGGGAGTTTTTAAATTTTATGAGGATTTGAAAATTTTGGAATTTGAATATTTAAAAATTTGAGGATTCTAGGATTTAGAATTTTGGGGGATTTGGCAATTTGGGAATATGGGAATTTGGGATTTCGGCAATTCGGGAATTTGCGATTTTAAGGAATTGGAAATTTAGTAAATTAAGAGTTTGGGATTTTGAGAATTTAGAAATTTGGGAAATTGGAAATTTTAAAACTTGAAAATTTGTGAATTTGCGATTGGTAATCTGGGAATTTAGTAAGTTAAGAATTTGGGATTTTGATAATTTAGAAATTTGGGAATGTAAGAATTTGTGAATTTGGAAATTTTAGATCTTGAAAACTTGGGAATTTGCGATTAATAATTTGAAAATTTAGTAAATTAAGAATTTAGAACTGTGAGAATACAAAAATTTGAGAATTTAGTAAATTAAGAATATGGAATTGCATAAATTTAGTATCTTAGGAATTTAATAAATTAAGAATTTGGGATTTTGAGAATTTAGAAATTTGAGAATTTGGGAAACTGTAAATTTGACAATTTAGAAATGTGAAAAGAATTTGGGAATTTGGTCATTTGAAATTTTGCATACTTGAAATTTGAGAGGTTATGAATATAAAAATGTGGGCTCTGAGAATTTGGAAATTGGGAAATTTAATAAACTTTGCGAATTTTAAAGAATTAATTTCTTTTCTTAAACCGATGTTGCCTGTACTTGATAAAAATCACGATGCACAATATTAATGCAAAATAGTTCTAGCTGTAGAACACTAAACATACCATAATTTAAAATTAAAAATGAAATAGAAAACTGAATAAACAAACGTTCAAACATAAATTACTATAATAATTTATACAGTACAATTATAATAACATTATATCATTACATTAATTCTTCATCTTCATAAAAATCAATACAAATTTCAAGAAAATTTTGTAAAATTCTAAATTACAAATTATATGACTTAGAAAATAATACTTCCAGAGGGTCAAATGCCCCGTGATAACAATTATAAAAATTGGTTAGGTTGTTTTAACCTCTTGTGCTATAACAGGCTACGACACATTCGCAATCGAAGTGTAACAAAATTTTCTTACATTTTTATATTCTTATTTTAACTAAGTCTAATTATAATTATAATTTGCATACTTAAAGGTCGTTGAACATAAAATACGCTTTGCACTCAAAAGGCTCACACTCACCACTCGGATAACACAACAATTTTAAATAAATAAATCTTTAGTTTTGCTTGTGACAAACAGTGAAAGCAATATGGCGACTAATAATTCCTCCTTGGAAAAAAAATAACGAATTTTTTCAAGTAGAAACTTCGACAGCTTTTCTTCAGCCATTAACTTTCTTCGTTCGTTTTAAGTAGCAGTAAATATTTATATCTGACGCGTCTGCAAAATATTTTAGTGCAAATGACTCTTTGGGGCACAGATTTCAGAAAATGAAATAGACCCAGCATTTTATTGCGTAAATTAAACAAAATTGGTAGATTAACGAAGGAATCACATAATATAAAATATAAAAAAATAATAATTCAGTTTAATTTGTTGTTATAGTACTTTAATAATGTCACCGATTGTGGGTCTAAAAATGTCCCACCATGCACCATGCATCAAAAAGGTGGGGCATTTTTAATCCCACCGTGCCCCAAAGAGTTAAAAAATACAAAACACGTTCCTACGTCGTCCTTAACAAGCGTTGATCCATATATAATATCGCGTTAACAATAATACACGACGAACCAGGAGTTATAGTAATCTCTTCTTCTATGTACAGATACTCGCTGGAAGAAAATACTAGCGGCAGAGATTTTTCGCGTTAGGCCAAATAACCTGCGCCTCCGTGTTCCTCTTCAAAACGAGAACGTTAGGAGTGCATCAAGAGCATATTTATACTTTAATTCACGAACGGCCATCAGGGCGATCTCTGAGAAAATTGTGATACGTTTTAATTAAAAAATAACAAGGTGCTGTTTGAAATATTCGAGTTAACGCAGTGTTGAGTTTCATATGCGTTCTTCAACTTGTTTAATACTTATTTTACCTTATGATTATGGTAATTGTTTATTGACAGTAACACATGGCAATGTTGCAACATTTATTTGAAAAAATGATGAGCAAATCTACATTAAGTAGTTAATCATTCTGTTTTTTAATGCTGCATACTCTTGTTATATTGTCACTGTTACTATTATTTGTAGTTTTTGAATTAAACAATTCTTTATTATTCAAGCAAGTATTACACAATTAGTTATTTTAATCTTTAATATAACAGAATTTTTTTTTATTGCCACTGTTACTAGTCTTCGAATTTGTTATTTACGAAAATGTATATTAAATAATTATTCTGATCCTCAATACATTTCATATATTACCACTCTTAGTGTAATTTTGTGTTTGAATTATATAACTCTGAAGAGTTATAAAAGAGTGACAAATAATTGTCACTTAAACAAGTATACATTAAATTAATTCCGATTTTTAATACAGACTCTCGTTATATTGCTCCTCTTTTATTCTCAATTGACAGATTGAGTTCCAATCATCAGATGTCCAATAAAAAGAACTCTTCCTATATTGTCAATTTTCAGAAATGTTCACACCTCCATCAATTGCGATATAACAAGAGAATGTATTATGGATTGTTATTATTTGTTTAACTGCAATTACTTTTCATCCAATTATATTTTTACTGTGTCAATTTCTTAAATATCTCAAATAACACGTCTTCCTGTTCGTATCAGTCATTGCCCCGAGAGATTGCCCCGATGCCCGTTCCTTAGTCGTTCACACAAGAGAATTTACACACGCTGTGTGATATTAATACGTTTACTGCCACGGAGGTCGTCGGTGACACTACAAACTCAATTTGATCAAATAATAACGAAATTGTTGAAAATATTAATTATTTAAGGCAGTAAATTAAAGCATTATAGTGTGCTATACTAGGCGTCACTATTACTACTGTGGCAGATAACGTGTTAACCATTGAACAATTAAAAGCCGGGTCCATTGTGACCCAGATGTTTAAAACATGTTACGTTTAACACACAATTTTGTCCGTCAGCATGTTAAACGTAAAGATATTTACCTACGATATCAAACATAAGGTGTGTTCAAAAATTAATAAATTAAAAAGGTTAAGGAATTAAATTTAAAATTTTTCTGGGTTACCAAAGACCCGGCTTCACCGTTCGTAGCTTAAAAAAGACCCAAGCACGGTTTCTCTCTTGGTTTGAAAAAGCTGCTTATAGCAACGCTACTGGTGCTATTTGCCATAATATTTATGCCTGCGAGATTGGTTAGACGCATAAGATGAAAACTTTATAAATAATTCAAACCTTTGACTGTTCGCTATAAGATTGATTCGTTTAGTAACAGAGAGTATATCACTGTCCAGAATAGAAGTTGATAAAATGAAAGCCCTTTTTATTATTCAAATTCCAATAAACCCAGCAGTTTATTTTACATTGTGTTTTGAAGATGAATAGAATGTATTTTGAAAGATGAACAGAATGTTTCATACAGCGGATAACGCGTTCTGTTTTCAAAACAATAATGGACTGAATGATTTCATGAACTCCAGTTGGTTTGGCATGTATAAAGTATACTGTGTAACATGAATAAAAAATAGTACTAGCAATGAAAAATACAGACGTTTTCTTACTTGTATTGAATTGGTTAATTTCTATTTAAATTTTATTTCAATAATTTAATATATTAATTTCTGTTGAATTTAATTTCAATCATTTTGAAATAATAATTGTATATAAAGTAAAATAGTATTTCAAATATTTATTCGAAGAAAGAAGTTTTGGATTCAGTATTTCTTCGTGGACACAAAATGGTGGTTCAGTTTTTTGTGTGGACACAAAATGACGGTTTGAAATAATTTTAATCTGTACGCATAATAAAATATTTGAGTATTATTTTAATATCATCATAATATCATAAATGTAATCAAAATATTTATTCAAAAAGTTCTATTATTAAAAATTAAATTTTGTATAAACAAAAATATGTAATGTAATCAAGATTAAGATAATTGATTACAGTTGTTTCAGAACTAAATGCAGTGCAAACTATGTTTATGTATACATGTAGAATTATTGAAGATGCCCAACTTTTTCAAATGGAAAAATGATTTTTGGTCTACCTTCATCTGCAGTAATATTTTCAGGTTAGGTAATTAGAAGAAATTTCTGTTCATTTTCATAATCCAATATGTTAAAAGAAATTTGATTTTACTTACCAAAATTTAAATCTTCGTATTAATAATGTGTGAGTAGAACCATTGATGTGTCGCCATAATAAACTTTTATTTAAATAACAAAATTTTAAATTGTTTCTTATGCGTCTATCTTCGAAACATGCTTACCTTTCGATGAATGTTCCTGTACAGTGATCTGCATTAATAATACTGTGATATTTAAGCGATTATTGCCCGATATTTTCATATACAATTTCTGCTAAAGTAGTCTTTCATTTCTAATTTTATCTAACTCAGATTAATTCCCACTTTCAAAATTAATTTGCTCCATACTTCAAACCTATAAACTATATTAAAAAATGTCAGATTTCTTCGAAAAATTAATTGCAAATATAATAAGTATGTTATATTGAATATGGGAAACAGTAAAACTGTCTTCCATTTTCTTTTTCATACACGCGCCATTTATGATAAAGCTTCTTTCACGTGCCATTTATTGATAGTAATCAAACATTCTGTAAACATTGCATATCCACATACAAGATTCCTAACCCAACAAGTGTGATATCATCATTTCTATGTAGAATTTCTATTTGTCCTTCTGCAGAAAAAATTACCATCAATAAATAAAACTTATATTCTAATCAATTAGAATCTTGAACCATACTATGTATATAAAAATTCCTTTAACATTGTAAATGGAAACATCGAGCATTTTTTAAACCTTGATCAGTCGATTTATCAAACCTTGATCGATGACCCAGTACCGAACTGTTCAAATATAAATTTTCAAACGAAAAAATCTCACCAGAAAATGATATTCAAAGTTATTTCTAAACAAAATTTTTACAGTGAATATAGGACATCAAAAATTTACACAGGTCATAAGAATTGTTATATCGACCGTTCAAGAATGAGATACTTTAATGCGGGTCACTGTATTTCGCGTTAAAAAATCGAGGATCTTTGCGTGTTAAGCTGAGAGATGTTCCAAACGATTCCATGTAGAAAAACGAGATTTGTATCTCCTAGAAAATACACAATACATATTTACGGCTCAATGCCCTATTAGACATACTTATCGATCGCGATACTATTTTCTCGACAATGTCGGCCAAAAAAATACGAACGAACGATCTAACATTACAATTGTACTCTACGTACATTTGATACAAGCATCAGTGTTCTGTGTCCACTGTCGTAACAACGTTTACTTTCGAGCTAACAAAGTGCAACGGGTCGTCGAGTTCGAAATTTCGATTTTTGTATAAAGAGTTACAGATATAAACTGCATCTTACAGGACCGACGATCCTTTATGTTTCAAGATACAAATTTAAACCTACGGGATAGATATCGAAGAAAGTTGACTCAGGTCGGATTGTGCGACGCAAATACGTTCCTAGAAAGCTTCGATAATACTCTGAAAAATTGGCCACTTCTCTATACAACTTTTTAGAATAGTATACCAATCGTTTGACTAATTTACCTTTTTATCTGTTATCAGTTTTCCGTGAGAGATCTTTATGTTCAGAGCATGCTGTTTTGATTTTACAAAATCATAAAAGTATTCGTTAGGTTATTTTCAATTAATGACTTAACATTGTTTTTTGCTGCATATTTGCTGCAAAAAAGATTTTGTGTAAATCTCTGTGGAGATTTGGATACATTTCACTTAGATAATTTACATTGTTTATGGAGATTTTTGTCTCTGAAGATTTGTAAATGTTTTTATGAAACATTCAGAATGTAGTATTTTGGATATAAGATGACAGCAACATAAGCATTTGATGACTCATAAAATCTCATTTTATATAAAATATTTGGACCCAAACAGTAATTAAATATAGAATTAGTTACGCAATTAAATATTAAACTAGAGGCTCGAAATCAATGATAGAAATACAAATTTGTTGTGTGATATAAATAAAAAGTTAGGAAACATGTGAAATCAAATAGAGACTGTTCTCCATTTTTAAAACTTAGTAAAAGAAAAAAGTTTATAATTGAAGTACAGTATTTTGTATAGCCTGAATACTATAGATATTAATAGATAATAAACTGACAATAGACAATAACATATCATAATACATAATACTACTTGAAATTTTGTATTCTCACAAACTGATAAAAGAAAGAATTTTTGAATTATGTAGATACAGCTATATGTCACTTGAAGCAATTCTACTGTTACAATTTATTTGATAAATTTTTAAATTTTCATACAGCATGCTCTGAACATATACTTCAGTATCAAAGAGCCCCATGATACAAACATTTTTGATCTGACTGTCCCCTGAGAAAAAGAGCAATGTTTCTTGAGGACGGCTGCCTTTAGAATAATAAGAGAAATAGTGTGTTAGCAAAATTGATAATTCGGCGTAAAAGACAAGAATTGACGAGATAGAAATTGGTCGAGCATCGATGGATAAAACGATTTATTTATGGAATTATAGTTTGCTAATTCTTTACTTTATCGCTACCATATTAACTATTTTTGTAACGTGTACCCTCTATTTGTGATGCGTATATTCAACTTCCTCGTACTTTTAATCATTTTTACAAAGAATTCTTTCCTCGTGCGAGAGATAATTTTATTGTTCATCTGTTCAGTGTTTTTCCTCCACAAATCGTGTCTATCAATTCATGCAATAAATTCATACGAATCGAATATTAGGTTGACAATTTTGCGAGCTATGTTTCTTAAATAATTACTTGTTAAAATTCAAGCCATCTGAACAAAATTCACTAATATTTCAAGAAAAAGATACATCTTATTTATCTTTTCTAATTCTTCATTAATCTTTCTAATTCTAGTTGTTCTGTTCGTAATACATTTTGTTACATTCATAATTTTACCGTTAGATAATTACCTTTTTTATGGAAAAAAGGTTGTGTTGAACATTTTATTTTTAGTTAATTCATTTCGGAAATATTTGACAAGGAAAAATGCTCTTTAAATTTATTCGTCACGCCATTTATCATTTTAAATGTAGGTTTCTCAGTACGTTCATATTTCTGTATTTAGTTTTCGAAGTGTGGGCGACGATTTAGATCCACCGATGATAAGTATAATATTTCTTTATATCGTGATACTTCCAAGCAAACTACGTGAAAAGCTAACGAATTGTCAACCTAAATATATCATGAAAAAGTAATTTTTCTTCCAAAATTATTTCAATTGAACCTTTTAGTTCCGTGTAACGATCGATCATATCCGAAGAGAATCGTTACCCTTATTTCGTGTCAATCATTAATTAGATTCTCGTTCATCCATCGTTTCGACAATTAATTAACCGTTTCTATTATCAGAAAAATTTACACTGTGTTCGACAGAGTTCGAAGTTGCATTATTTTTTGTTAAATTATTATTTCTAAAAGACGAGGTCTCGGAAACTACGGTTTTTACAGTCCAATGATGAAACACTGGTCGCCAATTAGATCATCCTTTGACCATGGCTAAACCTGAAATGGAAATGAGAGTGGCACAGATAAACTTTTCTAGTTAATATTGTTACAATAAAAGCTGTTCTGTATGTAGCCGACGTTGATTATTATGCGTTTCATGAGAAGAATGGTGGATGCAGTTGAATCGAGCGAAATCGAAAGCTTTTATATCCAGATTCATAATCGGCCCAACTATTTTCATCTCGGGGTGAATATAACGCTGCTCGAGCGTAGATATATTAATAAGAAGATTGTCACGATTCTTAGAAAAAAATATTTTGTTTCTTTTATTAAATTATGTAATCGATTCTGTACACTGGTGAGTAACGTAAGCTTCCGTAGAGAAAATGGCGACGAAGGGGAAAGTGTTCCAAACATTCGTCGATTTTTAGTTAACTAATTTTAAATATTGATTTCTACGCATAGATATAATTTAAAATATAGAAATTTAGGTATTTAAATTTTGAATTTAGAATTTTGATAATTTAGGAATTTTAGACATTTGAGAATTTAGTAATTTCAAAATTGTTAAATTTAATAATTTGAGAAATGTGAAACTTTGAGAAATTTGAAAATTTGAATTGTAAACTTGAGAATCTGAAAATTTAGAAGCTTTGGTAATTTGAAGATTTGAACATTTGTAGAATTGTAAATTAAAAAATTAGAAATTTGATTATAAATATCAATTTATAAATTTAGGAAGTTTAGAAATTTGAAAATTTGGATATTTGGGAAACTTAGTAACTTTAATGTTTTACCTTAGGAATTTGGGAATATGAAAATTCGAGAATTTGTATATTTTACAATTTGAGAGTTTAGAAATTTGACAACTTGAAAATGTAAAAATTTGAGAAATTGAAAATTTTTCAGCATCATATGTCTGATCTTTCAAAATCAAAGACAAATTATAAAGTGCTCCTACTTCCCTTTTAGTTTCTAAAGAAAGCCTACGTTACACAATAGTGTACTTAACTTGCACTAGTTAAAAAATTTTCAATTTGCCAATTGAATGTTAATTGACCTTAGTACCTCATCATTAAAAGAAAACCGATTACATATTAATCCCAAAGCAGATAATGTAATATCTTCATTTTGTTCCCCACGTGACTTTTATTTTTATAATTAATTAATTTAATCGATGAAAGTTAAAAGCATGTACAATGTAATTTTGTAAATCGCGACAGTATTCTTTATAATACATATATGTATAGTGTCTAACAATTATTGTTCAACACTTTCCCCTTGAAGCGACATTAAATCGATAGAAGTTTTCTAATCCTCTTTTCTTTAATTCGAGACGATTCATATTGTACAAACAATTGACAACAACAATTATTTCAGCTACTTCTTTGGCTACGTCGATGCTTGGTTATAAATACATATTTCATTTTAACAGACTTTACTCGTTTGAGTACGTCGTAAAGTACAAAAACAAATGAACGTGTCCTCTTGGAAAAAATTTATTTTCCTGGTAATTGTTTATTATACCAACTTTCCGTCAAAGTAAAAAATTTACTAATGAAGAGTTAAAACCTAAATAAAATAAAATGAAATATTAACGTTTAATTGTTAATAAACTATTAATGAATAAATAAAAACCCTAATGAACTATTAATACTTAATAGTATTAATTCAATCTATTAATACTTAATAGTCCATTAAGGATTGAAATAAACTGTTATCTAATTTTCTTTTAAATATGAACAAAATATTGAGTAAAAATTTTAATCGTTTGACTGCCAACAGCACAATTTTTATATCTTACATGCGAGAAGCAATTAATTTTGTCATGCTTTGCAACCAGTGTTGCATTGCGAGTTGCTGTTATCTTAAAATGTGGTATGCTTTTCTTTTTAGTATGTTATATACTGCATATGTTATCAGTACGCTGCAGCTCATGCATAATTTTAATAATATCTGCAATTTTGTTACAATTAAATATAACTTCTGAGTCTTAAATCGAAGTTCTATCGCAAAATGATAGAATATTTGTGTTATTACGCAGTTACGCTGTGTAATCAAGAGTCAAATATAACTTTTGAGTTCAAAGATTTGCGTTTTACTAAAATTTTATAACAGAATACAAAGAGTTTCTTTAAATTAAAATAAATTTTGTTTTGATAATATTATACAGTAAACTTTGTTTCATTTATTACCCCATCCATGATTTTTTTACAATATATTTTCTGCTTCAACACTCAAACGATTAATAAATCTTTATTAACCCTAGAACTGCAGGTGTGTGCTGCACACCTATTTTTAAATTGAAGATATAATCGAAGAGAATGAAACATAAATTCCATCATGCTTCATCTCAATAGAAATTAGACTCTGTAGAAGTATATTAGCAGAATTCTGTAATAAGAAAAGGAAAGATAAAAAACCAGTTATTTTTACTGGTTAGTAGTTCTAGTGTTAATTAATAAGTAATAAACCTTTTTTAAATCTTTTAATTAAATTATATTCATAACACAGTGGCACATCTTTATATAACAAAAATATTTCCAAACAAACTTCACGTCTTTTGGTATATCAATTTTATTTAAACTTTCGGTAATTATAAAGAACACCATAAGTAATAATTTTGCAGAATCATAGGACGCAATTTATTAAAGTAAAATTCTCTTTATTCTTTTATAAGTGACAGAATAAGAGAATAAATTTCCTTTCTGTTAACAGAAAATTTATGCAAATAGACAAATTTCGTTCATTTAATCTTTCCCGACAGAATTTTAAAATACTTACTTTGTAATTAATAAAATGAAAGAAGAAATTCATTTTAATTCATTAAACCATGTACGTTTTCATATTATTCTAAGTAGAATAATAATTCTAAGTAGATTTTATATCATTCGAAGACAGTTAAATAAAAATTACAAGAACTTTAAATGTAAATTTCTTCCATATTTTAAAGAATTGCGTTTTACGGTTTTACAAAATTATTACTTTTGTTGTTCCCTACAATCGTGCAAGGTTTCAATGAAATCAATGTATCAAAGATCGTGAAGTCCCCTACTTCGATCCAAAGTACATTATAGTGACTTTTTTCCAACGAGGATTCGTATCGAGTTTTACAAGCATCTTTTAAACGTTTCATTTCGTTGTCGGCATACGATGCGCTGTGACCGATTTTCCGCATTAAAATCCGCGAAGTGAAATCGGTATACGCTGCCTTTAGCGATCAAATTTTCGTGCATCGAACGAATGTGTAACACAATTTATTCTCGCATGATCGTCGACTCGTCGCACCAACAACAATAACGAGCTAACAAAAGCGACGTTCAATCGTCGCCGGTAACTTTACGTGTATTTTATCATCGTATTTCTCCTTTGTTCTCATTTTTATTATTTATTTCTTCTAACCTCTTCAACGCGATTTCCCGTTCGACTAATCTCGTGCCGAGGGTCCGTCAAAACTACGGTACGTGATTGAATGAAAAAGAGAACTTGGACGTATCTTCGAAACAATGGGGATAAAACTATAGCATCGACTCCGCTTTGTCACGGACTTGCCTCGAAGTTCGTGTTATTGAAGAAGTCGACAAATTAGCCGTATACCATGACGACATTGACAAATTAAACTCGATATCTTCTCTGCTGCACCTAAGACTCGTCGAATGAAATGCAATCGTAATAAAAGTTCGCCGTTTTCCGCGAAAGCGGCCGTCAATCCTGACGCTTCGAAACGAGCTTCCCATCCCGATACTTTTCTACTTGTTCTTCCTGTTACAACCTTATTCTTCCTTTTCTTCCTCTTCGTTCCGGATAAACTGCTTCAAAGGACGCGACAAAACAGACCATTCTTCAATTCCGGTACCGCCTTCTTTAAGGAGATGTCGTTGAGTTTTCGGTAACGAGGACTCTGTTGAGAGAATTCAACAGTTCCTCATTCTCTCGGCGCACTGGAAGAGCAGATAAACATTTCGTTAATCACGGCTTCTTGCTTGTTTATACGCCTTAAGCTTGGTTTACATTGAGAGAGTAAATGGTGGGGTGGTTAAGACCGGTAGGAAAAATCCGTTTACGGTACGCGCGTAAACGACTTAGGCAAATGGTGGACGCAATATAGAAAGTAACAGAAATTGAAAATTTTACTGGTAAGACTAAACGTTCACTGTGTTCGAATACTCAAATATTCTATTTTGTTTAGGAACAGGACTATTACAAATATACGAATATTCATTGTATTCGAATACTTCAATATTCAAATATTTTGTATCGAGTCTGCAAATTTATTGCAACTAAAACAGTTTACTGTGAAATTCAACCACATGTATTTATTTATCTTTATATGATAGGTATCGATTTCTTATTTTTTAAACTATACCTGTCATTATGACATTTACATTGCAAATTAATTTTTACATAAATTCAAATTTCGTCCATTTTGAGTAACGATGGAAATATATCTTTTAAAATCTACGTATAAATGAACTCTTTACACGGAATCTACATATCAACACATACATTTTTTTAAGAAATCAGCTTTTTCTAAAGTTGTATAATACTTCATCAATGTGTACTTTTGTCAATTAAACTATTTATATTCGTAGCCATGAAATTACACTTTGATAATAAAATTTATAGATAATATATATACATTTTTTTATTAAATAAAAGTCACAAAATAAACTGATCTTTGATAAGTCCTTAAACAATTTATATAAATTGTAATGGTAACAAATTGCAATTCAGTTTTGTGAAATATGACAACAAATTGTTATTTAATTCTGAGAAATACAATATAATATCTCAGACAATTATCTTCAAATTTTGTCAAAAATTAGTGTCGTAAAATCATAATTAAATTAACCCTTGTGCGTTCCATTGATCACGGTTTTCCAAGAATCGTGACTATAATAATTAATATTAAAAGTACCATGTGTAATTTCACAAAATAAGCTTTCAATATGCTATAAAATTACACACACATAGTGATGTAAATCCCATTATATTTTTACCTACAAATTCATTTCCCGATAAATAAAATCGTGACGAGTCAAAAAAGACCCTAAAAGACCGCCTAAATATACACCAGGGTTAAATATACACCAAGAACCATTATTACAATTATTTTTGTCATTGAACGTATCGTAAAAATTAACTGTAAAAAATTTAGGGTAAATGTTCTCAAAAAAGGATCCAACCCTAATGACCTTGACACACATTAGTAAGGACATGTTCCTGAGTAACTTTTCCTTATAACTTAATCGTCTCTCATTGTTTATTAAAAAGTTATTAATCATAAAAGATTTGTGCGAAATTTGACAAATACAATGCTGACCTAACCTAGCTTAACATATTTTATAATATAATTATAAATGAACATCAGAGAACAAATACCATGAATTATAAAACATACTATGTTGCGTTAGGTTAGTCCAGATAATCTCCAAATATTTATTGTTAGTAACTTTGTAATAAACAACAAGCGACAATTAGGTTATAGGAAAAAGTTATTCCGAACGACAATCTTAATAACATATGCTACTGTCACTGAGGGGGTCCCCTTCTGACAATATTTCCTAAATTTATTTTATTAGAATAATTTGAATAAAATGATTACATCGTGCACGATGTTCGGCAAGTTCCTTGGAGCCCATAGCAGGGCTCAAAAAGCTGCTGTGGGTTAAAGTAACGACCACCACAAGAACCGATGCTGCCAGCAGAAAAATAAATGTTCCCAGAACGATCATAGCAATTCTTCGATGACGTCTTGCCTGTTCCGTATCCTCAGCATCTTCTACGACCTTTTGTGTCTCCTTTATTTCGATCCTCAAAGGTCGAACTGAATCCTTCCTACGTGACGTACTTGGCCTCCGCGATTTTGATCTTCTATTTGTGCTACCTCTTCTACCATTGCCTGAACAATTTTTTTTTTATCATTTACAGTGCTTGGTTTCTTTCGTAATGTAACCGTTACATTTCCTAATGTCAGGGTCGGCACGAATTGTGTGGAGTATTTGTGACATAGTTTTGCATGGAATTTTATACTTGAAAGTTTGGAAGACATTTTGTTATGTTTTATTCTGATATTTTCAAGTAATCAAATTTTCTAACTTTTATATTTTCAAATTATTAAGTTTGCAAATTCTTCACTTTCTAAATTCAGGTTTATTAAACTTACAAATTCTCAAAATTTTCAAATTTTTTAATTGAAAAATGTTTAAATTGTTAAATCTAATATCCAAACTTCCAAAGCTTTAAATTATCAAGTCTTCAAATCCTAAAATTTTCAAATTCCAATAATTAACACATCACTAAATTATATTACTGAGTTATTACATTCAAAAATTCGCAAACTTCTAAATATCTACATCTTCAACTTTACACATTACTAAATTACTCAATTATCAAATTCACAAATTGCTCAAATTTCCAAATTTAAAAATTGCTAAACTCGGTATCATTGAACTTTCAAACTTAAATTTCAGGATTCTCAAATCTCTAAATTCCCAAGTTTCAAAATAAATGACCAAATTTGCAAATCTCCAGTATTACAAATTTCTAATTTTCTAAATCTCCAAATTTTTAAGTTTTTAAATTATCAAATTTTCAAGTTTTCAACTTCCTAAATTCTCAAATCTTCAAATTTCCAAATTCCAAAATTTCTAAATTTCCTAATTCGCAAATTCCTAAATTCTGAAGTTCCAAAATTCCTAAATTTAAAGGTCCCTAAATTTTTATATTCCAGAATCCCATGTTCAAAATTTTCCAAACTTTTTAATATCCAAATTCCAGAACTCCACACTCAAGAGAGATTTACCGCCGACCCTGACAACCTCATATTTTTAGCGACTGTTTAAAAGTTGTATACCATCGAATAACCTAATGTTACAATTTATTCAATAAATTTTGTTCGTCATAAAAAACTACAACTATTACTCAATTTATACCAAAGAGTTATATTAGACTAGGTATATAACCAATTTCATATTCTTAGGAAGATCCCGCAAATGCTGTACACTGCCATAAAAATTTTCCCGTCCAAAAATAATAAATTAAGTTTATATTCATAAACAATTCAAATGTCTTAAACTCAATGACCGTTACATAAATTCAAAGTACTTCAGTTCCGGACTAATAACCACAACAATCGACGCCTATACTTTTTAAACAATCAATACTTCAATTCCTCTTTGATACAACTCGTAGGCGTAGAAAACAAACGAAATTTCTTCAACGTTACTACAATACCCCGAACAGATATCAGCAGTAAAAGGTTGCATGTCAAAAAGGACTGGGCAGCGATAAATCAATCATATTTTCAAAAGTGATCCCTCATGCATTCAAAGGATTTTGTCAGTAGATGCAATTAACCCCTGAACCCGAAATCGTTATTACGTCACGGCACGCGAAGCGGTAACAAACAATGTACGTGCGTTTCTGATCGATCGAAAAGTCTGATGACCCAATTGTCTCCTACCTAACGGCGTTGGCCTGCTGCAGCTGTTTGTTCTCGAACGGCTGGATTGTACGCTGGAACGACGGCTGTGACGTTGATCGTGTTCCGAATTGTTTCTGGTCTGTTTCGAGTTACCGGTTTTCGAGTGACCGGAAACGTTACGACGCGACTCGTCGTCGACGTTCGACGAATAAAGAGTCGAACGATCGTCCAATTGGAAACCGGCCGTGTCGGAATCCAACGGATAAAACGCGGTGCCGTCCTCTGTAGGATATAATGCGTAACTATTGTTCGATCTCTGACAATGATCGGGAGATGCCTCGTGAGAGATCTCGAACGACGTGTCGTCCATATAGAAGATTATTCGTTCCGATGACGTGCCGGATAATCGGCGATTTGTGTCGTTCTCTTGTGCCGATTTCGGCCGACTCGACATAGCGAAGAATTGTCGGCCTGAGAAATGCTTTTGACGTATCTGTCGAGTGGAAGTTTTCAGAAATATTAGTGATATCAGGCAAATTGTTCTGGAATGTGGAAGTGAAGAGTTTTCCGATTTCCGAAATTGGGAATTTTGGAAGTTGGGGATTCTGCAAGCTCGGAATTTGAGGATTAGACTATTTTAGAAATCGGGGATTTAGGAACTTGAGGATTCTGAAAGTTCGCAGTTTGAGAGTTAAGTTATTTTGGAACTTGGGGATTTTTGAAGTTCGGAACTTGGGAGAAAATATTTTGGAACTCAGGAATTTAGGAATTTAGAGATTTTGCAGGTTTGGAATTTGGGGATAGATTATGTTAACAATATAGAAATTTGAAAATTTGATGATCTGAGAACTACGGAATTTAGGGGTTTAAGTATTTGTGATTATGAAATTTTCGCGAACTCAGGAATACAATTTGGGACTTTCAAAATTTCGAGATGTAACGATTTGAGATATAGAGAATGTCAGAATTTGAAAATTAGCAGATATAGAAATTTACGAAGTCGAAAATTTCATGATTTGAGAATTTGGAGATCCTGCAAATGTAAAACTTGAGCGACCTCTTAAATTTAAATTTTTGATCTCAAACCGAGGATTTTTTTACATGATATTCTAAGTTTTTAAAGGGTAAAAAGTTTGTTCTTCGTCACCCTACTTACAAGTCATCGATAAAATGTACTCTACGATTACTATATCACTTTCTCGCGGTTGCTAGTGCTTTCATAGTGATGCAGTTTACTGTAATAAACTGTGTATCTAGGGATTTACTAATAATCTCCATGGGACACAAACAGAGCTTGATCTAGGATATTTTAAGCAGCTTTCCCGACTATTAATTCTAAGTGCGTCTAATTACAGTGATACACGATGTTCCTGTAGTATTATTCCTTTGAGGCACTTATGGCGGGAAGCTCCATTTTCTTTTCTTTTATTGTACCAATAAATTACGTCTAATTAATATACTTTTATAAGGAATATGAATGTAATATAAAACACTACTAAAAGGAATAATAATATTCAAAGAATTCGATAATATTCAGAAGTCAACGATACAGAATGTAAAGAGTTGTAAATGTAAATTTGTAGTAGTTAAATAGTAGTTTTAGTAATTTTTAGTAATTTAGTAGTAAGTTTTTAGTAGTCTATTTTTTAGTTCAATAAATTACAAAAAATGTCCGAGTTTAATGTTTTACTAAAAATAGATGCTTTATTAATGATATTTTACGAGATATAACCTAAAAATTTCATTTTAAATTGGTGAACTGTTCACCATTAAAAATTTGTTAACTTATCTACCTTCTAACAATTGGCTTTTAAAAGTTATTAACAAATAAAATGAGGGATTTGGTATTCAAAACAGAATTCGTTAACTTCAAGTTTTTTTTTAATAAAAAATAGATAACGAAATTTTTCAGTTAAATGCTAAATAATTGAAAATAATTAAGAGTTTATGTGTGAACATATTTTCGTGTACTGTGATATTTGGGTGAACTCCAAATTGGCTGTTTCGAATGAAACACGTATTTGTATAATCAGTGCTTGATTAAATTTAACAGATAGTATCTCGAAATCTAGTTATGTAAACGCTGTACTTCCCATGTAGTTTATTATTATAGTATATCTCGACTTTGCAATATATCAGTGTAATTCATGAGTAACTAATAACACGAGCGTAGTTTCGAAGCATAATACATGCACCGTTGGGATTTCTATTACATTTACGATTTTAGATTAGTTTTATAGTCCTTTATGAAATTATTATTTCAGTTTAAAGAATTGTAAAATAAGCTCGATTTCGTATGTACAAAGAATGTTAATCGCATAGTCTGCAATTAATTGTGGCAAAATTTTGATATGATACAGTTTTGATGTGAAAAATTTTCAAATTTAAGTATTTGAACAATGCAAAATTTTGAAACTAAATATACAGAAATTTCCAAATAAAAAGTTTTCAGATTTTGAAATTTGAAATTTACACATATTAATTTTAGAAATTAAAAAATTTTTAATTTGGGAACCTAGAAATTTTTTGTTAAAAAATTAACTATCCAGTGGTCACAAGTGGACTTCACTTATACTGCTATAGACGATGACGACCCTCTTACTTCCCACACATAGTGAAGCTATGTAAAATTTATTTTGAGCAACCACAATGAAATTTCAATCCCACGTATTCTACACAGCGCAAATTCCATATGGTATGAGCAAGATTTTATGCAATAGAAAATATTTGCAAGAACTATATTTTTGCAATAAAAGGTGAGGTAATACTGCAATAAGAAATAAGTTAAATATTTAATTACCCTGTAACATGATTTTGTGTCAATAAAAAGTATAAGAAAAATGATTTACAATTATGAATAATGATTTATTGTTTTTCTCTTTGAATGTAATATTAAAATAATACTAAACTAAAATAATATAATTGTATTATATATATTGTAATATTGTAAAGAATAATACTATGTCAGTAGATAATTAGCAATGTAATGTTATATTAAGTTAACATTATATTAATAATGTTGTAATGTTATATAATATTATACATAAAGAAAAATATCACCTAATATAATATTATAAAATTATTAATACAAACTACTGATTTAATTCTTATTGCAAAAATAAAATACTAATTATGCAATAAAAATTTTCTACAAAATCAATAAAAACATCCTTCCATGAAGTATTTTTTCCAAGAGCATACTGTTACATTCTATACGGAATTTCAGTACTTACTATTTCACCCCCCTATGACCTCAAACATACAAGCCACCATTTCAATAATAAGGCATTTAAGCCTTGTAAACAAGTCCATTCATATTCGAAGGTTAAATTTTCCCAGTTTCGTATAACAAACCTTCACCAAACACGAAAAAGAAATTGGGTTATAGGGGGTCAAAGAGAGTAAACAGTATAAATATAGGCCTGAGATTGACAATTTCTCTTGCGTCACAAGCATCCTGCAATTTGCCAGGAGTTCAAATTTCGCAGAAGTTCCGCAACAGTCGTACAAAAGAAAGTCTTTTTTAAACGGCAACTCGAAAGAAGGAGAATGAAAGTATAACTAAGGACAGCTAAATACGTCGTGTCTATGTAGTGAACGTCACCCTTGAGTTTATTGCGACGTGTATTTTTAGCGACGGATCTAGCAGGCCACCTATCCGCTTTCCATGTCTCTTTCCTCCCCCATCGACCCCTCGTGTTTTGCATACGCTTGCGTCTTTCCGTGTGTTCTTTATGCAAGTGTGTGCTTGTTAAACTTGCCCACACACACGCACACGTACTACGGACATGTCGATAAACATACAGGGCCAAATATTTAGAAAATCAACTCCTACCGATTCAATCCAAATTATTCGAATATTCGCGCGCTAAAGAAGCCTAGGGATCGCTGCTTTTGTGTTCGCGTGTTAATAAAATTCTTTTCATTTTTAACGTAACTACAAATTTTCATATACTGGTGCATAGCTTTTTTCGCATACGTAACTTAATAGGTTAGGTTATTTTATGTCTGTGTTTTGTACTTGTGTGTTAATTTTACGTCCATGTTTGAGCATGGTCAATTTTATGTCCATATTTTTTGTATTTAAACTAATTTTACATCTACATTTTGTAGATGTAGATTATGTTTATGTAAAATTTGCATTTAGAGCAGAATTTCTGTTTATGCGAATTTTTTATTCAAACGATGTTTTTGCATAAAAAATTGCTTCGTAAATACGCAGTTTTGAATATTTAAAAATTCGCGAGGGTTTTTAGTTTTTGAATGCTTTTCAAGATAAAAGGATTTTCGTCCTTAATTCTTATTGAAAATAAATAATGTGAAAAATGTGAATGTATTTCAACTGTATATTTTAAAGAGGAGTAACTTTTCTTTAAAAACTTGCTGCGTGAGTAAGTGACGTTGGTTATAAATATGAAATATGTTCTAAGCTTTTAATTTTGAAGTCTACGAGTTCTTTTGTGTGAATATGTTCTTGAAAAACGGAAGAAGAAACTCTCATCGTAAAAAAAAGAAGTGTTGAAAACTAAACAAGTTTAGTAATTCATGCATTTAGCCCAGGGGTGAGCAGCTGTGCAGCAAGGGCGTAATATGGATTTACGAGTGATGTACACTCGTGAGCAGTAATGGACAATTTTTCGATATCAGAATTTGAAAATTTGAAAACTAAACATTTCTTTTTTACGTTAACAAATCACTAGGGTTCCATATTTTTTAATTCTTGAATTTTGGAATTTCTAATTTCTGAATTCCTGATTTTTAAATTTCTAACTTGTAAATTACCAATTTGTAAGTTTGCCAATTCTGAAATTCTCATATATTTAAATTTTTAAATTTCTAAAAACCCCATTTTTTTATTTTCAAATCCCAAAATTTTTAATTCCAAATTTAGAAATTCTTAAAATCCACAATTTCTAAATTTTGAGATTCCTCAAAACCCCTACTTTTAAATTTCCAATTTTATATACTTCCAAATACCTAAACTCCTAAATTTCTAAATTTCCCAACTTCTGTAATTTCTAATTTGTGAATATTTAAATTGAATTTGGTTATTTGGGGATTTAAAAATTAAAAAATTTGAATATTTGAAAATTTAGGAATTTAGAAATTTGGGACTTTAGCTACTCAGAAATTTATGCGTTTAGAAAATAGGAAATTACAAAATTTGAGAATGTAGGAACTCAGAAATTGATAAAATTCTAAAATTTCTGAATTTTCTATTATGTGTCCCTAAATTTTTAAATAGATAAAGTCATAAATCCCCAAATTTCTAAATTCCCAAATTTCTAAATTGCTAAATTCCTAAACTTTCAAATCTCCAAACTTCTAAATTTGAAAATTCTAAAATTTGTATGTTTAACGACTTTAAATTGAAAAATCTGAGACTTGGAAAATTTGAAAATTTAAACTCTCTTTATTTAAAAATTTCCAAATTTGTTTCAATGTTATTTTATGTGTTCCTCTACCTGTTTATTAAATTTAATTGTTCTATATTTCTTACAAAGATCAATTCAACGATAAGTTTACGAAATTGAATTTCCTTGGTACGGATTGTCTAACCTGATGCATCGGTCGTACATTTCACTTGGGAAATTGCAGATTGAAAGTGGAAACTGACTATAATTGATTCGACCCTTCGTTTCCGATCTTTTTAACGTGCTATACTATTGTCTTCTATCTCCTTCTGATTTGAAACGTGAAAGAGGATATTTTCCTATAATGTTAGCATGAAATCCTTGTAAACTTAAGAATTTATAAGGGATGAAGTTAGATGTTAATTGTATTAAAAAGTTTTTTATCAACCACAAGTTAACACGTGCATATTTAATTCGTAATTAAATAAACAACAAAATTTTTTGTAGCTTTAAAATTATATTTTTTACATACGGTAGTGAGTCGAAAGATTAATTTAAAAAATTACGTTGTGAGTATTTAACACTATTTCTACCATGATTTTGTGTATACCTGTTTCGACCAAAAAGTGTTTTTTGACACCTTTTCGTTTGAATGCAAATAATTGCCAAAACTGTTGGGATTTCAAATTATCAGTTAAATGTAGATAATTTGAGGAATATTATGGATACATTAATGTTTTTATTAGAGATTATCAGGTTGTAAATTCTAGCTTAATTCATCAATCTACAAAATATAGCGGTGTACGCTAAAATGCAACATGGCGGGAAATAAAGGAATATTAAAGTTATGCTGTAATTCCTATATTTTCCGTTACAACTGAAATCGGGATTCTCTACTCTGATTATAATTGATATGTCGCTGCAAAATGGTGTTGATATTTATATGTAAAATGTCTTAAAATTAGGCACTGTCATGAAATCCTTAAGGTGTCACCTCACGATAGGAATAAACATATGCACATTCTTAGATCTAGATGAGCTAGAAGAAAATGATCGCTGAATTAATTTAACAACTATTGTATGAAAAGTGAAAAAATTAATTGTGGAGAAATGATTCAATTTAGAGAATAATTTTAACTTAAAATTTGAAAGGTATGACACCTCTTGGTAGAAATAGTAAACAAATATTCTGTATTGAACAAATTTATTTACAGTAAGATCATATGATACTATAAATTTGGAATATTTTTTGAAAAAACATGAGAAAATTGTAATTACAAAAGACAAGAAATATTTTTAATAATTTGTTATGAAATTATTTTTGATAAAATACAAGAATTTTTGTGTGTTTTACAATAAAGAATTGTATTAACATTATATTTACAACTAAATTACAACTTTTTATTTCTTAGTACATTTTAAAATAGTAAACGTGCACGTTGCACAGCAATAATAAATATATTCTTAGTTTGTTTTGTGAATGTTACTGTGACATTTATGTAAAAAATATAAAATTTACAAATTGTAAAAAAGATATTCTTTATACATATAAATGGTATAATGAAACATGATACGAAATGTAGAACACATTGAAACTAGAGCTGCAAGAATTTCAAACTTGAATATCATTGATATTTGAATTTGATTTATAGCCGCAATTGAAACTCTAATTATAGAAGAATAAGAATGTAATAGATCCTTGATATATTGCCACGAATGAAGCTATAATAGCAGAACGTTCTTGGAATTTGTAGTAGTATGAGGTTGGTCAAGAAGTTTCCTCCTTTGATATTACTATGGTCACGGATGGTTTACATTCTCTAGGACCTAAAGTCTAGGTGGTGAACTGTGTGGAATGTGTGGAGAACTCCACATATGGTACTTTGATGTGTATAGAATTCCATACTTAGAAATTTGGGAGACACTTTACTACTTTTTCTTATAAAATTTTTCAATTTGAAAATTCATAAATGTCCAAATTTCTAAATTTTCGAACTTTTAAATTTACGAGCATCTAAATTTTCTAATTTTTTAATTTCCAAATTCCTGAAAACCGGAGTTTCTGAATTTTTAAATTGTCGAATTACCAAATCACCAAATTCTTTCCAAATCTTTTTGGAAAACATGAACCACCGAATTCTAAATTTGCAAATGTTTAAATTTCCAAATACCTAAATTCCTCGATTTCGAAATTTTCAAATACCCAACTTCCTCAATTCCTGAATTTCCAAATACCTAATTTCCCCAATTTCTAAATTTCCAAATACTTAAATTCCCCAATTTCCAAATTTTCAAATACCTAAATTCCCCAATTTCTAAATTTTCAAATACCTAAATTCCTCGATTTCGAAATTTTCAAATACCTAACTTCCCCAATTCCTAAATTTCCAAATACCTACATTTCAAAATACCTAAATTCCCCAATTCCTAAATTTCCAAATACCTAAATTCCCCAATTCCTAAATTTTCAAATACCTAAATTCCCTAATTCCTAAATTTTCAAATACCTAAATTCCCCAATTTCTAAATTTCCAAATACCTCAATTCCCCAATTCCTAAATTTCCAAATACCTAAATTCCCCAATTTCTAAATTTTCAAATACCTACATTTCAAAATACCTAAATTCCCCAATTTCTAAATTTCCAAATACCTCAATTCCCCAATTCCTAAATTTTTAAATACCTAAATTCCCTAATTCCTAAATTTTCAAATACCTAAATTCCCCAATTCCTAAATTTTCAAATACCTAAATTCCCTAATTCCTAAATTTTCAAATAACTAAATTCCCCAATTTCTAAATTTCCAAATACCTCAATTCCCCAATTCCTAAATTTCCAAATAACTAAATTCCCCAATTTCTAAATTTTCAAATACCTAAATTCCGCAATTCCTAAATTTTCAAATACCTAAATTCCCCAATTCGTAAATTTTCAAATACCTAAATTTCCAAATTCCTAAATTTCCAAATCCCTAAATTTTCAAATTCCTACAATTCTAAATTTCCAAATCCCTAAATTTTTAAATTCCTACAATTCTAAATTTCCAAATTCCTAAATTCTCAAATTTCAAAATTCCTAAATACTTAAATTTCTTTAAATTCCTAAATTCCTAATTTCCTAAAATTGTCATAAAAATAATACGACCTGTAAACAATATTAAACGTTATTTAAACTGTTCTACATTATAAATTAAAACAGAGCAAGTATATACAAATTATAATAACAAGTAGTATTATATTTAAACATTATTTAACGTTATCTAAACTGTTCTATATTACAAATTAAAATAGAGTAAGTATATAAAAACTGTAATAATAATTAATGCTAGATTTTCCGCCTTTTGGGCTCTGTATATTATTATGACGGAACATGTTTGCCATGTTATTTTTAAAGCTTCGCTGGGAAAGTTTTATGAATAAGACCAGCAAAAAGTCACTTTGTTTTATCCGCGTATCCGGCAGAGGTCGAATTTCCGGAAAATCGGGGCCAAATGTCTCGCAAACCAAAACAGTGCATTCAACCGACCTCCAAGAAACTTTTGAACGTTCATTTTTATCCAGATACACGTGTTTCACTAGTCAGAATTTTAAAAACGGAGCTGTGTTATACACTGAAATTGCGATTGGGATTAAAAACAAAGTTGGTAGATGCACAATAATTGAAATATTGTTAATTCGAGAATTTACTCTGCATATAACCTCTTTTGTGAATTCACGTAAATAAGTGAATTATTAATTATGAAGTAGATGTACAATTAAAGTAGATTATTAAAAGATGTAATATCTTTACTCTGACAAGAATATTTTGAAAATAATATTTATATAAATGTTATTTACATAACCCTGTACAACACGTACACATCAAGATGGAGATTAGTGTACGAGTTGTTTTCGATAAAATAATATTTAAAATAAATAATCAAAATACTTGAGGAAACTTACTATTACCATGTTAGATGATTCGTTCGAAATAATAGTATATTTTTATGTTTAGTTTATTAGTTATAATATATTTTTATGTTATAATATTATTCGAAATATTTATTTAATGTTACAAATCTGTAATTGGTATATATTTCTGAATGCGTTAATTTCTCTTATCGCAATAAAACATTCGAATATTAGTTTCACGAGATTGTACCTGATACGTTATTTATTTTCGTACATGAATGAAATCTACTACGTAGTTGCGATCGTGTCGTAGTATTCATGTATATGCTTGTATTGATTGCAGAGTGAGTCTAATAACTTCACAGAAATTGCGCCAGCAGTGATCCTCTGTAGCTTGTAATATTCTGAATTTAGTTCAGTAATTATGTACAAATTAATCTTTTTACATATTAAAAGAATACTATTTTTTATATACTCATTACTTTCAACAACGACACAAAACACCGCTAGAAAAACATGGGAATTATACATGTCTCAAAGGAACTGACTAAACCACCAGTATTAACTGGGGTCTCCTGGTATTAAACCTAGTATTAACCCCATGTCTCCCGGTATTAACCCCATAGAAAAATGGCACCTATTAAATATTGAAATAAGAAGAAAAAAAAATATAAAAAAAAACAAATTTACAATGATTTATTTTAGAACTAAAATTTAGTTCTAAATTTAAATTAAATTAAATTGAAATTTAAATTTAGTTCTAAAAATTTAGGATAAATTGCTAGAATCTATGCCAAAGAAACTACATACCATTAAAACTGCAAAAGTAAGTAGAATTTAAATACTAAATTTAAATAATTAGAAATTTTCTACTGAAACTGTTAATATCCAAATACTTGTTTGCTTTCAAATTTTCCTATTTATTATATTACTCTTTTATAACACCAAAAATTGTTAATGTACATATAATTTTCGATTACAAGAGGCTATATTTAGAAACAATTTTTGTTATTACTTTTTTAAATAAAGTTATTGCAAAAAAACTAGGTGTATAGATACTTTTTGACCCCACTGTAGGTACACAGAAAAAATTTCATATGTGATGCACGCAGTTAACTGCGTCAGACGTGTATGTATGTCGATCTAGTATATCTTTATTGCAGTACGATTGACGTTAACGAATTAATCTTTTATGGAATAAAGCGTCTTTTCCTGCACTTTTCCTGTCAACTTCATAATAGAAGCCTTTGTCTTGCTTTCGACGTGAATACTCGTTGATTGATTTTGATTATCTCCTGGGGGATTTTTCAAATTAAATTCCGTAGTTAACTGATTGAGAATGTAAAATACTGTTTCAGGTAATTAGTTATAATATTTCGTAGGAAAATAATTATTTCAATTGAAATTTGAGAATTTGGAAACTTGAACATTTTCAGGCGTGTTCAAAAAATGAAGGCCACAAAGAATTTCTATTTTTACAGAATTCCCCGTACACATTGCAGACTTCCATATATTATTTAGTTTATATCCGACATAAACGTCTCTTTATACAGTAATAGTTATTACCTCTCTTTGCACCGAACAACTCAGTTTTCATGACTGTTGAAAAAATTCAGGCCACGAAAAATATCTATTTTTACAAAATTCTCCGTATTTTAAGGACCATTCACAGTTTATTTGTAAAAACGTCCCAAAGATATCCCGAAGTGTTGTATGCTCCCCTAGCGTACAGTGTAATACCCCATTAGGTCTTCTAATACGATTTGTAACGTGTTGACTGGTTACATTCGTGAAAACAGATACGTGGCTAATGAATAGTCCGAAATTCTGATTCAGTTAGCACATTGCTCGGTGATCCCTCTTATTGTGGTACGTCAGATATTGATAATCGATAATACTCGTGTACTCGTTACCAATATTAGCGTATAGCAGCTCTCGTTGTTGTAAGGACATTCGCGTAATAATGTCAACGATGTTCGAGAAACGGGGACAAGCGAACGACAAACGTAATAGGTGATATAACCACATGAAATGCATCGGTTGTATCGTTGCTGTTAATATCGCCTAGTTATTCTATACTTAAATAATAGGTGTCTTCCGAATGACACCATCGAGTTCGCTAAAATTTTGTTTGCATAAACTTTCCATGAGCATTCCATATTCGTTGTCAAAATCAACGGGTCTCTTATGGTTCAAGATATTCACATTTCAAGTTCATTTCAATATTAATACAGTCTAGAGCGTGGACGCGATATCTGAGTGCAGGTAAATCTTTTCTGTAAAAAGGTTGTATAGGTCGAAAGTAAGTTTAAAGAACTTATACGCATTTGCTTAATAATGTGTCCAATCACCACCATTAGCAATTATTCTTGGGCTTACTTTCAACCATGCAGCGTGTGAGACAGGAAGAGATCTGCATATTTCTCGAATACAAACTAGCGTCTTCAATTTTAAAATACGCTTTCCTCGGAGTTTGTACTTCATGAGAGACCAAACATTTTCGATTGGATTGGCATCGGGGGACTGAGATGGCCAATCCAACACGTTGACACCATTCGCTGTTTTCCATTCCGTACAAAGGCGGCTTCGGTGTTTGGAGTCGTCCTCTTGAAGTATCCAATGGTCTCTGGTTCTTTTAAACCAATGTTACGATACTAAGAGACCCCTTTGGTACAGTTTAATCATCTTCTGAGCATTTAAATTATCCGGAAAGACGCATAAAGAAACCCCGACGCATTAAATTCCGTAGCTTGCTTCGAACCCCGATCAGATCATCGACGCAAGTTGTCTCTTTATAACGTTGCACTTATTTACAAATTCGCGAGACTTGTGCAGATATTTTGCTGCGTTTCTAACACTCATTTTTGGCCCTTTCGAGTGTTGGCACAAGAATACTGCTTCGAATCGTTTACCGTATACTCATCTCGAAATGACTTGAACTTCTCAGTGACAGAAATGATACTAAGAGAATTGAAGGGCTATGGCATATTAGAGAAGACATTTTATGTTTGGACTGACGCAATCTTTGCTGTATTGGGTATCAAATTTATGTTGAACGATTTTTATGCGCCTTTCCTTCTTTCTTTTGAAGTCTGTAAACAGTTCTATTTGTAGCGGCATCATTGTCCCAGTTCGAAAAAAACATAACAAGGTGAAACAAAGTAGTCTGTTTATTTTCCCCATCTCAAATATCGCGTTTGCCGCCAAGTATTCGCTCTCTACCGGCCAAGCGGAAAGCATAGCAAAATCGGCGTCGTGTTCAGCGTGTTAATGGCGTTGGTTAGGTTTTGATACGTGTATTTCACTTTTGCATTAGTGTTTCAATGAACAATTATATGAGCAATTCAAGCATTAAAATACGAATATCTAGCGAACCATAAGAGACCCGTTTTGACAATGATGTTGTATTCCGTAGGGATGAGGGTTATTCTATTAAATAATCTTTGATTCCAAACGGAATTTTAGGCTAGTCTTTATTTAACGCGTACAGTAAGACTGACTGATATTTTGTCGTGCAGACGTGCAAGAGTTCGCTCTAAGATAGTAAATCTAACTGAAACATATTTTGGAAAATGCAGGAATATATATATTTGGAAGAGTGGTGGAGGGAGTTGGAATTTGTAAGGACGGGGTTCAAAAATGACGCATAGGACAAGGTTGAGGATGATGTAGGGCTGATTATTGACAGTATGAATCGCAGTTAAGGATGAGGTCATCGGAGATATTGGATAGTTGGGTAGGATATCTATATTAGTTTAGGTTGGCATACAACAATGGATATGGAATTCTCATGAGTTGTATATGCAACAAAAATTTCAGCACTGAATTCCATGGGAGTCATTCGGAAGTTAATAGGTTACTATTTTCGGTAGACGGAGGATTAACCAGTTTAATCGTCATTGTAAACGACGTGTATATAGATCAGAAATTGATTACTGTGGTCAAATATTTATACTGTCATCGGGCGTTTTATTGTTAACTTAACAATTCGGATTGTTTACGATAGCAGAATTTATGTAATATTGGTGGCTGAAAGTGGATGAGTTCTTTTGGAACTGTAATGTGCAGATCAAGGGGACGTTGGGAGTTGTGGGTACTGATTTGCACGGTGTGGGTAATGGTGAGAGGTCTGGTCTATGGAGATGTTGAATTTCTATAGTTAGAAATTTTTAATTTCGAAATTTAAGTGCCTGAAAATTTGGATATTTAGTAGGTTAGAAATGTGGGAGTATCAAATTTTTAAATTCGCAAATCAGAGATTTAGAAATTTAGAAATTTAGAAATTTACGAACCTACAAATTCTCAAACTTATAAATCTATAAACCTACGAATTCTCAAATTGAAAAAATTTACAAACCAATTTACGTACCTACAATTTCTCAAACTTACAAATTTATAAATTTACAAATTTACAAATTTACAAATTTACAAATTCTCAAATTTTCATATTAAATTTCCTCATAATTATATTCTATCAGAACATAAATTTTAGGACCCTTATCAGTTGTCATGCATGTGATATTAACTATGTTTCTCATTAACAAAAACTTAATTGCAAAGTTACAATTTACAGTCGCATGAAAAAATGAGTAGAAAATATAGATTAAAATTTGTTTTGCGTCCTCATTTTTACAAAATATGTGCATTTGAAGGAAAAATATAGTTATCTGGATCTTAATTTATTTCTAGCTATAGATCTGATCAATTTTCTACTTATAGATGCTATAAAACAGTTTAAAATTCATTAATTTAGATATAACTTATTTTCCTACTTTACTGCAATTTTTAATAATCTTAAAATATGTAATATATGTAAAATATGTAAAATATGTAAAATGCATAAAATGTGCGCGATGAAAAGATACCACAGTGTTAAAATAAAGAAATAAAGGATTTCTAGATAACGATAATAAAGGCTTTTTAGATTCCTCATAATCTGCAGCGTACTAACCATAATACTTCCTTAAAGGTTACGCTAACATTTTTACTTGCAGTTATTATACCTTGAACTCTGAGATAATCACGGTCAGGCTTCCTATAATACTTGCATTTAGTGAGCTATATAGAATATTTAGTAGTTGATTATTCGGTTGAAACTAATTTGTGATAAATGATCGAGTTGCTTGCTAAAGGAGAACGAAATTTGTAATAAATTATGAAGAAAAACTAAACCTATTTATAAATTTAAAAAATTTATCTGAACTAAAATTATGTCAGTTTACATTTCAAAATTAATTTTGCAATTATTAATTGATATCGTATTATTTTGCTATTAACTTCTAATTCGATTAAAATTAATATTATATGTAAGTATAAAATGCATCTGTAGTAGTATAATAATAAAAGTACTCATTAAAACAATTATTAAATCTTTCTTTTAATATACAAGTTTGATTTATACTGTAGGTAATTTGAAACTGTAGGGATTTCGGGAATTTGGAGATTTGGGGATTTAGAAATTAAAGAATTTAGGGATGAGGGAATTGGGAAGTTGGAAATTTAAAAATGTAGGTATGTAGGGATTTTGGGATATGGGATTTTGGGATATGGGATTTTGGGATATGGGATTTTGGGATATGGGATTTTGGGATATGGGATTTTGGGATATGGGATTTTGGGATATGGGATTTTGGGATATGGGATTTTGGGATATGGGATTTTGGGATATGGGATTTTGGGATATGGGATTTTGGGATATGGGATTTTGGGATATGGGATTTTGGGATATGGGATTTTGGGATATGGGATTTTGGGATATGGGATTTTGGGATATGGGATTTTGGGATATGGGATTTTGGGATATGGGATTTTGGGATATGGGATTTTGGGATATGGGATTTTGGGATATGGGATTTTGGGATATGGGATTTTGGGATATGGGATTTTGGGATATGGGATTTTGGGATATGGGATTTTGGGATATGGGATTTTGGGATATGGGATTTTGGGATATGGGATTTTGGGATATGGGATTTTGGGATATGGGATTTTGGGATATGGGATTTTGGGATATGGGATTTTGGGATATGGGATTTTGGGATATGGGATTTTGGGATATGGGATTTTGGGATATGGGATTTTGGGATATGGGATTTTGGGATATGGGATTTTGGAGATTTAAAGATTAAAGAATTCAGGGACGAAGGAATTAGGATTTTGGAAATTTGAAACTGTCGGGATTTAGGGAATTGGAATTTAGGGGTTTTGGGATTTTGGGATTTGAAGATTTGGAGATTTGGGGATTTAGAAATTAAAGAATTTAGGGATGGAGGGATTGGGAAGTTGGAAATTTGAAAATGTAGGTAGATAGGTAGGGATTTTGGGATTTGAGAATTTGAGGATTTCAGAAATTGGAGATTTAGAAATTAAATAATTCAGTGTTGCGGAGGTTTGGATTTTGGAAATTTGAAAATGTATGAATTAAGAGAATTGAGGTATGGGAATTTTGGGATTTAAAAATTTGAGGATTTAGGGACTTGAAAATTTTGGAATTTAGAGATTTAAGAATTTAGAACTGTAACGATCCGGTGATTTAGTGATTAAAGGCTTTGAGGTTTTGGAATTGGTGTTCGCACCAATTAATACTTAAAAAGTTTGCGTAAGAAACTAAAGCCAAGTGTATCAGAATTCTCTAATAACGCTTCCCTGTATTTCAGTATTAACTTTAACACGCTGCCCTTTAATTTTCTTTCCACAATCTTTCCAGTAATAGAAGTAACCTAGACCTCTTTTTATCGTCAACTATTAACACGTTCAGTGGGTCACCGGGTTAGTAATCGTTATTATAACATACCATACCGCACATGGCCATTTTCATCGTGTTACCGTGTGATAAAAGACGAGTTATTTGAATACCAACAATTCGGAAGCGAACTTTTAAAACGTACTGCGTTTCTCTTCAAAGAAGTACTATGTCTACAGCGAAAAGTTTTCGAGATCAAGTTGTTAAGTCGATTTTCTCTGGCATTCAAGATGTGGGTTCGCTACACGCTATATCGTAAAATCGATCCACCCCCTTGTCGTTCGCACAGTTTACTTTTTTTCTCGTAAAATTAGCATTCGGTCAGCTGACAAAAATTTATAGCTGGAATCTGTTGGCAACGGTGGTAACGGTATCACGTTATAAATCTGCTAAACTGCGTGCAGTAAAATTAAAATTTGCATATTGTGATTCTGTGGTTTCAACGCATCTGGTGTTCTCGGAATATTTACACATTTGATAAATCGTTATTAATCGAATTTAATGGACTATTAATTATGTTTAATTAACTTCTTTATTAAAAGTAGTTTTATTTTGTTCTCAATATTATTCTTTAATGATGCTATTTAATAATTGTTCTTTTTAACCTCTTGTAATATTGAGAAAAATTATATGTACTTTTATGTCTATTTTGCATTATTATATATTTTTTTTATTTATGCATATTTTACAATATTAGATGTTTATGTATTTATGTATATTTTATATTTTTATACATTTGTTCCTTTATGTATATTTTACATTATTAATAAAAATATAAAAATGTAAAATATTTTACATTTTTATAAATTTTTATATTTGCGAACATTTTGCATTATTACATACTTTTTTATTTATGTATACTTTGCATTATTATATATTTTTACATTTCTGTATATTTTACATTATTACATATTTCTACATTTATATGTATATTACATGATCATATATTTTTGCAGTTTTTTTAAATATAGAGTTTATAAAAGAAAGAACATATTGTTGCAAAAATATGTCTCTACAATTATCGTTAACAAGTAATGATAAAAGGAGTAACAGTAAATATTTTCAGTACAAAAAGTAAATTTGAAAAGTTTGTAAACTTGCAATATTTTATTATTGTAAAGTAATATAGAAAATAATAGATGGTAGGTTATTTATATTACGAAATATAATATAATTGTAATTTCATTAAAAAAGAGAGTTAAATCTTTTATCCATAAATAGATGTCTTCTTGTTAAATTTATACTGGAAAAATCAATAAAGTGCAATATTTTCATAAATTAAGTGACCAAAACCAGTTTGATCGTATAATACAAATGTGTAAATAATTTTATTTCTGGGAAATCGTGTACGTCCATTCGTAATAATGATTGTATTTATTCAACAATGCTACGCTGCACCAAATACAACTGCAGCAGATAATGATAATGGTAACAATAAATTAATAATATTTTATATAATTAATGTATTATATAGTAATTAATGTTTTATTAACCGAGGTTAATTATTTTACAGAATTATTTAACTAATTAAATTAAGTAATTATTTTTATGTAATTAAATAATTAAGTTTCTTTAATTATGTAAATAATTTAATTAAGGTAATAATTTAATTAATTAAATTATTTAATTAATTAAAGAAATTTTTGTAAAATAATTTTATAAAATTATTTAATTAATTAATTTTTAACATATTTCTAAATAAAAAATATTTGAATACGTGTCATTCATTCAAAAAATAAGTGAAGTTATTCCAGTTAAATCCAGATTCATATTTTTTAATTTAATCCTAAAAACTAACACGTTTTATCAATAAATCAATGCGAATGTATTTCGCAAAACTATTACATTCGTAGTTTATTGCATTCGAAACGCCGTGGTTTACAGTGTCTCATAAACGAGAACTTTATAAAACAATTTCTGAAATGACAGCAGTGTCTGATGTGCTCTGTCATCGCTCCGTTGGGAACTGTAAAGTTCGAAGTAAAACATGTATTTCTACCAGTCTGTGCATTTAACATCATCCTGATGCTATTAAAGCATTTTCATGAGCTACCTTCTAATAAAATCCGATATATAAAGTGTGATATGTAAATACAAAATAAATTTGGTACAATCGCACATGAGAAATTGTTCAGAGAAAAGTATAAATTATGATTACCATGAAATATTTGAAATTAGGACATGTTTACTTTAAGTATTGGAAAGTGAAATCGTTATGTCTGATTTACGATTATTGTGAAGATGTAGTGTAAATTGTACAGCGAAATATTAAAAGTTTGGATATTTCCACATTTACAAGCTTTGAAGTTTAAAAATCTTCAAATTTATACTTTTTTATAGGTCAGCATTATATATTTTCTAATTTACTAATTTACTAACTTGCTAATTCCTCAATTTCCTCATTTTATAATTTTACAATTTCCTAAATTCCAAATTTCCTAATTTCTTAATTTCCCAAATTCCTAATTTCCTCATTTCCTAATTAACAATTACCTAATTCTCTAATTTCTCGATTTTGTAATTTACCAATTCCCCAACTTCCTAATTTCCTAATTTCTCAATTTCCCAATTCCCCAATTTCCCAATTTCCCAATTTCTCAATTTCCCAATTTCCCAATTTCCCAATTCCCCAATTTACTGATTCCCCAATTTCCGTATTTTCCTACTTCCCCATTTCCCAATTTTCCAATTTCCAATTTCCAATTTCCGAATTTACTAATTTCCTAATTTCTTAATTTCCGTATTTCCCTATTTTTCCAATTTTCCAATTTCCCAACTACCCAATTTCTCAATTTTCCAATTTCGTAATTTACTAATTTCCAAATTTCCTAACTACCTGACTTACTAATTTCCTTCTTATCTGACTTCCTAATGTCTTGCTCTCCTAATTTTCAAATCTCCAAGATTCTCATCAGTTAGATAATAAAAAGTACAACAATTTTTAAATTTTCAAATTTTGGAATTTTTGTATTTCTCGGATTTCATAAATATCCATTTTTACAACTTTCTAATTTCTCACTGCAGTTCTGTGCCAGTAAATGGCGCGAAAATTTTCACAAATTCCCACCAATGGTACATCTACCCAAACCATTTACTTAACAAGTTTTTGCAACGCATTCATACACCAGCTGTTTCTTATTGCCTGTCAAAAAGTATAACACCACGATTTACTTGGAAAATCGTCAGTCACTCGTTGGACAGCGATATAAAAGCTTACTAGATGGAAAAATTCGCAATCGTTACGGCGAAAGAAACGAGCGACTGACGCGATAAAAACGTCAGTCTTCGAATCGATGGTTCTTGAAATTCCGTTCGAAACAACACTACGTTTTTCCACGAAGTTGTAAATTTCGTTTGCGATACGCATTTCTCAGCTGCTTTTGTGCGTCAACGAGCAGATAATATCGGAACGTTTGGGAAATCGAAACAGACATTGGCTGTATAGTCCAGAATATAATAGATTTAAATTGGGAAAATGGCGATATAGGGGTAGCAAGCAAAAAGTCCAAACTTTGTTTGGTACACTTCCAAGTGTGCGAAGTATCGGATCTTGATATCTGAGGATTGAGGACTTGGAAATGTGAAAATTTTGGGGTTTGCGAGGTTCAAGATTTTAGGGAGTTTGGAGATTTGTAGATTTGGGGATTTGGGGATTTGGGGATTTGGGGATTTGGGGATTTCGGGATTTGAGGATTTGGAGATTTGTAGATTTGGGGATATGGAGATTTGGAGATTTGGAGATTTGAGGATTTGGAGATTTGGAAATTAAGGATTTAGGGGTGTGAGGTTTGGGATTTTGGGGTTTGCGAGGTTCAAGATTTTAGGGAGTTTGGAGATTTGTAGATTTGGGGATTTGGGGATTTGAGGATTTGGAGATTTGTAGATTTGGGGATTTGGGGATTTGGGGATTTCGTGATTTGAGGATTTGGAGATTTGGGGAGTTGGGGATTTCGGGATTTGGAGATTTGAGGATTTGGAGATTTGGAAATTGAGGATTTAGGGATGTGAGGTTTGGGATTTTGGGGTTTGCGAGGTTCAAGATTTTAGGGAGTTTGGAGATTTGTAGATTTGGGGATTTGGGGATATGGAGATTTGAGGATTTGGAGATTTGAAAATTAAAGGATTTAGGGATGTGAGGTTTGGGATTTTGGGGTTTGCAAGGTTACAAATTTTAAAGGGTATGGAAATTTGTGGATTTTGGCATTTGAGGATTTGGGGATTTCAGGATTACAGGATTTTGAGATGTGAGGATTTAGACATTAAAGGATTTAGGGATATGGGGTTTGGAATTTTGGAAATTTGAAGATGTAGAGATTTAGGGAATTGGCGTTTGGGGATTTTGGGATCTGAGAATTTGGGGATTTGAGAATTTAGGGATTTGGAAATTTTGAGGTTTGCAAAATTAAAGATTTTAGGGGAATTGGAAATTTGTAGATTTTGGCATTTGAGGATTTGGGGATTTCAGGATTACAGGATTTTGAAATGTGAGGATTTAGACATTAAAGGATTTAGGGATATGGGGTTTGTAATTTTGGAAATTTGAAGATGTAGAGATATAGGGAATTTGCGTTTGCGGTTTTGGAATTTGAGAATTTGAAGATTTGTGAATTTATGTAATTGGGGTTTGGGGATTTTGGGATTTGAGAATTTGAAGATTTGAGAATTTAGGTAATTGGGGTTTGGGGATTTTGAGATTTGTGAATTTGATGATTTGCGAATTTGAGAATTTGAGAATTTAAGTATTGAAAGATCAGGAGATATAGGAATTTAGAAATTAAAGGATTTGGGATGTGGGGTTTGTGATTTTGGAAAATTGAAAATTTAGGGATTTAGGGAATTGATGTTTAGGGGTTTTGGGATTGGAGAATTTAGAGATTTGAAGATTTGGAGGATTTGAAGATTTAAGGATTTAGAGATATGGGGATTTGGCGATTTAGGGATTTGAAGATTTTGAGGATTTGGAGATTTGGGGATTTAGGTATTAAAGAATTTCTGATTCTGAAAATATGAGAATGTAGAGATTTTGAGGTTTGGGAATTTTGTGATTTCAGAATTTGAGGATTTATGAATTTAGGGATTTGGGAAGTTGGGAATGTCCGGATTTGAAAATTTGAGTATCTGGAAATCGAAAATTTGTAATATTGTTCAATAGAAAATTAGGAAATTTGTGATTTTAGCCGGTGACAATTAGTAAATTCGTAATTTTAGTCAATAGAATACATAAAAACTTCAGTATTTAGACCTCTGGATCTTGAAAATTTGAAAAATTGATGATCAATCTATATAAAAATTATTGAACTCGAAAATTGTTAAATCATCACACAAAATTCTGAGTTCAATAATTTTTATATAGATTGATCATCAATTTTTTAAAGATAAGTAGTTCTGAAGTGATCTCCCATAAATTTTCTAATCCCTCAAAATGGAAGACAAGTGTTACGAAATCTCTCCTCTAAAATCTACTCCAAAATGTAAACTTACATTGCATCGATAGAAAATTTGATAGTATGTAATTTTACTCCATAGAAAATTAGAAAATTTGTAATTTTAGTCAGTGAAAATGATAAAGCTGTAATGTTAGTCGATAGAATACATAACAAATTGAGAACTTCAGAATTTAGATATCTGGATTCTTGCAAATGTAAAAAATTCATAATTAATTTATATAAAAATTGTTGAACTCAGAATTTTGTGCGATGATTTAACAATTTTCAAGATATCTAGTTCTGAAGTGATCTCCCATAAATTTTCTAATCCCTCAAAATGGAAGACAAGTGCTATAAAACTTCTCTCTTAGCAATTATACTAATCCAAAACGTAAGCCTACGTTGCAGCCGAGTGTACGATCGAATTTGAAGCTTCTGCCAACAGTGCACATTCTCCATCATGATCCGGTTATATTCGTTCTTTTAATGACGTACATCAAAATCGAACGCGTCGGAGAAATCAGTCGACCACAGACTTGACCTGATTCTACGAGAGTGCATAATGATGTAAACGTATCGTGGAAAAGCGTCGAAACGTGTGCGAGAAAACGTTTGTAAGTGCGATGGCTGCACGCCTTGTATCGATCGGGAGAGTAAACCGAATCGCGTTTTATAACTGTTTACATTTCGTGCTTACCACGTTCGCTGCAGACCTCCTTTTCTGTTTTTTCTCCGTTTCCGTTTTTTCGAATCGTGTGTTGAAAACTTATTTCTTTCTGGGTCGATATAAAAGCTCGCCAGATAAATTGAAGTAGGCAAATCAATAAATTAACACTGAAACTACCAAACCGGTCAAATGACCGTTCCACAAGTTCCTTATTATAAATTACATAATTTGTTGAAGTGATTCTCCTGAAATCTCCATTGATCAAGATAAAGAATTAATGTGTGTACTAATTTATGTTTTGTCATTTGTTCATTTATTTTTTGATTTCATTTTTTCAGATTAAGTAAATGTTATGTTAAATGATAAACGTGAGTTGATAGTTTATGATGTGATTTTAATCTTACATGGAGATGTTTGAGTTTCTTCAAATTTTAGTACATTAGCCTTACAAATTGGCAAATGATAAAGTTTGTGCTGAGAACCTAAAATATTTGATAAAATATGTAATGTATATTTGATTTGATGAGACGTTTAGCACAAATTAGCAAAAATTAGTATAGTAACAAGATTAATAAAATAAGAATAAAATAGTATAGTAACAAAAACATTAATTTAATAATAAAGGTATAATATGAGTCTAATTGTCTAAAGAATGAGAATAAAAACAAAACAAATTTGGCTTAATAAATTTATAAATATTTAGTTACGTTATATTTATAAATACATATTTAAAGTATAAATCTTTTCATATTATACAACCCTAATCTAAATTTATTAATTCTTTTGTTTCAAACATGTAAGCTAAAATTAAATATGTAATACACTCGTGAGCCTAAAATAGCATATCAAATTTATAGGTTATGTGACTGTCGTGCACATTTGTGAATACGCAAATAATTAATTATGATTAAACAGATTCTGGATATTTAATAAGGTTTAACGAAGAATATTAATTTTTTACTTCTTGTTCGTTTAAAATATCATAGAATTATCTAAGAAGATATATTACAGAATTATGAAACTGGAACTCTGAGAAGCTTTCGCTCGTTAAATAGCGGGATTCTTTATTCGTGATTAATTTTACAAATATTGAACGAGGATTTCGACTACAGAAAAGCGACTTTGCTTGATAGCAATATCGTCAAATATCTCTTTTGAAGAATAATGGCGGATTTCAACAATAAGGAAAAACGGAACAAAAGCCTGAGCATGACCGGAGCCTCATTTTTCAATAATGTTCCTTCAGGTACAGTCACTCACGAAAGTATTCCAACGTTCGAAGACTAAATTATTAAAAATTTAAATAGACACTTGCAAAATAATATTTCAACCAAAGGTGCTGTAGGCATTTATTTAATTATGTAAGGTTTACCCGAAAACAGTATAGTTTCGGTCTGTTAAATTGAACGAATATTTGCGTGGTCGATATCTTCGATCGGTAGAGTGCGAACATCGCGAAAATAGAATAGCGTTATTAGTCTTCTTATACGTTTCAAATAATAAAAGTTCAGTACTTCCTAAACTGCACTACATTCTTCACAGATTAAGATTGTACTAGAAATAAGCCTTGCATAATTAGATAAATGCCTAAGTATAAATTCTAAGAACGTATACAGGTTGTCTCACAACTAGTGCAACTCCCGGAAATGGGTGATAGGGCACTTGATTCTGAACAACTTTTTCCTTTGCAAAAATGGGGTATTAAGCTTCGTTTTCGAATTATTAACGAAAAACACCGGCCAATCAGAGTCGTCCCCGCGTCTGGGCGCGTAATTCTCGCGCTCTGATTGGTCTGTGTTTTTGCTTAATAATTCAAAAACGAAGCTTCAAATCCGATTTTTGCAAAGGGAAAAGTTGTTCAGAATCACGTTCCCTACCACCCGTTCCAAGGAGTTACACTATTTGTGAAACACTCTGTACAATTTAAAAAAATATACAGATAGGTAGAACATTAAATATCAACTTGCATACAAAAATTGTATCGTAATTGTATCGTAAAACATTTATTGTATTGTAAAACATTATATAGTCAAGTAAGGAGGTAAAAGTAAGGCAAAAATAAGGTGGAAATAAAGGTTAGGTTAGATCAGGTAGATGAAGGTTTAGGATAGGTAGAAATAAGGATTGAAAGTTAAAACTATGGCAAAGTAAGGGTTAAAAGTTAAAAGTCAAGTAAAGATATCGGTTAAAAAATAATTTACTAATAAGTAGCAGCATAAATTAATGTAGAAAGAACTATTCAAGTAAATGAATAAATATAATAAAGAAAAGAATGAAAAATGATTTTTTCTTTCTTTTAAATTGATTTTATCATTCTGATAAATATAAATCATCAGAGCACATAACATTCTAGTTGTAATAAAAAGTCTTTAACCTCTTTGAAAGTTTTGTTCAATAGCTATCGAATTTTTGAACGCCAGTGTATATTTTTGTGAAGGACTGTGGCTTTAAAGCGATTCTCGAGAAAACGAGCTCTTTCGTAATTTCCAAAATCTATTATTGAAAAATGCTTTGAACAATGCGGGCAATAATGCTTAACACACATGAAGCTAAATATAGAAACGTGTTTATCATACGTGAGTAGATATTAATAATTCATATACGAGTTTAAACAATTTAAGAAGATATCTTTCATAGAGAAATGAAAGATATAGATAAATGGAAATACATTGTTTACTAATTATTTAAACAGTTATTAAAATACATTTTAACGATTACTAATATTAGTGCAAAGGTGTTATTTATTCAAAAATAATAAATTGTATTGTATAATGTATAATGATACAATTGTATATATGTGTAATTAGGGTATACAAGAATATATATGTACATGTTATGAAACATTTATAAAAAGTATTTGTATAGCTTTAGAAATGAAAGCACAAGACTCGTTAAAAGTGAAAAATGAATTTCTCAAATTTGAAACAGAATTGAATTTTCAAAAAATTGTTGAGCAAAATGGATTTCACAATTATAATAAAAATTGACAATAATTTATTATTTAATATTAAAATAAAATTCAATTTTTTAATTTGTTGTATAATGTAATTTATAAATAACCTGATAACAATGATAGTTTTGGCATATTGATGTATTAACCTATAGTCAAAGTAATCAATTTGTAAACCGTTTATTAATGAATATTCTAGAGCATGTTGAAAAAAATATTATTCAAAACAATTGATAGAAACTGACAGCAACAATCACTTATAGGGTTTTGGTGGAATGTTCTGGTAACAATAAGAAGATTAATGGTTGTACGGTTCGGATCGATAAACTCGCGATAACCACGTATTTACATCGTATTATTAATCATTATTAAAGGGAAGAGAGGAAAAACTATTTAATTTTCCAGAAATTTAATCAATTCGATCGTTCAATCATTTTTAAATAATTATTTCATTATTTTCTTCTAACGTGGTATTAGATATTGTGTATAGTACTTTATAGTTGATAAATTTCAGCCTATTTTCTTAAATGGTTGATTTTGAAACATAAAGAACGTGAAATGTAAATTTCCCAAAATATCACTTGTGGTATATAAATTTGACGCTGAAAAGTTTGATAAAAATTATAATATAATCTTGCTATGTGGGTTCTATGTTCAAGTTTTTTAATTTAGCAAATTTCAAGTATTCAAGTTTTCAAATTTGTAATTTCTCAAATTTTTAATTTTACAAATTATCAAATTTTGAATTCCCAAAATTTGTAAATGTAGAAATTTAGACATTTTCACCTTGACGAAGTTTAAAATTCTTGAATTTCAAATTTATTCGCTTTTAAGCCATTAAATTTATCAGTTAAGAAGTTTTGGAATTGTGAAATTTACAATTTTCAAATTTTCAAACCGAGAAATTTGGAATTTATGCACTTGGAAGTTTTTAAATTGGGAAATATGGAACATGTAACCTTCGAAACTTTTAATTTGAGAAATTTGGAATGCATAAGCTTTGAAATTTCTAAATCAGGAAATTTGGAATTTATAACCTTCGAAATTTTCAAACCGATAAATTTGGTATTTACAAATTTTCGAAATTTCCAACACAGAAATGTTTAAATTAACAAAATTTTGAATTACTAAATTTGGAGATTTAGAAATTAATAAATTTACAAATTTACAAATTTACAAATTTACAAATTCACAAATGTACAAATTGAAAAATGTAGTATACAACTAAAAACATAATACACAACCTAAAAACTGTAGAATCTTCACGATAAATTAAACCAAATACTTTTCATATCGATACGTCTGTAAGCGACTCGGAACTGGATATTAATTAATGAACAATATTAATTGAAAGCGGTGAATTGATTGATTCATTACATGTTCAAACGAAGAACAAATACTGGATTTTCATGAAAGCTTCCCACGTTGATTACCCATGATGGTCACCAGTGACCGGCATTACAAATTTAATTAGATTAATTAAACGAAAAAACCTTTGAGAGCTTCTAACATTGAATTAATTAGCGAATTAAAAGATGAAATTGAACAATTTGATCTGAAGAAGTTGTAATTTAGATTGAGACTCTATTTAGATTTCTGGAAGAATTGATATATTTCTGTTCTTAACACTACAACTATCAAAGCGATCAAATCGATCATTTTACAAATTCTTTAATGTAAAATTACAGAATAATTAAAAAGTTGTTTATTTTGATTTACAAAATTTGTTAGTGGTTCTCTTGAAATCTGTGTTGATTTTTATGAAGATGAAGAATTGATATGTATCATTTCTTTATTGAACGTAGTGATGGGACTCTTGTTCGTTTGTTTGTTTGTCTGCACCACGCTACACGCCGCCATTTTGCGTCCTCTGACTTGAAATTTTGAGGGTAGATTCGTGAGACACCATAAATTTGTTGTATACATTTTAGCGGCGATGTGACGACAGGAACCTGTGTCGTCGATCGTCGAATCGATAAAAAATCGTGTTTTGATATCGTTTTCGATAATTTTTGACACAAAGAATCGACTGGAAGCACGTTAAAAGTTCTATAATTCATCGTTGACGACAATACTTGGTTGTCATTGACGTGGTCGTCGTGAAATCAACAATAATCGTGTTTCATATCGTTTTCGATAGTTTCAGACACGTTTAATCGTTTGGAACAACTTTAAAATCTCTGCATCTCATTCTTGTTCTACCTATATGTCTACAGTAGGTACTCGAAATTTGAAATACACGTTCGAATTCGCGTGAGGCACCTGGAGACCCACTACTTGTATATAGTATCGTAACCGATTAATGATAATGTTTTATTAATAGCCAATCGATATATTATCGTCCATTTGACGAATAAAAGTTTCGATTACGAACTTGTTATCGATCATGCATGTAACGTGTTTGTATGATGTTGTGGAACAGAATATACTTATTGTAAAATGTTTTAACTCTAATTGCATGACTCTCTACAAGTCCCTTTTAGGCAGGGTGCAAGACTCGAAATGTATTTCATATAGATTTCTACAATGTAGAAGTTTGCAATTTACGTTGACAATAAAATTGTTTACGTGAAAACTGAGTTATTTTTATTTCATTTTTAAATGGATACTCACATTTTATCCTGTGCAATATACCATTTTAATATTCTAAATATGCATGCACCTTCATTTGCTGTATATTATCGTCCATTCTGACCCACTGGTTTGTTTTTTAACTTCATTCTTAATTTCGAAGGGTTATACCCCCGTAGATTTAGTGTTGTGTTATCTCTGTTACATTAAGTGTCTGCCTACATACGTCAATTTCTACTGTAACAGTCAATGTGTCAACGCGTTGACCGCCACAGTAAAAACTGACGTTTGCGGTCAGACACGCTATAATACAGATTATTAAGATGAAGGAATATTTCTCAATGAGTTTTAAACAATATGTGTTCCAATGAGTATCGTTAGATAACGTTATTATTTCTTTTGTCGTTTATTGCATTAAATTTTTTAACGCTTAAATTTTCATTTCCCAACTTAAATCCCCCATCTTTCAGATTATTATGGTATCACATTTTTAAAATTTTCGAATTTTCAAATTCTCAGATTTCAAAGTTTCAAACTCTCAAGTTTTTGTTTTACAATTTTTTAAGTACGCAAAATTTCTAAACTAGTAGATATGTATGCTTCACAAATTTCAAAGTGCCTCAATTCTCAAATTCTCAAATTTTCAAATTCTCAAATTCTCACATTCTCAAATAAATATTCAGATTATTAATTCTTCAAATTTTGCAGATTTTCAAATTTCGAAACTTCCAAATTTTTTAATTCTCATGTTTCTAAATCCCTAAATATTCCAACTCTCAAGTTGTTATTTCCTAATTTTATAAGTCCCTAAATTTTCAAATTAATAAATCTCCACAATTATTTAAAAAATTTCCAAATTCCAAATTCTAAAATTCATGAATTTCCAAATGCACAAATTATAAAATTTCCAAATTCTATATTTTAAAATTTCTAAATTTCCAAATTCTATATTCTAAAGTTCCTAAATTTCCAAATTCTAAAATTCCTGAATTTCCAAATGTACGAATTATAAAATTTCCAAACTCTATATTTTAAAATTTCTAAATTTCCAAATTCTATATTCTAAAATTCCTAAATTTCCAAATGGTAAATTTTCAAATTTTTTGAATTTCTAAATTTCTAGATTTCTAAATTTTCAAATTCATAAATCCCAAAATTTTCTAAATTCTTCAAGTAATTGAAAATATATTCCTTTCCGCACAAATAATGTAATGAAACCTGTACCGGAGCAGAAAGATCTTGTAGGTTGTAGGAGACCGTTCGTAACTCGATTTTAACAGCATAATGGACACTCACCTTAATGGACCTCAAGATTGCTGTTTTGCATGTCAAAACGCTAGATAAAGGAAGCTGGTCTTCTTCATACACCTTTCTATTCAATTTCGCGGTGTCTAAGAAATTTAAAAATATGTGTATACACGTTTTGATTGAACTTCTCATATTGTACTTGAAACTCAATATACGTAATATTATTAAAAATATCCACGATACTTAATTCATTTATATTATAATTTGACAGATTTTCATATAGTACATAATACCAAATTTAATAATAATTCAATTTATCGTATAATAAAGTATAAAAATCATAAGAATAATATTAAATTTTCCTTTCAACTTAAAATTTCTTACACAAACCAAAATTACGCACATCAAGTTAATTATTTAAATTTCATTTTAAATAATATAAAATAAGTAAATTCAAATATTAAATGTATTATTTATGTACGTAAAAAAAATATGTTATATTTTAATTAAATTTTAAGTTACCTCTCAGCGCCCAAAGTCTAATTTTTTATACAACAAAAGTAATAAAAAATTTAATTTCATAAAATTTCTATATTTTTAGATTTCAATTAAAATTTCCTTCCCTTACGAAATCTGTGTTTGAATAATTTGAGAAAGAAATTAGTTTTCTTTTTAATTAATTTTAATTCTTTAATGAAACTAAATTAATTCTTCTACTACAACGTCACGTAAGAAGTTTTTGTTTAGTACAACTCTGGTAACACTTTAGTAACAAGGTGCATTCTCAATTTTAGAAGTAATAAACGAAAGCTGTTGACTTGGCAAAATTTTGTTGAAAGTAATTACTATCGAATAATATTTCTATATGGGACTCTGTTTAAACAGTTTACTTAAAAGAAAGTTATGGACATTTGTTCTTATTTGAACGTTTTAAAATAACACTTCTCCACGTTCTGTATTTATTTCTTGAATCAACATTTCGACAGTTTTTGAAATACCATCGTGCAATATTCAACATTTCACGCCCACTTGAACAACGGTTTAATAAACTGGTAGCACTTGAGGTAGAAAAATATGCTCACGATGTGTGAGAGAGAAAGATCATATTAAAAATATTCATTCAACCAGAACAATTGCACTTTTATGAAAATATCGTACTTTTATGGCCCAATGAATCGCGATAAATCAAGCACTGCAGTGTTCGATTCCCAATAATTCTGATAATAAAGCGAGCAATTTGAACTGTTCTGTTGATTAAGGAAATAAGAAATTAAATAATAAATTGAATAAGGTATTAAGTAAGAAATTAAATAAGTCAAGTAGAAAATTGAATAAAAAATTGAATAATAAATTGAATAAAAAAATTATTCAAATTATACTGTTTACAACATCGTCACAAATGTGAAACTTCGTTTCAGTATCACAAATTCATTTTTTTCTTATTCTTATTAATTCTACTTATTTGCGAGACAAAAAATTAGTATGTACATTTATATTACACCACTTACTCATTTTCTCACTTCTAATTTCAAATTATATATGCATTATTAAATTTAATATTAATAAAGAAATTTTAGTAGCTATTTTCGTATTCAATGAAATGATGCAAAATAATTTTAATCTATTTCTCACGACCAAAAACGCTTTACTATGCACGTGCAATTTCAGTCAGGAGAGTGTCTTATTTTAACTTATCGATTTTATCTTACTTTACCGCTGTTTTCTATAAATTAGCGTAAGAATATGCAGAGTCCTAAAAACTTTGACCCAGTTCTCACCGTGTTCTCACGTTTCTACCCAAACAGATTCCATAATTCTCAGCTAATTCACCAGAAGGAAAAACAACTCAGAACACCTGTCACCGTTACCTTTTACCCAAGTTCACAGTATCGCGAACCTAATCAAACTGCATGCACCCCCGAATTACTTCGTTTGCACTCATATCTCCGTGAAATCGCGTCTGACCAATTTGATCGATCGAAAACAGAACACCGGTACGGTTTTAAAGCAAGGGCACGTTTGGTAACACTCAGAGGGGTACACTCGTGAATCGGCACTCGGTCCAGCGGGTCGAGTAGACCCGACAGCTCGTTGACCACGACGAACGAGGCGAGAAGGCTAAAACGATGAATCGCGGGATGAAGTTTTCGAGATGGTTCCACCACGGAAATCCGACGGCTGACTGGAGGATTCGCAGACGTGCGCCTTTAATTTAGAGGCGCGGAGCGCCCTCGAGCCCGCACACTGCACACGCCGTTTCTCCCCGACGCCTGTGTGCTCGTACGTGTGCCCTCTGCACGCTGTTGGTACACAAATCCGGCCCCGAAAGTGCTTTTTCGCGCTGGATTCAGTTGCACGAGTGCTACAATTCCGTCGGTTAATTGGCTGAAACTTGTGACGCGAGAAAAGCTAGGCCGTTTAAAGGACCGACTCGAGTCCGACCTGAAATCGACCGGCGTTTCAGAAAATACCCCTTCAGAAGGACTCGAGTGCTACCCGAGAGGAATTTCAGTATATCGCGGCTAGATTCGAGTGTGAACACTAGAGATTTTGTGTTTTTCGAGACTCGCCGATGGGAGGTTCGATCAAAATCGTGTGGACTTTTCATGAATTGCACGCACGGTCCTTAGATGTTATTAAACTCAGACTTTCGTGGATCCGTTTTTTTCTAGAGATAATTTTAGGTACATTACAGGTTTCAGAATTGAATGTACGGTTTTTGATTCTTTTAGAGAAATGTGGTGACTATTTTTTGGAGAAAAGAGATTTTGTTTAGGGACACGTTGGGTATTGAGAATTATTGGGGATTTGAAAAGGGGAATTTGGAGATATAGGGATTTCGGGACATATGGGTGTGGAAATTTGGGGATTTATTAGTTTAGGAAGTTGGGGGTCTAGGAATTCGAAGATCTTTGGATTTTGGAGATCTGTGGATTTTGGGATTTAAATAATTTAGGAATATGGGAATTTAATTCATGTAGGAATATGGAGATTTAAGAAATTTAGAAAGTTGAGAATTTTGAAATTAGATGTTTGCAAATTTAGAAATTCGGGGTTTATGAAATTTAGAAACGTGAAATTGTGCAAATTCAGAAATGTAAGAATGTACAAATTTGGGAAGTTGAACATGTAAAATTTGGGAATTTGGAAAATTTGGGAATATGGTGATTGAAGAAAAACTTGAGAATTTGGAAATTTCGTTAAACTGTATGAATTTAAATCGTTATCAATTAAAATTGTAATTGTTATGAATTGAAATTAAAATCCTTATGAATTCAAATTAAAATTCTTACGAACTAAAATTAAAATGATTACAAAATAATATTAAAATTTTCATAAATTAAAATTAATATTGTTGCAAATTAAAATTGAAATTTTATCAATTAAAATTGAAATTGTTACGAATTAAAATGAAAATTGTTATAAAATACTCAGAATTCGTCAAAGTTCAATCTTGTATTTTATTTTTAGAACAAAATGTTTTCAATAAAGTTGACCTGTTCTTTATTTACGTGTCCTATCGTTATATCCTTGACTCGGTTTCAGAACACGTGAAAATTACTAACTAATGAAACAATTGTAAAACTATCAGGGACTTACCAGAGTTTACCCTACATTCAAAACTTTTATGGGTATTGTAGGCCGAGAAATATTTCGAGATGCTCAGTCCTTGTTTACGTGATGCCTGTTGGTTTTTATCTTTCTAGACTCGAGTACTTTTACTACCTATAAAACACTTATATCTAGGTACAATCTCGAATTCTATAAATAGGTACTCCTTCTGGGTTCCAAAAGTAATTTAAATATTTTGGAAATATAAAATTCACTTCATTAGTAATCTGTATTTTTCTTTTAATGGAAAAAGTATTCTCTTTTATGGATGAAATATAAAGAAAATGCAGGAGAAATACAGTATTTTGTTCCAAAGTAGTGGACCAAAATACAGACTATCCACGCAAAAGCAAAATTAAATTTTTTTTATTATTTTGTAAATTATGCTATCGTTAATAAAATATTAAATTTTATCAATTTTAAAATTTTCAGTTTTATTAACTTTAAAATCTTCAATTTTCTTAACTTTAAAATTTCCAGTTTTATTAACTTCGAAACCGTCAATTTAGTTAACTTTAAAATATTTAGTTTTATGAACGTCAAAATTTTTAATTTTAATTTTATTAAAACCTTTACTTTTATTAAGTTTAATCTCTTTAATTTTGTCAACTTTAAAATCTTCAGTTTTAATAACTTCATATCTTTAATTTTAATTTAACTAAAACCTTTAATGTTATTAGCAATAAATTTAATATGCGGTAAGAATTTTAAAAATTAAAAAAAAATGTTCATAAAAATGTATAAAAATTGAGTAAAATATTAATTTCCTTTTACATTGTACACAAAAATTATTCATACCCAACTGCCTGTATAAATAAACACCAAAAAACAGATCAACTTTTTCTGTCATTAATAACAAAACTTCCACAAAAATTGAATAGGTTGCATTTTAATGGCACCTTTAAGTTTCTTGAAAATAAAGTGGTAAGTCAGGTGTCAGTAATGAAAGCTCGCATCGCAACAAAAGAAAAACTTTAATAAACACAGCTATATTCTCACCGAGAATCCAATTAATAATCGAACAGCCGAGTAAAACAAGATTTTGTTATCAATACGAATAATGACGAACGACGAAACGAGGATAGGTACTTCATCAATATACACTTCTTTATTTATAACACCTCTCTGGCCTAAATTTCCTCATTGATCTCTCGGTTTTGATGAATAATTGCGCTCGATTCGAAACACTTTTTTGTGTCTAAAAATATAATCAAGCCATAGAGCAAGTAGAAGCGCTATATCCGTAGTTGCAGAGGACAATAGGGCATTGATATGGTGAAACATTAACACGTTGTGATTGCAATTCGAGGTGATACCTCTTGGGATTAGTTGCATATTTCATCGTTAGTACAAAGAACTGGTTTCTCCAGAGACACGTCCTATATATCTTAGATTCTAAACTTCTCGACAATATCGTCGAATAAAAGTCAATTGCAATATGACGTCGCAGCAATATTTCAGCTTTGAAAGCATACAATTGAAACGCTAGTCTTAAATTAACTCTTTGACTTATAATGTCCTCGTGACACATTGCAGTTCAGGTACAACGAAAATTATATTTGCAGCTTGAGTCTGGAGTTTAATATCAATTATAATTTGCATAATCAAGGATTCCTTGAATTCCAAATGTACCGAACATTTCGTTTTCTTATTTGTCTTTATATTGCAGCAATAACCCTGACTGACGCAACTAGAGGTAAAATTACTAAAAGTGATTTATTACAGTGATCACAAATTTATGATCACGATCAAACTTCATTCACTAGTGTACCTCCGGGAAATGGGTGGTAGGGTACGTAATTCTGAACAACTTTTCCTTTTGCAAAAATTGGGTTTGAAGCTTTGTTTTTGAATTATTAAGCAAAAACACGGACCAATCAGAGCGCGAGAATTCCCGGACGCGGGAAGGACTGTGATTGGCCGGTGTTTTTCGTTAATAATTCGAAAACGAAGCTTCATACCCCATTTTTGCAAAGGAAAATTTTGTTTAGAATCACGTGCCCTACCACCCATCTCCAGGAGTTACATGAGTTGTGAGACACCCTGTATAATCGTTAGTATCAAGAATATCATTTCAATTTTTACTATTATTCATATTAAGTTTTTATACATTCATATGACATTATGTACATATTATTCTTAGAAGATAATAAGAAATAAGTTACACTTGAAAACTAGAAGTAGGCTAGTTTTGCATATACGTTACTTTGCTGAAGAATTTTATGAATGTTGAAACGAAGATTAAAGGAATTAAAAATTAAACTTACACTTACAATTTATTTAGTATTTTTAATTTTTCCTTGCTTCCTTCTAATAAGAAAATTATATTAAGATTGACGATGTTATAATACAATATATGTTTAGTCTAAGAACATAATTCGTGAGAAGTGAAATGAATGCTAATTATTCCTTTTCATATTCCCATTCAACTATTAACGACAGATGTGTTTCATTCGTGATTTCATCTACGGACGCAATATTTTTTATTGCATAATAAATTATAAATTATTATTTTAAAATTATGTTACAATTTTTTTATAATTTAGCAATTAAGAGCTGTATACTATAGTAATTATATACAATTCCCTATAATGAAGATAAACAATAAACAATTATCCTGCATTATGTTAAAATTGTGTCATAATTCTCAGTGTAGTTTCATGGTACTTTCATACAATAAAAACAACAGTAAACATAACGGGAAAAGTAATATCAAAGTGATTAAATATCACCCGTTAATTTTCTTAACGTTACTTTAATCATTGTAAGTTACTTTACATTACCGTATAACGTTGCAGGAGAAATATCAACAAATCAATTCAACCCTGGCAACTTTTGAAGTTGCATTTACATCCCACTGAAGTATCTTTTTAAAAGTTGAGTGTTTCGCACACTACTGTATAGAAAAGTGTTCTTAATGCGCGTGAATAGTCAGTGCAGTTAAGTGGTTCAGATTCAGAACCTATAACTGAAAAGGTTTCATCGAAGTCATTATTTATTTCATTCGATGCAGCTCGAGTTAAAGTCTCTCTGTAAATCAATCAACGGCGATATACCTAAATTATGTAGCATATAAGCGATAAGCTACATAAACAAATATACATGATTAAATTCTGAAAGCTGATTTCTTAGATTTTAAATACGAAGAAAAGTTGCATTCAAATTTTCCTTCGTAAGTATTTTATTAAATACTTTTTCTTCTATGTACTGTGTACATTTAACTAAATTGTTAAAAAATAATATGGATTAATATATGCAATTTTTATACTTTCAATGATAGAAAGTCTACCAATAGAATAACGTTTATTGTCAAGCTTTAAAGTTCAAGTAATATATTTTCTAGAGTTTTACAAACTTCAAGTTGCAAAACAGCATTGGAAAATTTATTTTATTTTACCTTCTTGACTTATGGTATCAAGTTACATGCGACGCACATTTCATTTCAAATCTACCTTAAATCTAGCACTATGTTAATTTCTTCAATAGTTACAATTTGTGACACTAAATAATAGTTTAACGATTGCAAAATTCAATCAAAGTCAAGTCAATATAATAAAAAATGTCTGTTCATCCCTAAACTCTCCTCAAAATACCGTGTCGCACTCGTGACGCACTCCACAATTAGACAAATTCTACTCATATTTTCATTATATTCAAATTTTTACTTTAATTCCAATTATTATCTGTTCAATGAAGAGTCATTAAATGCAGAACATACCAAATATTACAACTTTCCATCTTAACGTCGTACCAATAATTAGGCTCTGCCTGACGCAACTGTCGAAAAAGTCGCAGGTTAAGGTGAAAATGTGATCGTCGAAATCGTTCATTTCGGAACCGCCAAATGATACGTCATGATGAGACATTAATCGCAGAAAATTGTTACGTTGAGCACGCAATTAGTTCAGGAGATATGGAGGGTCAAAGTGGGCGCATTCTATTAGCGCCCCAAACCATGCGCTTCGAGCTACGAATTTCATACCAGCATGATAGGTTCAGACTTAATACCCACGGGGTTCTAGGGTCGCTGATTACGAATCCGAAGATAGAAATTCAAAATGGTGGATCCAATATGGAGATCGATCAAGATCATATGAATTCTTTATGAAACTGTACTCATACTAGACTCATCTACCATCATTTTGTTTATTTACAAATAATTATACATGTATTACCAGTTTCAGAATTGAGTATATGTACAGTTAAGAGTGAATCTAATTTTTCTGGAGAAAATATGACAATCAAGAGAGAAACTTCGATTTTCGATTTGTAAGAAGACACGACTTTTAGGGAACACATTGTTGATTTTTAGGGATTATTGAGGATTCGAAAAGAAGGCGGATGAGGAATTTGGGAATATGGAAATATAGGGATATGATGGTCTAGGAATTTTGGAATCTATGGATATCGAAATGTAGGGTTATTATAGTCTAGGAATTTAGGGATCTAGAACTTTAGGACTTTAGCAATTCGAGGATGTTGGGACTTTGGAATTTGGCAATTTGGCAATTTGGCAATTTGGTAATTTGGCAATTTGACAATTTGGCAATTTGGGAATTTGGAGATTTGGCGATCTAGGAACTTGGGTATGTTGGAATATGGAAGTCTAGAAATTTAGAGATATAGGGATTTGGAAGTCTAGAAATTTGGGGATCTAGGGATATAGAATTCTAGGAATTTGAGGATATTGGGACTTTGAGACTTTGGGATTTTGGAATTTGGGGATTTGGAGATTTAGGGATCTACAAACTTGGATATATTGAGATTTGAAAGTCTAGAAATTTAGGGATATTCGGATTTAGAAGTCCAGAAATTTGGAGATCTATGGATTTAGAACTCTAGCAATTTGAGGATCTTGGGATTTTGGGACTTTGGAATTTGGGGATTTGGAGATTTGAAGATCTAGAAATTTGGGGGTCTAGGAATTTAGGAGACGTAGAAATTCATGGATCCTGGGATTTAGGAACTTAGAAACATGGGGATTTTAGTATTTGGGAATTTGGGAATTTGAGATTTTGAAAAATTGTAAAATTGTAAAATTGTGAACTTGTGAAATTGAGAATATAAGAAACTGTGAAATTGCAAATTCTGAGAAATTGAAAATTTGGAAAATTGAGAAACTCAAAGTTGGAAATTCGAAAATTTGAAAACTAAAACATGTGGATATAAAGAGGTCAAAATCTATATTTGGGGATTTGGAAAATGATATATTAGGAAATTTCAAAAACTTCAGAAGATATGAATACGAGCATATACAAATTTCGGAAATTTGGAAATGTTAAAATTAGAAAATTTTGAAAAGTTGGAAAATTGAGAATTTACCGATTTGGAAATGTATAAATGCAAAGATTCGAAGATTTGAAAATTTATGAATGATTTTGAAATTTGAAAATTTCAGAATTGAAAAACTTGAGAGTCATATCTGATTTATTCGCCAGATGCGTCAAGCATAAACAACTATTCACGGCTACAATACACAAATAAAGAAAGTATCGTATCTATTTTGTATTTAGCAATCCTTAACTGTACTAAAATAGAAATAAACCTGAACCAAAAATTCAAGTACTAAAAATATGAAAAAGGTTTATCATGAGTGAACCGCGAGTGCGTCACGAGTGTTCCTTACAGTGTTACTAAGGGGTTAATATGAATCTAGAATATATTTCTAAATATCCACGATTCTCGGTTATACTTAGCATTTATATACAATGTGTGGCCGAACGGGCGGTACAGGAGGTGATACTACATGTAAAAATAAGTCGCAAAAAAAGAATAACATTTTTTCGTTTATCGCTTCATTTTCGAAAGAATCAAGTTCGAAAATTCTATCCAGTACGCGTGCACTATACCACCTTCAGGTTTAAATATGTATTACAAATAAGAAATGTTAATTTTAATATTATTTATTGCGTCCAATAGTTCTGGTACTGGTATTATGATGAGCACTTTCGTATACTTATCTTAGAATTATTAGCAACGGTATTAAGAACTGTTTCTAAATTTAGGGATCTTCAACTGTCACCAGACTTATGGTAATTGTGAAAAAACCACACTCAATTAATCTTTGCTCTGCCCTGTGTATCACTCTCCTGTCCGGATAGCGACGATTTGGAAATTGTTGCCTATAATATTCAGCTGCTGCTGTTGCATTTCCATGACAAGCTCCTAAAACTTTTATCATATCATATTCGCGGTTGCTATAAGTAGACATTGTCACAGCTTGCCTGATCGAAACAGAATAAAAGTAGAAGAAAGTCGTATGGTTGAAGAAAAGATGTAAACATTAGAAACGTCAATATTAGAATGCAAAAAGAAACTTGTGGCGAACAATGACTTGGAGAGACAGTCCAGTGCACGCGTACTGGATAGAATTTTCAAATTCGATTTTCTCGAAAACGAAGCGTTAAACGAAAAAATGTTATTCCTTTTTTTCGACTTATTTTTACATGGAGAATCAGCCCCTTGGTTGTACCACCCGTCCGGTCACACACTGTAGAGATATAAATAAAAATAATCGCTCACCCATTTCGTCGATAATTGGTGCCATCCTGAGGGTGACTCCGACCAGGAGCAAAGACATGGCGAGAAGAAGGCAAGCGGTCGCGACGATCGTCCATCGAGCACGTGGAGGAAGTTCTTCAGGATCAACCAGCTCTTCTTGAGGAACTGCAGTGACCACTTTACGCCGTTTCCGTTTCCGCTTTCTGCGGGGTCGATGATACTTCTCCCGATGTGCCGCGATCTTCTCGGGACCGCTCAAGATTTCCTCTTCTTCCAACTCGTCCGCTATGTTCAACGCCACATAGTCGTCATCGTCGTAATGGATCTTTCTGCGAACACGAACATAAACTGTTACTAATGGCTCTACCAGGTATTTCACACGAATTCGAATGTGTACTTATAATTTCGACCTACTGCAATCATACAGGTAGATCAAGAACGAGATATAGAGATTTTAACCCCTTGTCTTATGATTTATTTGTCAGGTGCGTCAGTCAGAACTAATCACAGCTACTATATTAAAACAGGAAAATTGTAATGTTATGTCAATCTGTTGTTAAGTAATTGTTGACTATACAAATTATAATTGAACTCCAAATTGAAGCGTTTTAAAAATTCGAGTAAAATTGATCACAGTTGAAGTACGAGTCAGGCTCGTCAAAGTTAAAGTCGTTCCAAAGGATTATACTTGTCTGAAACTATCGAAAACGATACCAAACATGATTATTATTGATTTCACAATGACTCACGTCAATGTACCAAGTATTGTCGTCAACCATGAGTTATAGAACTTTTAACGCGATTCCAGTCGATTCTTTGTGTCAATAATTATCGAAAACGATATCAAAACACGGTTTTTTATCGATTCGACGACGATCGACGACACGGGTCCCTGTCGTCAGATCACCGCCAACATCTATACAGCAAATTTAGTGTTTCACGAGTACACCCTCGAAATTTCAAGTCAGAGGACACAAAATGGCGGCGTGTAGCGTGGTGCAGACAAACAGACAAACAAACAAGAGTCCCATCACTATGTTCAGTAAAGAAATAATACATATCAATTCTTCATCTTCATGAAAATCAACACAGATTTCAAGACACTAACAAATTTTGTAAATTGAAATAAAGAACTTTTTAATTACTCTGTAATTTAAAATAAAGGAATTTGTAAAATGGTCATTTGATCACTTTAGTAGTTTTAGTGCTAGATTTTGGAGCAACATATGAGTACCAAAAGTATGTGGACATCTGAAGTTTGCAAGTAAAAACGTTTCTGTCGATGTAAATACTTTGCACAACAAATTATATATCTACTTAACCTATACATCTACATGTATATGTATGTATATGTATGTACATTTATGACAATAGAATATGTATTGAAATTTAGCATATTTAGAAACATTATTAATACAAAAAATCTAAAATAATAGAATATAAGAATTATAACGTATATTTAACTGAAATTTGTTGGGAATATGAAACTTCTTATCTTTCATTTTCTTTAATTTACTAAAATTATTATAAAAGTACAAATTACATAAATAATTAATACTAAAATTGCTATAAAGGTACAAATTACATAGATTATTATATAAACGTTCAAAACTGTTAGCCAAATCAAAAACATGGTTATAGTTTATGTAATTTTACTTTGCAATTTTATGAAATTTTTTTTAGTTTATGTTAAATAAAAAAAAGGTCGTGAAAGGTCGAAAATTCTTGGAAAGCAATAGGGTAATTAATCTTTAATAAATCCTGAAACGGATGCACTTAACGAAGGACTTACGACCTAAGGGAACTCTGCACTTTAGCAAAGTTTCGTTAATGACTAAATATATCAAACCTCTAACCACTGTCCTAACCGATATTCGTCAGGTAACCTCGACGTCAGAAGTAGTAATTATCGGTCTAATTATTATTCGATAATGTTGATCGATCATAATTTGTTCGAGCTAAAGGTTCTAATTACAGTTATAAGGCATTTGATTTCGACTGTTTTCCGACGTAATTGAATAATTCATTTACCTTAGTAATTCTGTTTATAATCTGAAAACGAAAATTATTTAATAAATTAGAAAGTAAAAATAAAAGAACCTAAAGTTCTAATATTGTACAAAATTTATGAATATTGTAGTTTAAAAAATATTATACTAAATTAATGCAAGAATGAAATCAACTCGTTTTCATCAAGATTAATAACTAATATCTTTCACTTTCAGCATTACCAATTCAAAAATAAATGAATGCAAATTCTAACAGGTAAAATGGAAGGTCTAAATAAAAATAATTAAAAACAAAATCCAACTTTGGCACAAGTGGCTTGATCCAGATATGTGTCAGGCGAAGATAAAACGTTCAACTGACGCATTCATAATATAGGTCATGTTATAATTCTCAAGTATTTCTGTACAACACTAAACTAAACAAAGAAGGAGAGATATATGCATTCTTTTGCATCACGAAAAAAATTTCAATAGTGTTACAGTATATTGCGCATTGCGGCAGCTACAATTAAATTTCACATTTATATGTAAAATTAAATTCAGTCAAATTTATATCACTATAAAACTTTAAGCTCGGTAGGATTTCATGTTCATATATTAATAATAAGATTATACTAATAATATAATTATATAATTATTCTAATAATAACACGGCTACATGTTAAAAGATTTTTCGAAACTTTCAGTCAATATTTTATTTAAAATGTTAGCTTGTCGCCCTAAAATGCAAATTGTCAATGAAAAATTTACCTTGAAAAATATAAACTAGCCCCTAGAAATGTAGACTGAACTACTGGACTAGAAATTAGAAAAATCCCATATTTTCCTGCTAGATAACCGCAACTAAAGCCCTTGACGCAGGAAAATATCAAGTTTCCAATGTATTCAAATCATAAAATCTCATTTTAATATCGTAAAATCTCATTTTATTTCAAGTATATTTCCGACTAAAATTAATCTTATTATTTTCGGAAATATTTCGGAAATTATGTCGAAATTAAACTATAAATATTAAACACAATCATGTAACAAAGCAGTAACTTTTTGACGAATTCGATTAACAATCATAACTACACTTTTACTTACAGCACATTTATCAATTAATCTCTAATTGTACATTAGTCGTCAATTAAATAAAAAATTGAACACCCATAATTGGTGAATATATAAGATAACTATTGTCAAATAAATAGTTTTCAATAAATAAAAAGGCGGTAAAAAAATTTAATTTTTAATTTTATTTTGTAAACTTCTAAATTACTTCGAGCGATTTTTTAAATACAAATTTTTGAGCTTAAACTGTGAGAGGGTTTGTTACACTATATACTAACTTTTTAGAGGGTGAGGACAAAAAGATTTTATTGAACCACCCTGCATACACATAAGAATACTAAATACATTAAACGTATTTGTGTACTGCTGTTATATTAAAAAATGTAATAACATGATGCTTAGAAGGAATAGTTAGAACGACTACAATAAAAATTAACGATTATTGTGTTTCAGAATAAAGAAACTGAAACGAGTAATTTACAAGTAGAAAATCTATGATAAAAGTACAATCGTGTGTGCTCGAAATTGCAGCATCGTTATGCATAATGCATCGTTAAGTCGATCAAAGAAAGAGCTATAATGATTCTCGTGACAATTGCGTAGCTAGAAGTCATGGAGTGTCTTTACTTCAATACATAAAACCACGTAATTTTCGTACGGTACTCGACAAGCTATCCATAAGTAGTACAATCCAATATCAAGTCAGACTGTATTGATGCACGTAAAATGGCCATTATTCTGTTTGCATTTAACCTCAACAAAGAGACGCATAAAGAAGGCAATAAAGTCAAACTATACAGTGTTCTCCTTTGTTTTCTACAGTACCCAAATAAATTTATTTAGGACGAACAACGATAATACATTTCAACGACTCCCTTTCATTCAAACACATAAATAAATGTATAGAATGAAATATAGATATTTCACTGAGATTTTTTTCGGAGCACTTTTTTTGTAGAGCTACGGAACAATCATAATTCTTGTAGATACAATTATTTCAATTATATCTGTAGTTAATATTTAATCCTAATGATGAAGACAATTAAATGTTATGTAAACATCGTTTAAATTTTTTTCAAATTTCCGAACTTTTAAAATAAACTTTCAAATTTTCTAATTTAATAATTTTCTAATTTAATAATTTTCTAAATTTCTCATTTCCTAAATTCCTAATTTCCCAAATTGCTAATTTCCCAAATTCCCAAATTTCCAAATTTCCAAATTTCGCAATTTCACAATTTTTCACTTTTTCAATGTCTCAATTTTTCAATTTTTCCATTTCTCAATTCTTCAATTTTTCATTCTCTTAATGTCTCAGTTTTTCAATTTGTCAACTTTTCAGTTTTTCAATTTATTAATTTCTCAATTTCTTAGCTTTTCAATAACCCAATTTCTAAATTTATCAATTTCTCAAATTTTCAATATTTCAATTTTTCAATATCTCATTTTTTCAATTTCTCAATTTCTCCATTTCTAAACGTCTAAATCTCCAAATTCCGATTTTTTCAAGTTAATAAATCCGCATGTTCTCGAAACTGCAAAATTCAAAATTTCCGTATTCCCAACTTCACTTCGCTGTTCTTTGCTACCTCAAAGACGCGAAACGAATTTATACAACAAAAATGACAAAAAAGTGAATGCTTAGAAGCGCGATCACGTTTCTCCGTGATCATTTACGACGACCCACGTTTCATTATACATCCGAACAGGCTTTGTTCAGCAGACGATTCTAGTATGAAACCGTATTGGATGAACATCTAACGAAGAGACCAGCGACGTGCAACCACGCACTGGGGTGACCCAGTTTCACGGTATATTGCACTTACAGGAGAATAGAGTTCCTTTCTTTGCAAACACGCCCGCGAGTGTCTCTCCGTCATGGCACGAAAATACAACGTGGAAAGGCGTGCTTGTGGAAAACGGAAATGAGCGACACGCACTGTGAAAGTTAATTCTGTTTAATGAAACCGTTCGTCCAATGCCAGCTTAGACTATCTACGATTAACCCTTCGGAGACTAAATCATCCTTTTATAATAGCGAGTGGTAGTAGAAGCAATGTACAGTCCACATCGGACCACTATTTTTCAGCATTTCACACGTTTTCAAAATTAGAAGGCCTATTCAATTTGTAACGATATAATTTATTAGCTACCATGATACACTACTACTGTACATAACATTAACACATGTTAATATCTTGTATTTCCTTTGCTTTGGTCACAGCTCTGGCATGCTCCGTATACATTGATCATATGCTTTATATCTTCATTTTTCCAAATATCTGTAATTCTTTTCAACTCAGATAATGTGGTTGGAGAGTTGTAAATTAGTCTTTTGAGCAGGCAGACATTTTCTATGGCATTCAAATTTCACCTGACGCGCTATCGATACGAACCTAACCTAAACGCTCGCACGGCCATTAATCGCTCACCACCCACACAATTTATTATCACGATAGCAACAAATTGCTATGTATATATCGTTATCAACGTATTTAGTAATAATTTTGCATGACCTAAGAATTTTCCATGTATGACATAATTATAGCCATAAAAGTGAAATTTTCGTACGTGGTCCTAATTCGATGACGAGGGACTGTACAGTTGTGGTGATCGGTTTTAGAATATTATGCAGGTTCATGTATGAAATTTATTAAATAAAAGGCGGATAAGGAGCAAATTTGTGAGTGAATTTGAAAATTGAGAGTATGGAAATTTGAGAAATTGTCAGATTAGTTTGGTATTCGGAAATTTGGGAATTTAGGGAATATCACTAAAAACTTGTACTGAGATCTAATCCGCTGTAATATGTATTCAAAGACCTAACAATTACACCTAATAATTATAATCTATATAATCAAGGATCGCCAAATGTAAAATCTGTCTAACATTTCATTCGTATTAACATTGTACATTAAGTTTGGCTCGAATAACAACTACCTTGAAAATTGTAGGTTATGGGGTTAGCATAGAAGTATAATACTAATCGTACCGTAAATTCCGCTAATTTATCGATTCAAATGCTGGAGTTTCAACGAAATTTATCGATATTGAGTAATAAATCCACTTTCGTCTAGTATTTCCAACTTTTAGACCCAACTTTCGCGAGAAAGTTACGTGTCTCGCCACAGTGTTATCCATGAAATTCAGACTAGTGAGTTCAGAAAAGTTTTTGAAATATGACTTCGTATATTCCTAAGTGTGAATTATTTAACGTCTTTTGATTTTCATGCTGTACTTTCAACGATGATAAATGTTCTTTTAGTTAAAATCTCCGTAATGTTCTTTTAAAAGCACTTTTTTATCGTGTTGTAATTGATATACGTACAGGGTGTTCAAGCTTTTTTTCACATTTTTATTCTACACGCAAAAATAGGAAAATGTATTAACATAAGATTTTAAATGCTTTATTGAACAGTTATAACTTGAATTAGAAACGCCTTGTTTTTCAATACTATTTATTTATTTACGTCCTAGGTATGTTCTATAAATGTGATAAAAATTGTTACATAAGGTTAGGTTTTTGTATAAATATTATATAAGGTCAAATATTTGATTGAAAAATTCTTCAAAATTTATTTAATTCCCTCAGAAAAAATTTTATACTTGTGTCGTCAATATTATGAATATATCTTAATAATAAATATCTGCTCCATTTTAAATTTTTATACCTCTTGAATTTACTATATTATGGATTAATTTTAATATTTCTCTATGTTATTACAAATCATTAGAAATTGTTCTCTGCAATTTATTTCTTTCCCTGAAATTTCATACTTCGGTAACTTTCTTTTCATTTCTCCCCATACATATTCAGTAAGTTTGACGTCAGAATTTCGCAGGGGTGATATCAGTAGATATAGAGTTATGAAGAATTTTCACGCAACCGTTTTTCTAATAACTGATAAATATGCAGAAAAAATTCTCTGTATTTGCAACGTTTTTTGAGAAACGGATAATAATTCTTAAAATAGAATATTTCATGTGTCATACGAAAACAATATAAATCATATAAGCGACACAAGATTTTTAACATACCAACGAGGTCAAAGATGAAAACAATAATAGCAATACTTTAAATCAATATATTTATTGATAATGTTGTGCTGTTCATTTAATATAATTTTCCTGTGCAAGAATTTTCGAACGAATTTTTTTATAGCTTTGAAAATTTTGAAATTTATATTTTTGTGAGTGTGTAATAAATATTTTATTGATTTTTTATGGTTGAGTTATTTCACTTTGTATATCGCTTAAATTTTCTGGTAATGGATCGTAAACGATGTCTTTAAGAACCCTCTGTAATGAGAAATCAGATGCAATAAATCACGAGGTACTGGAGGCTAATCCATAAGCTTTGTGTGTTTCGGTCCATTTATTCCGAAATGTCCTGTTTAGCAAATTTGGTAAATTGTTTATGAAGACACACAATAAAAGACGATATATCAGATAGTATTTTAGGCAATTATTATACAATTTTTCGTATGTAAAAATTTACAAGAAGTTTGCAAAGTTAGAAATTTCTGACGATAGAAATATCGATTTGTTTCCAAATTTTCCAACCTTAAAATTTTTCAATTCATATAATTTAACTTGGAAATTCAAAAATGTAAAAGTTTCAGATTATCAAATTAGATTTATCGAATCTTATTGTAGCAGTTTGCTGAAAAATATACAATTGTACAATTTACAAAATAATAAAATATAAAGTGTCAGTGTTTTTTAATACAATTATTAACTTAAAAGATAAGCATAGATCAGTCGATATGTCAATATTTCAAAAAGTTATTTTAAAAAATCCAAAAGTGTAATTTAGGAAGCTGAAAAATGTACACAAATGTTGCATTAAAAGTTTAATATACTATTGCAAACAAAACTATCAATAACTTTTTCATTTCTCATGAAAATGTATTTTCAAAATTGACTTTGACAACTATTATACTGTACACGGCTGAATTTGTTTTGACAAATATTTTATTTTGATGGAAATGTAAATAAGTACATATGTAGTATATCATTTGACAAATTGAAGGTCACCCTATATCACCGAAAAATATTGTAAAGTTTATATATGTTGCTAGATTGACTATGAAGAAACAGTAACACTCTCTTTCACTTTCTGATATCATTCATAAAAATACAATTGACTAGTGAATACGTATATAAGTGTCAACCCATGAGTTGGTGCGTGATCGATCCAAAAGAAGCTCCCCACCATGAACACATCCAGTTACATTTCCACAAATAAAAATAATGACAATAACAACTGCTGAATTCGCACTATTTCGCTCACTTGAGAGACGTTTCCGACTGTCATTGTTCTTGGCCTAATTGGTGCGACTGCTCGAGCCAATACTACCGCTGAACATACGTGTAAGGCGTCCATTTTTCTATTCTGACCAATTGTAGCTCTTCTAAACACCTGGGTCTTCACGCGCCAACTCGTGGGTTGTCATCGATGTGTGGGAATATGGAATTTGGGGTTTGACAATTTGGGGGTTAGAAATGTTGAAGTTGGGGTTTGGATGTTTGCGTTTACAGAAATGTAGAAATTTGAGCTTAAGAAAATTTGAGAACTTGGATATTTAGAAGGGTGGAAATTTGCCTTCTGGAAATTGCCAAATTTAGATATTCAGAAATGTAGAAATTTGAGCTTAAGAAAATTTGAGAATTTGGATATTTAGAAGGGTGGAAAGTTGCCTTCTGGAAATTCACAAATTTAGATAATTCAGAAATGTAGAAATTTGGAAATTGAAAAATTTATATGTTCAGAAACGTAGAAAACCTATTAGAAATTTGATTTGTACATAATTCTGACCAATTGTAGTAGCTCATCTAAACACCTGGGTCAGTCTCTGTACGCGCCAACTCGTAGGTTGACATCGGCACTTAGAATATAGAGTAGTTAATAACGATGGCCTGTATATTTACAGTTGTCCTTCTGGAAACAACCGTATCCAAAATGTACAATTTAGCAACACATGGTGGCAATTAATTGCTTGACGCATCATTTGCATTTGTTGCGTAATGCAATTTTGTTCATAATGATTTATAGTAATTTAATCTTCAACACCCTGTGCTAATGCTGAACATGAACGCTCATTAATGTAACTCAACGTTTCTTAATTAAAAAAGAGTTATATACTATATAACACGGAATTAATTTAATATTTTAAACAGTTCGGTGTTGAAGAAATTCTTTGAATTTTTAAGTTACTATAAGGACTATATTTGTACATGGATTTGAGATCCTAGACAACAATTCAGATTATTTATAATTCAAGTAGTATGCTACATATTGTTCTACCATTCTATTACTTTATTTTTATATTTTTTTCTGTTTTACTATTTTATTGTTTTACTGTTTTGCTACTTTGCTATTTTGTTATTTTGTCATCTTACTATTTTGTTATTTTACTATTTTGCTATTCTACTATTGCATCATCTTACATTACTATTTTGCTATTTTAATATTTTATTAATATATTATTTCACTACATTACTATTTTGCTATTTTATTATTTTAACATTCCACTATTTTGCTATTTTAATATTTTGTTAATATATTATTTTACTACATTACTATTTTACTATTTTACCATTTTAATATTTTACTATTTTGCTATTTTATTATTTGACTGTTACGACCATACTACTTTACTAGCTTTAACTTTATTAGTTTACTACCTTGTTACATTACATTTCTGAACTCACTAGTCTGAATTTCATGGATAACACTGTGGCGAGACACGTAACTTCCTCGCGAAAGTTGGGTCTAAAAGTTGGAAATACTAGACGAAAGTGGATTTATTACTCAATATCGATAAATTTCGTTGAAACTCCAGCATTTGAATCGATAAATTAGCGGAATTTACGGTACGATTAGTATTATACTTCTATGCTAACCCCATAACCTACAATTTTCAAGGTAGTTGTTATTCGAGCCAAACTTAATGTACAATGTTAATACGAATAAAATGTTAGACAGATTTTACATTTGGCGATCCTTGATTATATAGATTATAATTATTAGGTGTAATTGTTAGGTCTTTGAATACATATTACAGCGGATTAGATCTCAGTACAAGTTTTTAGTGATATTCCCTAAATTCCCAAATTTCCGAATACCAAACTAATCTGACAATTTCTCAAATTTCCATACTCTCAATTTTCAAATTCACTCACAAATTTGCCCCTTATCCGCCTCTTATTTAATAAATTTCATACATGAACCTGCATAATATTCTAAAACCGATCACCACAACTGTACAGTCCCTCGTCATCGAATTAGGACCACGTACGAAAATTTCACTTTTATGGCTATAATTATGTCATACATGGAAAATTCTTAGGTCATGCAAAATTATTACTAAATACGTTGATAACGATATATACATAGCAATTTGTTGCTATCGTGATAATAAATTGTGTGGGTGGTGAGCGATTAATGGCCGTGCGAGCGTTTAGGTTAGGTTCGTATCGATAGCGCGTCAGGTGAAATTTGAATGCCATAGAAAATGTCTGCCTGCTCAAAAGACTAATTTACAACTCTCCTTATCACATTATCTGAGTTGAAAAGAATTACCGATATTTGGGAAAATGAAGATATAAAGCATATGATCAATGTCTACGGAGCATGCCGGAGCTGTGACCAAAGCAAAGGAAATACAAGATATTAACATGTGTTAATGTTATGTACAATAGTAGTGTATCATGGTAGCTAATAAATTATATCATTTGAACAGGCCTTTTAATTTTAAAAACGTGTGAAATGCTGTAAAATAGTAGTCCTAATTCGATGGCCAGGTACATTAATTAAAATTACACCCAAAATTTAATTGTACTGAAAATGCCAGTTAAATTTGTTGTATTTTAATTGTACTATACGTCACGATATTCTTCGATAAAGGGTTAAGAATGTTTATGTGTATTATAGAGTATTTCTAAAAGTAGTGAAAATGTTTTTGCTATTAATCGTATTTGATTTTAAAAGAATTAATGAAGCAACACAATTGTACAGTTTTATTGAAGAAAAAGTGCACTCGGTTTTTCAGATAACATCAGTGTTTAGGAATGAGGTCAATTGATCTGCATCAGAAAGGTAGAAGTATATCGTTTATTCGACTCCGTGAACGCTTGATTAAACGTTCATTATAATTCACCCCCCGTGAAACCGCGGAAATGATCAGCAAACGATGAAATTTATTTATTATTCTCGTCAATTTGTCCTTTTCCTTCGATCTTAACACTGAAACAAAAAATGGCTGGTTTTACAACGTTATTTTAAAAGTCAATTTCGTGTTACATTTTTTGTTCAGTATTGATGTAATAATTTTTGCAGTGATAACTAAAGAAGTAATATAATGAACATGATTCTTTTAATTTACTCAAATATAAAATAATTTTGTTCTAGGCAGAATTTAGATTTTTACCGAAATTTAACTTGCTTATGGATATTTAATTGCATATAGTGTTTGTTCCGAGCAGTAATATTTATTAACAAATATGTGCTTCAACTACATACTAATTATGTATCAATTTAATTACAGTCCTATTTGAATCACATAATTCAAACTTTTTGATTAATTCAACTGGTAACTATTGTTATTGTGTATTAGCAGAATTACATTTGGTTCTGTTAAGATATAAATAAATGATATTGTACTACTCTCATATTTGATAATGACTTTTTTGATTGAATTCTTTATGTAATTTCTTCTCATCTGCTAATTACTTTTCTACATTTCATTTCCTGTTAATTTGTAATTCTAGCTCGGTTATATTGTACTCTGTAATGGTATTTCGTAATTACAGTTTAACTACAATTACAGTAGAAATACGATTACATTATGTTGCATTGTATTTACATTGTAATTACATTGGAAATGTATCGTAATTGTGTTATAATTGCACTGTAATAGCAATAGTAATACAATAGCATTGTAATTACATTATAATTGTAATTGCATTGTAACTGGATTGTATCGCACTCCAATTTCATTGAATGAAATATTCGAATTACGAATTGCAGTACGTTGTAATTCGAAACTCATATATTTCATACAATAAATAATTGAAGACTGAATACGACGTAGTTGAGTTTTTTATAATTGCAAATTACCGAGTAACTCAATTAGAATCCGTATAATTCTAACACTGTTTACAATACAATCTGGCACTGGTACAATTTGAAATAACATTATTGTTAGTATATAATGTTATATTATATTATTGTTAATGAATAATATTAAATCACATATTATAATATTATTCTAATATATTATTCTATGAGTGCCCTATTTTACATCAAGAAATAATTTTTAATACAATCATATTGTATTTAAGATAACAAAATACTAAAGTAGTAGTTCAATAATTCAATCTGATATATTTCAATTATACCTGTTGAGATAACTTTTCTCTTATTATAGTTTCGTGAAATAATCATGGAGATGTAATTAACAACTAACACAGAGACCATAAAAAATTAGTTTCTAAATTTAACTCTGAACTTGCATTTAAAAGTGCTGTAGATGAAATGAAAAATGATCCTATCATACATTTATTACCTGAACGCAAGTGGAAATAAATGGATGAATATTCCTGCAAGATAAAAGAACTAATTTGTCAATGTCAAATGATTAACAATAGGAGCTGTTTTTTTCGGAAAGTAACTCTCTTCCTATTTTCTACATCAGTAGACCTTTTTGATATAACAGACAGAGGAATATTTCACGCAACAATAATAAATCGCTTTAGAATGTTTTACGTCTGTTAATAAGTCGAGAACGTGAAATAAAATACGTTAAAATAAGTTGAAGAACAACAATTTTAAGATAAAGGAAGTCGTTGGCCTCGTGTAACGCAAAGTCTAAGAACACGTCGAATTATACGTACTCGGTTAACTAAAGCAGTACTTTATATGATTAACTATGTTTAGTAATAAAAACTGTTAGAAAGTATGGCGTTTATTTAATTTTATCTTGATGAAAGGTAGCGTAATATAGCAATAATTTTTTAAAATTCTGTTCCTCCGCCATTTTCTCATCACATACTTTGATAAATAATTCTACGTTGTAATATACGTGGATATCAAGAGCTTTATAGGTCATTATTAATAAAAATATGAAAGGCCATTTGCAGTTAACATTCTTCAGTTTCTTTACGCTTCTTATCTTATACAATGTTACATCTAAATCAGTGGCATTGATCTTTGAGTCTTCGACAAGACGAAATTTTCGCTGAACATAAAGCGAAATAGAGTGGAACAATCAAGCAGATAAACTTCAGAAAACATTAAAACTTCAAAATTTATGGCGAAAATACAACATTATGTAGCGCTGTGCAACTAGTATCAACACCATATAGTACGTGTTTAGGCCCATTCTATTAGGTCTTAGAATATAATTATCATAGCGAGGGGATTAAACCTCGAACTAAGTTTTCTATCCATACAATAATGTACCATTTTTAGTTTCTCTGTACACTTTTCTATACTTTCAAATCAGTTCTTCACCCGTAACAGCAATGACACCCAAGGAGTCGTTACATTCTATCGAGTACTTTTAGTTTATTACTATTCACATCTGGTTGTCAGAATCTATGTTTTTAACAGTATTTTATTTGCAGTTTTCTATTCAGGTCGAAGTATTGCTTGATTTTATTACTTGCTATGATCGCTTTTTGAGGAAAAGACCCACCATATACGTTTCTCGACTTCCATTTCCACCCAATTTTGTGTAGCCAATAGAAATCTGTTTCCCTCATCCTTATTCGAAAAAATTATACGCATCGAGCCTTCTTTCTTGAAAAATTAAAAATTCGAATCGCAACAACCTTAGTAACAACTCATGACATACTTTAACAGAGTCTTCAACTTGGAGTGGTCATTCGAGTAAGGAATATAGTTTTTGTTTAATATAGATACATCACAGTTAATTGGCACATTACGTGAAATATTTAACGAGGCTCAAGGGAATTAATTTCAATGACGATCGTTAACAGTGCGAGTATATTCGTACGATTATTCGTTATCAAATGGTGTGAAACACTTCTTTTCTAATCCAAGGGAAAATAATATTTGTAGAATCTTTTAGTTTATTACTATTCCCATCTGGTTGACTGAAAAACGACTATTTTACAAGTTTCTCATTTTAAGTTACAAAAGTTAAGATAATTTTCCCGAAATCCATGTTGATTTTTATCAAGATATCGTTTATTTATTTTTCAATTTCAAAATAAGTATGCACTATATGCCAGTTTAGTGTTAATGAATTTTTCACGACCTTCTTTACGACCCCATTTTCGGTCGCGACTCATACTTTAACGTAGATCATTTTCTATCGATACTTTGCAGCATTCGACCCCGTATTCTCTATCGCATTTGTCTGCGAAGTACTTTTTCATACCGTATCGAGTGTCGATATCACGATTTATAATAGAACATTGAGTGAACTTACAATTGAGCTGTACTTTGAGAAAAGTAGCAGGCACTTCGGTGCAACTGCGGATATTCGCAGGAATCGCTGAGAGTCTCACGAGCCCTTTCAAAGTTTATCAATGCGAGATCTTGATCACCATCCATCCCGAAAAGTTCTAAACGTGAATCAAGACCGGCCTGAACGTCCTGGACAACACCTTGAATGATGTTCGGGTTTTTTGAGTATTTACGCTTCTTTCTTGGACGTCGTGGGCTTTCGGATGCTCTTCGTCTTCCTTTACCTGCAAATTTATACACGCTGCTTATTTTTCATTGTTTAAAACACAATAAAATTTTTAAAAAAGTTTAAAATTAATATATTTAAATACGTTTAAACAAATACATATATATTATTTACGAGTAATATTAAAGACGTGAAACATACTCTTTGTAAATATGATATGATGGAGATGAATGAGAAAAATGCAATACAGTATGTAGTTGGTTGTTTATTTTTGTTAAGTAAAAAGTTTAATACTAATTTAAGGGTAATTAAAGGTAGGACAAGTTTTGACGTTCCAAGGGCATATTGGAGTACATTCATCATATATAATTGGTTTATTTTTCACTGAATTATATCTGCGCTTTATATCTCTTCAATTAATTATGTTAAAAAGGCAGTTTCTATTTTTGTAATTAAAAATCTTGGGAGAAGCTTTCCCAAATTTCCAAATTACTAAATTACCAAAGTCCCGAATTTCCAAATTCCCAAATTCTCAAATTACTAAATTTCCAAATTTCCAAATTTCCAAATCCCCAAATTCCCAAATTCGCAAATTCCCAAATTCCTAAATTCCCAAATTCCCAAATTCTCAAATTACTAAATTTCCAAATTTCCAAATCCCCAAATTCCCAAATTCTCAAATTACTAAATTTCCAAATTTCCAAGTCCCCAAATTCCCAAATTCTCAAATTACTAAATTTCCAAATTCCCAAATTACTAAATTCCCAAATTCCCAAATTCCCAAATTCTCAAATACCCAAATTCCGAAATTCCCAAATTCCTCAATTCCTAAATTCCCAAATTCCCAGATTCCCAAATTCTCAATTTTCCAAATCGCCAAGTCATCAAATTTTTAAATTTCTAAGTTCCCAATTTTCCACTCTCTCAAATTACGCACTTACCAAATTCGATTTCCAATTTTCCAAAATTCTGAATTGAGAAGTTTGTAATCTCCAAACTAAAGAAATAAATTTGATATCATTCTCACTATCTCACGCGTCGTCACTATCTCACACACTTGATCCGTTTATCACAGTTCGTTTGTTTTCCAAATAGCATATTTTAAATTAAGCAAACGTACAATAATCTTGCTGCTCTCACTTGTAACTTGGCTAGTCACATTGGCACTTGTTCAAAACAAGAATATCCAATAATTATACATCCAACTATTCTAAAATCATCAACCCTTAATTGTCACACTTTACCAGAATAATCCATGTGGGACGTTTAAAACCCCAGCCACTAAAAATGTTTCTAACAAAGAAGCTACTCATTATTTTAACTTGAAAATAGTCATAAATAAAGTTGTTTTAACACATTTCACAGCTGATTTCGGTAAATTTGAAAGATGAATATGAAAAACAATTAGAAACGCGAAGAAATTGGTAAAATGACGGTTTTCGCAGAAAAATTCAAAATTTTGTTTGATTTTAATGTAAAAAGTTAAAATTGTAGTTGAATGCTCCTGAGATATAACAGTTTGAGGATGAAAATAGCAAAAATACCAGTGTTTCAAAAAAGGTGTTTATTCAGATTTTATAAGGTAGTTGAAATTGAAGCTGAATTGGCTTGGGTCTCATATCCCAGTGTGGTCAAGGTTGAACTACAGTGACTTAGAAACGACATTTTTAATATTTTCTGTGCTACATGAATTTTCACAGTTACAATATTTGAAACCTGGAGTTTATATGGTAATACTAAGTTGCACTATAATACTATTATATTATTAATTAATAATTAATATAACATAACACTAATATAATAGTAATTATATTGTATTCATTGTGCCGTCAGTTTATATTTCTCCATTTTGTTCTGACGTTAAAAAATGTATAAAATGTTTACATAAATATATGAAACATTGTGTGGAAAGAAAGTTTTCACAAAAACAGTTTATTAGCAAATACAACTATAATGTGACCTGAAGAAATTATAGATAAGTCATCCAATTCTCATTTTAAAAAGTGAAAAGTTTTATTAGATTACATGAACATCTCGTTCGTTCTCGTATTCTACAAAACACATCCATTAGTTCTACTATTTATTTGAGTAAAAGTAGATCTACGATTCTTGTTCTTTGAATAAACACTCGTGTACAAATTGTATCTACACATGCGAGTCAATACTTTAATGTTTCAACAATTTAACTTTCAGCGCATTATTTATCGGTTGCACGTAACAGTAATGGTTGTCGTGCTTACGTTGATATTACCTTCGGTAGTTCCTCCGCCATTTTTCTTTTGCTACTGATACCATATATTACGTTACATAATAAATGTTCAATTTCGAAACAGTGGGAGCCCGACGCAATTTGATAACAACAGAGTAGTGCAATATACATAAATTTGAAACTTTTAAATTACTGCATAAACATTTCATAAATATCTTTTGTTCGAAATGTAATAATTTGGCGGGAAAGAATTATCTGTATAAATATGTACTAATTTTATGTTAAATTTAAAAAATGCACGACTTTTGTTTAATACCTTTTGTTGTAAGATCAACTTACAACAAAATTTCTTAAAATATCTAGTTGATTTTTCACGTTTATATCAAAAATATTTTTACTATTAAAATGACAATGTTACTTTCTTCTGGAAGGTTTTCCTTTAAGAACATTACAATACTCGAAATTTTTACCCTCAACTTCTAGACGCTTATTAATTCGTTTAATAAAAGACTCATGAACAGATAATAAAGTTCTTCTCGTGATACTACGACATACAGTTATAATTCGCTCTTTCATGTTTTCTGGTGTAGTAGGTGGATCGGAGTATACCTTTTCCTTAAGATAACCCTACAGGAAGTAATCGGGTGATGTAAGATCAGGTGATTTCAATGGCCAGGAAACTGGACCATCTCGACCTATCCAACGATCAGTAAAATCCCGATGTAGTACTTGTCGTGCAATACGTGAATAATAAGTTGGGCAACCGTCGTGTTAAAACATGTTTTGACTGTCTGCTTAGATCTTCAAGTAATACAGGTAATTCGCGATCCGAGAAGTCTCGATATTTGTTTCCATCTAACGTGCCATCAATAATTCTTAAGGTACTAATGATACTTGAAGATGTACGCCTACCAGATGTAATATTGAACTTACAACAAAATGTATCAAACAAAAGTCATGCATTTTTTCACGTAGAATATGATTCCGGAATAAAAAATATGGGTTTCTGAAAAAAAAGACAAGATGACCTCGAAATAACCTCGAAGACCATGCATTAAAAAATTAGTAATTCCATTTGACACCCCACTCGAGATACTAAAGGACACGTGTCAGTTTTGCTTAAGTCACACGTCTTCGAGATTTATCACAATGTCATCTTAAATGGGACACCCTGTATAGTAATGGGACACTGTATGAGTATAGCACTCATAGATAGTAATTTATAAACATAATAATATATGTATATGTATACGTATATTACACGTAACATTTATATTATATTTCTACATGATTTTAATGGCATTAAGCATGATTTGCATCATCATTTTCAGCAAAATAAAGCTTCGAAATAATATGACATCGGTTGGTTCTGTTTTAGGTTATATGATTATGCGTTATTAGATCTGATCGTATAATTTCGTGGACGTATAAAATTAAGTTTTCATATAAGCGTTCGTTGAGTACAATGTCAGAGGTTCGATATTTTCCGGTTTCTTTTTTCATAATGTGCATAGGAATGTTTACTGAGCTGTAGATTAACCTAAAAATATTGGAACCTCAAAATGCAGGGCAAACATAGTTCTGTGCTGCAGTAATTTCGTGAAGTAGCAAACGAAACGTTTAAATTGGAAACTGCAACGATTATACTCTGAAATAATTACAATTATAACGTTCCGTTCTATATAAGTACGTCTGTTTTCACAGCTGCATTTAACATGTTAATCAGGGAACATTAGTTGCACGAACTACGAAATAATTCGTAGAACGTGTAACAGTTATTTGGTAGAACTTACACATGGAGAAATTTACTAGAAAATTTAAAACACTAGAGAAATTAATTTTATCAGATAATATTGTACCAATTTTTTGAAAGTAATAATTTGCAATAAAACGATCACTCATTTCGTATTTATCTAATATTTCCTTCAAATATGTTCAATTTTTGTTAATTAAAGTAATAACAAATTCTGATATAAAAATCATCTTTTTAATATTAGATTATTATCTTCATCCTTTGCGTCTCATGTGAGTTATAGCAAGTTAAATATTAATTATATAATAATTTAGAATTACAAAATTAGAAGATTAACAGAAAAAATTAAACAGCGTTTAATGGTAATTTTATACAGCAAAAAAATAATAAGCTTACGGGTATTTTTTTATAGAAAGTAAGATAAATCTATCCTTTACATATGTAAAGGTCAATTTACATATGCAAAGGTCCAATTATAAAACAAAACGTAATAACTTAACCGTCGATCATTGTCTATCAAAAAGTTATTAAAAACTTATTTCAATTTTAATCAAAAATAAAATATTGTACTTTTAATTTTAATAAAAAAACGCTGCAATATTTTGCAAAAATCTTTTCCTAATAAAACTTCAATTTTCTATTTGCGTTCTTTTTTTCTTCTTTTGCACTATGTACAAATTATAAATTATATTTATGAAACACTGTATGAAATAACATATAATGAAAAATTTTTTTAAATTTTGTAAAAGAAAATTACATTTTATTCTTCAAATAAATACATGTAATCACCAAATGAATTTTATTAGACCTGCATTGAAACTATTTTCATTCGATCAACTTGATTCTCTTTGAAATTAAATCGCGCAAATTTATAATTGATAAAACTGAAACGATACGAGGAAACGTGCAGCGTCGAATATTAATGAGACCGCCGAATTTTATAAAACAGCATTTTCATTTCATCACGGCGCATCGTTTATTGATTTACATAGTAATCCTATGTTCACCATTCTTTGACGTAAGCTAATACTACGTCAAAATATAAACTGCATCGATACGCTTCAACATAGAAACAGATTTATTTTTGTACTGACTCAACGTTAATTTTAGGTACAAAGGAATGTGGAATACAAAGAAGACATTATCAAAAACAAACATTAAGGAATAATCAATCAAGTTAGTGATATTTCGTTTTTCTGTTCAGTTTTGACCGATGGTTGGGGATTTTATTAACTGGATTAAGATTCAGGTGTTGATATTCATGAACAATTGATATTCTTATACAAATTGTGGACTGAAGCTTAAGCTTCTTTCGATAAAGGGTTAATGTAAAGGGAACCTACTACTATTTAACTATGATTGTGCATCACGGACGTGGAATTCAAACACTTTCAGTTTTTGAGTACAGAAATTTCTAATTCTCAAATTTACATATGTCCAAATTTCTAAGCATTTGGTCTTTTGTTTTCAAATTTTTCAGTGCCCAAATTTACAGATTTACAAACTTGCAAGTTTTCAAGTTTTCAGGTTTTTAAGTTTCCAATTTTTTAATATTTCAATTTTTCAAGTTTTCGAGTTCTCAAGTTCTCAATTTTTCAATTTTTCAATATTTCAATTTTTCAAGTTTTCAAGTTTTCAAGTTTTCAAGTTCTCAAGTTCTCAAATTCTCAATTTTTCAATTTTTCAAGTTTTCAAGTTTTCAAGTTTTCAAGTTTTCAAGTTTTCAAGTCTTCAAGTCTTCAAGTTTTCAAGTTTTCAAGTTTTCAAGTTTTCACTTTTTCAAGTTTTCAAGTTTTCAAGTTTTCAAGTTTTCAAGTTTTCAAGTTTTCACTTTTTCAAGTTTTCAAGTCTTCAAGTTTTCAATATTTCAATTTTTCAATTTTTCAATTTTTCAATTTTTCAATTTTTCAATATTTCAATTTTTCAATTTTTCAGTATTTCAAGTTTTCAAGTCTTCAAGTTTTCAATATTTCAATTTTTCAATTTTTCAATTTTTCAATTTTTCAATTTTTCAATTTTTCAATTTTTCAGTATTTCAAGTTTTCAAGTTCTCAAGTTCTCAAGTTTTCAAGTCTTCAAGTTTTCAATATTTCAATTTTTCAATTTTTCAATATTTCAATTTTTCAAGTTTTCAAGTTTTCAAGTTCTCCATTTTTCAATATTTCAATTTCTCAAGTTTTAAAGTTTTCAAGTTCTCCATTTTTCAATATTTCAATTTTTCAATTTTTCAATTAAGTTTTCAATTTTTCAAGTTTTCAAGTCCTCAGGTCGTCGAGTCCTCAAGTCCTCAAGTCCTCAACTCTTCATGTTTTCAAGTATTTAAGTTTTCAAGTTCACAAGTTCAAACCTTCAAACCTTCAAAGTTTCACACGTACAAAATGTCAAATTCCTAAATTTTCAAATGTACGATCCTACGAATTTCTCAGTTATACAAATGTAAATCGGATAGGGGGTCAGAAGTGCCTTTAGACCAAATTATTCAATGAACATTTCAGTTAATAGACGGTTCAAAGGAAATCATTTTTGTTAAGTATCAAGCCGCCACCCCTATTAGAAGTGTAGTTACAGGGCGAAACGCATTTTGTACTTTAAGCTTTATATCTTTTATTGTACCGTACAGAAAATTTTGAAAAAAATCAGGGATATTCTGCTCTATGGTGTACGTGTTTACTCATTTTTCCAGAATTTTTAACCGCAAAATGAAACTTTACAAAATTCTAGAAGTTTAAAAATATTTTTCTTTTCCAATATCTGATTACATTATCATCTTAACGTTTCATGAAACCTTGTTCACATTTTTATAGTTTTAATAGCTTGTTAAAATTATTAGCATACAATTTTTCATATTCTATATAGAAATGTTATATTAAAAAAATTGCAAGTCGATAGTTTCTAACTTTCCGTGTGACGTTACTCGTAGAAATATCAATTTAAAACATACATGAACTTAGGTCACTTTCAAAATAAACGGCATTTGTATTTATTCACTAATAAACTGATTATGCGTTAACAAAATTATTGAGTTATTTTGTATATTTTGCTTATGCAAAACATTTTCAGTGGCCGCGGTTCGTGCAATACAATGGAACGTGTTTGGTGGTTAATTTTTGTTGACAGGTGGATAGTTTTGTTTGGATTCAGGTTTATGCCCTGGTGGTTCACTGCGCCAGAATTTGCCACGAGATAAGCCTCGGGGCAGCTACGACAGACACGGTGAGATAAATAGAAGAGGATGCCTAGTTTATCCACTTTACATTTTATTCCTCTCTCCCTTAATGTTCTCTTGTGTGACATCACAACCAACAATAAAACAACCGCCACAAGGATGAACTTTTGGACAACAGTTAATAATTTATTATGTAAATAATTCTTTTTGTTCAGTTCAATTACATTGGTAAAATTTGCGTTTTTCATTTCACTTTTTTTTAACACTCTTTCATTTTTTCAACATCCTTTTATTTCACATTATTCCTTGATAAGAATAATTCATATAATTAACTATTTCATTTGATAAATTGTTTTATAACCTTTTCAGGTTTTTCATTATTTTAACTTATGATTTTTTTTATCTATGGAACCATAACTTATGATTTTCCAACAATGAGTTAACTAATTATTGTTGCAATGTTTGGACAAAAAAGTTGTTAGGTATACATTTATGACATTTTAGGTGTATTGTATTTAACAACCCTCGAATGTGCAGATTATGATTAGAATTAAACTAAAAATTTTAATATAACAACATCAGGTTTGTTATATTTAAGTTCAGTGTATCACACGCGTGACAAGATGTAAAGTAAAATATTTAATCAGCCATTTTGTATTACGAACATCAATTTTGCAGACTTTAACCTTCAAATGCAACATAAATAATACTTCGAGCTCTCCTTTTGTTGTAAAACTCTGTCAGACGTATATTTTGAAATCGATTATTTAAACCAACCAATATCAGAAATATACAAATCGTAAATCTTTCAGTATCAATAATACTATCAACGATTCTCTCCATCACTGTTTAGCTTTCAAGAACAATCGCACAAAATTTAATGAAACAAACAGTATTTGAAATATGTATATCGTAAATAATGTTTATCAATTTCGTAAGGTCGAATGTACAGAAGTATTTTAAATATTAAACGTTATATCTTGAAAGGACAAAATAGTAATATAATTTAAACGAAAGCTTTTAATACTTATTAACAATTTTTATTTTTTTGATCAACTAAAATATTATCAGTATCATATATTCGACTGCGTTAAAAAGTAAGTTGCGAGCACGATGTGTATCTGTAAACAAAATGGCCGATGCGTAAAATGGCGGAAAAAAATTTCGCAACTTGTTGATTTTTGTTGGTCAACCTGTTAAATTTACAAACTTTCTAATTTGGAAATTTAGCAGTTTGGGATTTAGAAATTTGGAAATTTTAACATATTTTTATTTGAAAATTTAAGGAATTGCAAACTTGTGAATTTGGGAGTGCCGAAATTTATAATATTGTAATTTAAGAATATGAGAATTTTATTTGAGCATTCAGGAAACTAAGAATTTTTTAATTTCGCCATTTACAAATTTGTGAATTTAAAAAATGAACAGTTTATAAATTTTGAAATCTTTAAATTTCTTCTCGATTTTAGTAAATTAAATTATTAAATTCCTAACTTTTCAAATCTCCCTTGCTCTTAAATCTCTCAAATTTACAAATCCACAAATTCGCGACTCACAAAACTCAGAAATTTTCTATATAAGATATAGAATATTTCCTTAAACTCAGAATTTTCCGAAACTAATTTTTCAACGAATTTTGAAAACGAATTAAATACCAAAGAAGGTGCCTTTTTTCATAGATTACCACTTTTCCTAAAGAAGTCTTCCTCGATGTAAATAAACATTTCAGTTGACAGATATAACATAGTCATACAAAATAATATAAACGAAATAAATTGCAACAATAAATAATAAGAGATTCTTTTCACAAATAGTACGAATATTTATTTTTTATAATGTACTAAGGAAATGTATGAGTGTATCATTAAACAAAATTGTTAGCTTATTTTTGCAATGTATTAATTTTCATTATGCACATCTGTTGACATGGTTTTAGATATTCCTACTCTTTTGTTCTAAAGCATAATCACACTGCGGTCGTAATATACCACTGAAATGCAGCGAGCTAAAGGAATAAGCAATGAAAGGAAGCAAGAATAACAAGTTCAATTATTTTAAGTACTGTACATAAGATTTTTTAGATAGGAGCCTACTAATATTGTTCAAAACTTGCTCCCTCATCGTAAGGTACCTTTCATTATTAGTTATTTTTACGTCTTTATACTGTTCTCATTACATCTTCATATATAGGCTGTCCTACATATCTTCTGTATATTTTATGAACAAAGTTGAGGAAAAATAAATATAAGCTTAGGAATGTTTAAAAAGTTATAACAATGACTGCTTTGCTGTTCCTGTTTTCAGAATAGGAATTCAGAAATTTGGAAATTTCAATATTTAGTCTTCTTTTAGATTTTGCATATTTGAACTTTGAAATTTTTAAATTTGTTATGTTAAATATTTACAAGTTTACAGGTTTACAGGTTTACAGGTTTACAAGCTTACAAGTTTCCAAATGTAAAAATGTGGAAGTGTACAAATGTACAAATGTATAATTTTACAAATATACAAGTGTAGAATTGTGTAAGTGTACTTTACAATTTTATAAATATACAGATTAGAGAAAATCTTGTGTTTCTATTATTCGTAGAGAAAAGCGAGCTGCATAGAACGGTGCATTGAAAAAAATATAATTAAAAAAAAGGAATTGACCTTCGTATCTCCTTTACGTCTACGCAGAAGAATACAATAAATCAAATTGCTTCTTGAAATCACGTAACTTTTGTCTAAAACATTTTTGTATCATCAAACTCTTAAATAAATGTATATTTGAGTAGATCTATAACACTATACATTTCAAAGCAGTAAATGCATTCGACATATTTAGGCCAAATCAACGAGTTCGTAAGAAATACTTCTCCATATTTGTTCATCGATTCTAATTTATACAATTATTGTATAATAATTTTATTGTATAATTAATTGTATAATATTGTATAAGATATAATGATATGGATTTCTTCACGATACTTTGGTTCTGTAACTGTGATTTTGCGGTTCTATATTGCAGTTCAAAAACAGTTCCATGTAGAATCGATACTCGTATCTACTTTGCAGCTGTCGAGAACCTTAGATATTTCAAAATCGATACCAGTATCGTTTCTAGAACCGCTTTAGAATCGAAATATAGAACTGGAAAATAACAGTTATAAAACCGATATAATATCGGTTCTGAAAAACTCAAGCGGAAACCGATACCAGCAAGAACCGTTATATCCGTAACAGTTATGACATTATTTCGGTTTTCATAACAGTTTCAAGAACCGAAACCGTATCATAGCTATTTTCAATCCCTAAGTCAGTCATCGTTGACTGCTACCACGAATTTAATCCTTATATCAATAATCCACATCCATGTGGACGTTTAAGAATTTATTATGTTTCTGTTGGAACACAATGGCGCATGCTAGAACAAATCGGTTCTGGAACCTCATTTGTTACGCTCTAAAATATATACATACGTGTTTATCTTTCAAAGATTAGAATATATCGTCCATTACAATTATTTATAAATGTAAAAACAATGTCGAATTTATTATTTGATTATTAAGGTAAAACTGGATTTTTAAAATATAACTCCTTAACTTGTTTTTCTTCATATTATTATTTGATTATTAGGGTGGTGCTTAAAACTCGATTTTTAATAAAGTAAAATAAAATTGGGACACTATACATATGAGAATGTTATATAGTACGTGAATGTAATATTCAAATTATACCACAATCATTTTAGCTATTAACGTCAGAATTCATCAAATATTTATGAAAGGAGAAATATATAAATCCTAACTCCACCTGTACCTAGTACCTTAATTATTAACCTAAATTATTAACCTAAGATAATAATTAACCTTACTTGAATAATATGATAACATTAACCCTAATTATGAACCTAAGATCTTAAACATTGAAATAATCAATGAAATTTCACATAAAAAAGCATTCTGCAACTACCACAAAATCGAATACCCGAATAATATATTGTTAATTTATTCAAAACATGTTCATACAATCTGAAAACCTTGCGTTTATAACTGTCCCATTATACTTCATTAAGCTCGCAAATCAAGTATTATAAATTGCCTCACACAGAAGCAAACATTTCACAGATACAGAATAAGTAAGACTAAAAAGCTTAATTAAGGCAATGAACATTGTGTACTCACCATGATGCGAATTATGATGATGATGTTCCGTGATGTCTCCGATGAACTCGTCGCACGGGGCTGATTCGTGTCTCCTGCGACGACGATGATGATGATGATGGTGGTGGTGATGGTGGTGATGATGATGACTCTTCCTTCGATGTTGATGATTCAATGAGGAGGAGGCAGTCGAAGTGGAAGTTAGTCTGAGCCGACGGGGACTGGCTGGCGCGCTACCGGAACGTTTGCTCAATGCCGAGGATGCTTTTATTGCTTCCACCTTCGTTTCCACCAGAGCAGCGAGGACGGCTTCGAGACGTGCCACCTCCATTCCACTGCCACCGTCGTCCGTCGAGACTGCCTTGTCAGCGACATCGGAAGTCGACGGAGTCACCGTCATCTCTTCACCTGCTGTTGTCACATTACGTTCACCACCTTCGATGGTGACCACTTTTCGATAAGAAAGATCGCGGGACTTCTCGACGGCCCGCTCACCGTACGGTCACAAAACCGACGACACGTCACCGCGTGACTTCCTCTTCTTCTTTCCGCGTTCTTCCGTGAAACTATCCGCCGACAGCTCTCGGATAAATCGGGACAACATGAAGCTGATTACTCGGCCCTCGTTTTCATCGGTTGCCACAGACACCGGGAGTGTTTCTCGCTACGAGCAGCTTTCAAACTTCCCGCCAAGATGATGCTTGATAATTTCTGCGGAATAGAACGCGCGAACACCGCATATTCGATGCTTTTGTGCGAAGTTCGAAGAGAATGTTAGACCACTATCGATAACCTTTTTAAATAACGTTAACGTCACCGGCAATGGTAACGGTGACTTTCTTGCTTCTGCGGAATGGAGTTTTTACCGATGTTCCTTTGTTCGCATTAAACGTCCTTCTACCCGGGTTAGAAGAAAACGACCGCAGAAGATTTTTCTCTTCCGTTCTGGTGTTCCGTAAGATTAAGAGCATCGACCATTGTGCGGAAACGAGATAAGCAGCGTAGCTCGTTTAAAAAAGAAAGATCAGCACGTCGTCGCTGCGTCAGGATGAAAATTATCTTTATCTATCTTCCTTATTCTTGACATTTTCTTAATTACCAGCGATTCCGTAACGCTCGAGCACTGATTATATCGATTCGTTATCCGAAATATGATCTCTCTATATACGATTAAAGAAGGTGCTCGACAACCTCGTGACAAGCGTTTCCTCTTTAGTTAGCTGAACAAAATTGCTCCCTCAATCGATCAACCACATTATCTAACAACGGTTATCAAGAGTACCATGCTGTTTAACAGATCAACCAGTTCGCATTTCATTTCGCAAGTGGGTTTCGATAGAATTTGCTCGATTTCCGCCTCCATCATGGATAAACCCGATGCTCTTCCACTTCTCGATACGACCAATTGATCATTCGGAGCTGCGGATTTAACACACGATCGAACACGAAGAATCATCTACAATTCGTTTGAACCGTGTCAGGTCCCGAAATTTTGTTCCGCTCCGGTTCAGCGAATAACGACAAAAGTTTATTCACTCGTTCACAATTTTCTACAAATTAGTACCGTTGCGATCTGCTGACCGTCGATACACCATCGAATCAACAGCGCTTACTCGAATCGGCGATATTTACAGCTGCTTTGCGGCGATTGCAACCGTAATCCTCTATGGCTTCGATCCGACGTAAATGTCCCGTCCGGTCTATACGGTAACAAGTGCCCTCAGAATGTTCCGAAAGTCCGTGAATCGACCGAGCAATTGAAGCGGCAAACTTAAAGGTGTATCGAGCTACGAGGGATTGACCGTCGTGACATCCTTTCGGAATAAAAGAAAGACCCCCGGAAAAGTGCCGTGGACACTTATTCCCGCGTGGCCAACTTCCCTCGACCCTTCCTGCTTTCTCGCGTACCTAATGACCTCGTTCCTTTGTGAAACGCGAAACGAAGCTTGGTCGAAACACGTAGCCATGTCAGGCAGCGTTCACTGCGATATACCGCCGGTTGGTTGTGTCAAGTGTTTTCGAAACAGGAAAAAGAGAGGCAAAGGCCGAGGGAAGCCACCGCTCCGAATTACTGCTGCGAACGCGATCAAAATTTAGCCCGCAGTCCGAACGATTAGATGTCATTCGCTGCACGGTACATTAGGGACAGTTAATTGCACAGCGAATGAGCGATTTTCTTGGATTTATCGAATCAATATCTGTCGCTCCGAGTAAGAATTCGCATATACTTCTTGTTGACGTTCGTTAAACTTTATTCCGGGAAGTCTTCGTCACCTGATGAGGCTCATCCCCATTGCAAAGATTGGTCGATCGACAGAAATGTCCGATCGGATCGAAGTTTAGCATCCCTCTGAAGTTCCGAAAATTACCGGCCAAAGAGAGCTGCCAGTCCTCGTAGGATCGTAACTACCCACGTTGAGCGAACGGAGCGAGGTCGTTAAATCTTGTCGCAGAGCATGTGTTGTTGAACCGCGATTCTCAAGAAATCGGACGATTGTTGGCCTTCTCGGAGTTGTTTATAAAAGCTCGGAGTAGAGGATTTCGCCGATAATTGTCGGACGAATTCGAGGTCGAGTCAGGAGAGTATCGGAAGGCCGCATCATAGGATTTCATGGGGGTAGCGTCGTTCATGGGCACTCGTGGGATGCCCGCGCGGTGATTCCCGGCGAATCCATAGCTCAGGGCCCGGTGACGTGTTACGAAGGGACGGACAAGGGTGCCTTCTCCGAGTGATACATCGCGACAGGTCCAATTTCGAAAGTGGCGTGCACCACATCGAATCACGACACGGCACGGCACGGCACGACACGCCACATCACGTCACGTCGGGCACGCTGCCACTACGTTGCTTCGTACGTTTCGTAGTACGATGTGTGTCGACGTGATGGCGCGATAAACGCACATCCCCGGCCGAGGGATTTGCGTGCGCGAGTGTTAGCGATCGCTCGAATACTGGGAAGCGTCGTGGAGCAGACAGGGTTGGTAGGCAGGTGGCCGGTCTGGCAGGGATGCGTTCAGCCCTACCCCTTCCTATACCGACATCGCCACTTCCACTTTGCTAGGTTATGCTCCTCTTTCTCCGCTACCTTCTCCTGGCATCCACGACTTCGACCTCCCTTCCTGCCGATACTCACCTTAGCGTATGTATCCGCAATCAGAGTGATACTGTGTTATATGATCACTTTTTGCCCCCGTAACGTACGACCAATATCGGCGACCCTGGATTCTGGATACACAATGCGTTCGCGGAAAGATTTATACCTCGCGAAATTATGCGCTTCACCGCTCTCCGTGAAAAACAAAACGTGTAAAGTACAAACCCGTGTTGGATGCTGGAATTTTTGTCTTCTGCGTACGAAGAATTAGTGCTCGCCCGTAAAATGTTCTCTCGCGAGTTTCACCGTTTCGGTATTTATGGATATAAAAATTATACAGGGTGAGTTACGGAAAATACACTGGAATTTTTTTATAGCGCTTCCTATGGGGATATAGAAAAGTTTCGAAGATGAAATAAAGCTGTTCGGTGTACATCAGATATCTGGATTTTTGGTTGATGTTCAAGGTTTAAGATCAAGGTTACACGGCACTTATTATGTAATAGCTAATGTAACCTTAAAACAACCTTGAGTGCAGAAATTAAAACACAATACCAAACGTTGCGATTTTTATTTTGTGCAAACTATATAATTTAGTTTAATTATGCAAACCAATGTTGTATAAGGGAAATGTATTTCGGTGATACATGATTGTTCTGTGTAGATTGAAATTGCAATTTGAGGTTTTAGTGTGTTTCTCACCACCATATATTATTGAGTATACACTCAACTTTGATGTATATTCAAAGTACAATAGAAAAATTATGAATATAGACATATTTTGTAGTATTTTTCTTGATATTCTCGTTTATCTTCTACAATTTTTCACCAGGTTATAGTAACGATTTGTAGAATGAAAACTTTGAGTATATTTAATTGTTATTCGCAATTTTAGTGTATTAAAAATTGCTGACCTTTAAACTGCGCAAAGTTATGAATGGCTCGTGTCACTTGTTTCTTGTTTAGAAACGTTCAGTAAAATGTTCTGCGGTGATAAATGAAAATGTGTTGGGACGATGTCAGAAAAATATGATAATTGTGTTGCATCCGCCAACCATGTAATCATTGCAGTATGATCCATAACGCTATCAAGATGAAACAATATTACTCTCCTCTTCACTAAATGGATCGTTAAAGTTTTAATTTTCCATAAACCGTTCTAAACAGTTGAATATAAAGCTTCATGTTCATTTTACGTATATCAGAACAACATTCCTATCTATAAAAATTTATTTAATAAAATTTAATTAGATAATTTATTTTTTTATTTAGATGACGCAGGAATTGATAGAACAATTTTTTATGGAAAATAAGTACAGCAATGGGTCCTGAATAGAAAATTGTTTTATGATTAAAAGATTCTAAACATGTATATTTTTCTTCGCATTTTTGCATTATATATATACTCTTTACATATTTATTTTTAATAATACGTGCAAGAGTACAACGGATGTGTTATTTGTAACGCATATGCACATATCGTGCTTATGTAGAATGTCTATTTGATCTAACTAATTTGCCCTATTAATAAACTCTCATATCATGACTATGTAGGGCCGGTAATAATAATACGTAATCGATGCTAATTGCAGACCATATCAAAGCCTTTTTGGGATCTCCAGTTGCTAATTAAGCGTTAAATGTAGCAGGTTTTGACCTGCAATTCGAATAAATCAATTTGACTGTCGTGGCTAATGTGATGTGCGTGAAAAAAACAATGTGTAATGTGTCTTTCAATTTTTTTGAAGTAAGAGCGATTTATTATCTGCATATTGATAGGCAAACGTTACTAATTAACAATAGGAAGTTTAGAAAAAGTTTTTATAATTTTACTATTCACAAATTTCTAAATTTTCAAAATGGCAGATTCACAAGTTTCGAAATTGTTAAATTCTCAGATTCTCAAATTTCTGATGTTCTAAATTTTAATATTTTATAAATTTCTGTATTTTCAAAATAGAACGGCATGTTAAAAAATTTCTTGAAACTTTTAGTCAATATTTTATTTTAAATGTTAGCTTGTCGCCCTAAAATGTAAATTGTCAATGAAAAATTTCCCTTTAAAAATGTAAACTAGCCTCTAGAAATGTAGACTGAACTACTGGAGTAGAAGTTAGAAAAATCCTATATATTTCCTGCTAGATAACCGCAACTAAAGCCCTTGACGCAGGAAAATATCAAGTTTCCAATGTATTCAAATCATAAAATCTTACTTTAATATCGTAAAATCTCATTTTATTTCAAGTATATTTCCGACTAAAATTAATCTTATTATTTTCGGAAATATTTCGGAAATTATGTCGAAATTAAACTATAAATATTAAACACAATCATGTAACAAAGCAGTAACTTTTTGACGAATTCGATTAACAATCATAACTACACTTTTACTTACAGCACATTTATCAATTAATCTCTAATTGTACATTAGTCGTCAATTAAATAAAAAATTGAACACCCATAATTGGTGAATATATAAGATAACTATTAACAAATAAATAGTTTTCAATAAATAAAAAGGCGGTTAAAAAATTTAATTTTTAATTTTATTTTGTAAACTTCTAAATTACTTCGAGCGATTTTTTAAATACAAATTTTTGAGCTTAAACTGTGAGAGGGTTTGTTACACTATATACTAACTTTTTAGAGGGTGAGGGCAAAAAGATTTTATTGAACCACCCTGCATACACATAAGAATACTAAATACATTAAACGTATTTGTGTACTGCTGTTATATTAAAAAATGTAATAACATGATGCTTAGAAGGAATAGTTAGAACGACTACAATAAAAATTAACGATTATTGTGTTTCAGAATAAAGAAACTGAAACGAGTAATTCACAAGTAGAAAATCTATGATAAAAGTACAATCGTGTGTGCTCGAAATTGCAGCATCGTTATGCATAATGCATCGTTAAGTCGATCAAAGAAAGAGCTATAATGATTCTCGTGACAATTGCGTAGCTAGAAGTCAGTGTCTTTACTTCCATACATAAAACCACGTAATTTTCGTTTCCTATGACCCATTCTTACTAACAAATCTTCAGTCGACTCAATATCAATACTTTTTCTTGTATGATCAATTTTAATACAAAAGTTTTAACTCCTGAAATTGTTTTTACCGTACAATTCTATTAAACAAAAATTTGCTTGTATCAAAATTGTAACAGATACAAGAAAAAGATAGCGGGTATTTTAATTTTGTAAAAGGATATGCAACGCTGGTTACATCTGCTGCGAAAAATCCTAGGAATTTTCATTATTTATAACTTAATCCCGGCTTTCCACATACAACTATACTGCGTCGTAAACCTTGACTGTAACTACGTCACTAAAATTATGTATTAATAAGACGTACGGTTTAATAAAAAAAAGAATAGCAAAAATTCGCAAGGCTTTCGTTTCTAGTGCCTCATATATTTTCTACGGTGGCTTTAAAGACTTTCAGCCGAATGCGTCAGGAATACCTTATAATATTTAACCTGTTATCTAAGATAATATTTAATAACTTCCATACCTTGATTCTGGATTGCAATGGTGAAAATTTACGTGTATAGTCAGACACTATACATTTTCAGTAGCATCTTTTAATATTTATTTTACTTTGTACACTTTCAAATTTAATGTTCTAATTTCAATTTAAAATGTTCAAAGGAACCGTTGAAATCTTTTGAAATTTTTTCTAAAGTCGTTTGAATAAAGGTTGAGCATATTGTGTAACCTTTTACGTAAAATTGCAGCGCATTATTTCACAGAGTTCAAAATTTTCGTTCCCTCTTATTATTTCATTATTTATGTTAAATTTGTGACGTCAGTTGCTGACCCACATAGTAGTGCGTTAAAAATAAACTCGAAAGAAAAAGATGAATGTATAAATTAAAGAGAAATTTCTAAGCTACATAAATCTCATCAAAATTTTATATTTAACTAGTAAAAATGAAAGTAATAACAAATGGAAGTATCGAAGAACTGCAGGTAAATTCTCTTCTTCATAAATCGATTTATTATTTGAAAATGTTATAAATTGTCGGTTTTATAATAATTCGAATTTTTATCACATTGCCGTTTATTTCCGGATGAAATAGTTTTATTAGAAGACATGTGTTCCTTGAACAACTCAGGACCTACAATTTGAAGTATGAACCATTGAAAAAGCTCTGACCACTTCTACTTCCTTTCTTGTTAACGAGAATTTCTGTATGAAGGCACACACAAAGTTCCACGTCACGAAAAGACCGTCACTTTATACTTCGGAAAACGAAAACAAACATTAATGTTTTCCGATCAAAATATTTTGACAAATTTTCCAAATATTTTATAAGCGCAATTTGTGTCTTCAAATATTTACAAATTTGTCAATATTTCTCGAATATCTAGTAAAATCAATTTACTCTTAAAATAATAATTTGTTTCAGTTAATTGAATTCAGAATGAAACTGTGGATTTCACAATGTAACAATAATACGAACATGATTTAGTTATTAACGAATGAAAAATTAATTCGTTACTTTATGTATCTACAAATTGTTTCAAGGTTTTATCATTTTAAGCCACTTAATTATAAACGTTCCATTTCATCTTTCACCGGCAGATCTCTAACTTAATTCTATACAGAAAACCGTTTAATCGTTATTAACGACTTTTTAATCCATTAACGACGATAATTAGGAGATAACAGAACCGTTTTATGATCCTGCAATATTTATTACCTACGTATTCTGCACTTTACATTAAATATGTAGTTTTAATAAATTAATAATATATAAATATGTAGTTTTTGTCAAACCGAAATTAAAGTATATCAATTTTTAGCAGTGCATATCTCTTTCTCTGTTTTTCGTATATGAAACGAAATATAATTATGTATTAACCCCTGGCACTATAATATCGTGTCACACTCGTGACTCACCTTACAGTTCACACGTGACGAAACAGACTCATATTTTCATTGCAAATTTTTAGGTTCAATTCTATTTCCAGTCTTCAAAATCAAGGATCGTTGTAAACAAAACGTGCATATCTTTTCAATTTTCTTTATTTATTTTGATGCTGTTGCAAGAATTAGTGCGCTATGAATGACGTAACTGTCTAGAAAATTAACCCTTTGCACTATTTCCACGAGTCTGACTCGTGACGCACTCGTACTTCAGTTGTGATCAATTTTACTCGAATTTTCAGTACGTTTCAGTTTGGAGTTCAAGTCCATAATTTCCATAGTCAACAATTGCATAATACCAAATTAACATAACATTTCAACTTTCTTTGTCTATTTTTATATTGTGGCCGTATTAATTAACTGACGCACCTGACAAATTAATCATAGGCTAAGGAGTTAAAGGTTGAGAGGTTAAATACATCACTGTTACGAAACATTCTAAATAAACTCATAAAAAATGAGATTAAATAATGATTAAACGAGATTTTCCATTGTTTTATGATCTACTTGAAATTTCTGTAAATAAACTATCCTCGAATACGAATTTTCGTTGAGGGAGAGTTCGCGCAACTCGTATGCTACCCTTTCGTTACGAAGAGTATAGCTCGCTAAGTACTAAAGATGAGCGTAGTCACTCACCGCAAAGTGCTTCTTACACATTCAAGGTAAGTATAGTTACTCGTTAAAATTTCACATTAGTGAATAACTATGTCTTAACATAACATAGCAGTCAAGCTATTGATAACACACATCAACACATAACCTATAAATATGAATTTTTACCCACATGTTTCCTTTGGTTATGTGATAATACAAGATATCTTGAGAATAATACAAGAAGGTATACTATTAGTCAATAATAGTTATTAACATAGTAATATGTTAGCAAAAATATCGTGTAATGTATTTTGAATCTTTTTCAAAAAAGATAAAAAAAAAATGTATTTATGTTATTGATATAAATCTTTCAAATTCTTCAAAGTACTTTTCTTGGACTTCAACACACTTTTGCCAGCGACTTTTCCATGCACGGTACGCATCCTGGAAGGCGTTAAGGGGGACCTCGTTTAATGCCTTCGTCACGGCGGTTTGAATCGCTTCTATGGTTCCAAAATGGAATCCTTTGAGGGCAGATTTGATCTTCGGGAACAGGAAAAAATCTGCTGGAGCCATGTCAGGACTGTAAGGGGGCTGTGGTAACGTTACCAAGCTGTGCTTGGCTAGAAATTCTTGAACGCGCAGAGCGGTATTGCTGGAAGCGTTGTCGTGGTGCAGCTGCCACGTAGTGGCGATCTCTTTTCGAGTACAATGTTGTGCACAGTTGTTTTCGATATGTTGAGAGTCTCTGCGATCATTCGAACACTCAGTCGTCGATCACTCTTAAGAAGTTCATGGACACGGGAAACATTTTCGTCAATAGTGGTGCTTGTCGGCCGTCCAGAGCAGAAGTCATCCTCCACGTTTTCCCGACCGTTTTTGAACAAATTTAACCATCTGGAAACTTGAGAATAGGAAAGAGCAGAGTCCCCGTCTGCCGCCTTAATCATTTGGTTGGTTTCGGCGAGGCTTTTATTCAACTTAGCGCAGAATTTGATCGCATAACGTTGTTCGATATCTTTCTCCATTACGCGTCGTGACACGGGCACAAATAATAGGTTTACGTTTACTACGATTCGGAGCGCGGATCAGGTTGAGGTTGCAAAGATATGAAGATAAGAGTCCCAACCACATATTCCAACAAGTCCGAACATGTTCGGACCAGGAAAAATGGCGGAAATAAACAAATTGCATTACTTTCCGGACAGACCTTGTATGTTCATATTTATAAAAGGGGATTTCGCTAAAAAAATAAATTATTTCCGTTTCTTTTAAACCATACCCTGAAATTTTTGTTTGTCATATGATTACAAGTAGGTAAAAAATCGTTGCGTTAGAGATAACTGTGTATATTATGATGTAGTTAGAATTCAAAATAAAGGTTTCTGGTATTTAACACAATTTTTAACACGTCGCTACTTAAACTTTACTAATATATTGAATATTTCAATATTAAATTCATTATGAAATATATTTGTGTAGAACTTCTAGCTATAGTCCATATCTAAACACTAATATATTTATTTATATTTAAATAAAATATTTAGAATAAATAATTATGTTCAAATAAAACATAACAAAAAAATCGAGACTACTAAATAAATATATTCTTTTTGTTAGTAATACTAAAACATATTTTTAAAAGAACTTTTAATCATGTACGTATCATCTTGATAAAAAATTAATAAAACTTGAAAATTAATTGTTAAATTAGATTAGGTCTTTGTGCATGTTAATTGCACGTGTATCCTAAAGAAAAGTATTTAATAAATATCTTCCAAATCGTTATAAAATTATGAAACATTTAATTTCCCTGGTAAATAAACGGAATAAATTAGCAATAAATATTTTCCCATAGATGGATATAATTATTTAAAAGAGATTCTACAATTTTTATTTAGACAAATAATATTAAAAATTTATTAATTGGAGACGTATATGAACGATGTACGTATAGGAACGAAAGTATTTTATAAATAACACATAATGTTTGGTATTCGTTATAAAATATTAATACTTGTTCTTTTAACTGGTTCATGATTTCTTAATTCTTCTTTATTGCTACAGCATAAGGTTACCGTAATTGAAACACATTTGTGCAATAAATGGCAGCATTGTATTCAGCTCGATTTACGAAGATATAAATAACGTTATTCCTACGTTATTAAAGTTATACGACAAGCTATAAAAGGAAGCTACTGTTTTATTAAACGTTCTACGAAGTTTACAACGCAAACTTTTCAGTCAATTTCGCGTCATTCGAGTTTAAATCAAAGATTACGAGTTCGTTTACCTAATACGTCTCAATAAAATTGACGGAAGCTAAAATTTAAAACATCGGGAGCAATATCATCTGAATTACAGATTAGACATAACCGATTTACTGCCATAAGCTTCGTTTCAGGGTTTTAATGCCAGAAACTTGATTCATTACATTCTTCATTGTTTAATGTCTAGTCTTTATTGCCTCACATAACTAGAAACTTGTGCAATCAATTTTCTAACTTTTCGACACGTAAATAAATATTTCTTATTTTAGTTATGGTTCCATTTACGTTACTGTAAAATGACACTTCGTGTTAATTATTATACTTTTATATAATAATTCTATGCTTTCGGAAAGGGCTATAATAATTACATTTAACAAAATTTACATTAAAATCTTATTTTATATAAGATTATAATATTTTATATTAATAAAATATATATAAATAAAAAGATTATTTATATTTTATATAAGATAATAATCAGGTGTATGTATATAAGATATACTATCTTATTTTATATAAGATTTTAATGTAAATTTTTTTACAATATGTATACATATACATATATACATTTTATTTTATATTTTTACATATTTTATACAAGATTTTATATCTATTTATGTAAGAACCAATTTTAATATCATTAAAATCTTCAATAAAATCACTTGTAATTTAATGGAAAATTTTTTGTTATTAAATTGTTACAGTAAAATTTAATGATCAATTAATTGATACCTGAAGTAAAAGAACTGTTAAGTCCAATATAATTATGAGACACAATTATATATAGTAGACTAAAATTTAATTAGACTTTTTCGTATGCATTTTCGTCCATTTTCCATTTGAGGATGTAAACGCAACGTTTAGACAGCAATTTAATTCAGTATCGATAAAAAGTGAAATTTTATTCGCTTCACTTGTTAACTGACATTCGTAGAATCTTGGAAATGGAAGAGAATGGCGATCATTCAATTCAGTGTCGCAGAAAGATGATCGAATGCCATAAACGGAGAGGGAGAAATGATTGACGACGGTTTTTAAAGTAGGCTCTGCCGAGGAAAAATAAAAATCAATGTAACCAAGTTGCTCAGACACCACGCGGGCATTTTGTTCTTATCGAACGGCAAACCTATAAACTACCGCTGACGTCATCGAATACCTGCGTGTGAACGCGAGTGAAAAACAGAATTTTCCAATTTTTATATACAATACGTCTCGTTTAATATCTTCAGTGAAAGTAGGTCGTTTAAATTATCGGAGATGCTTATCTTGCGAAATAATATATTATTCGAGTCGTGAGATGAATTCTGCAGGAAACATGAGAGCAGAATTCTGTGACAACGGATGTTTTTCCGAGTATCAGTGTTCGCAACGAATTGCATTAAGCCAAATAAGTCTGCATTAATTTTGTACAATGCCTTTGAGTTAGACAACAAATTATTAAATTAGATTAAATGCAAGAAACTATGATATTAAGTTAGTGTTTAATTATTAACTTCGTCCATATGTTTCAGTATTTTCATTATTAAATTATTGGAAAGTGTTTCAAAATTTGAATTAACACTTTACTTATCTTACAAATTACGTGATATAAAAAATAACAATGATTTGATATTAACATTGTTTATGTTTACACATTATTTTGATATGATATTAACAATGATAATATTCTTATTTTTAGCAGTATAAAAATGTATTTTTTCAAAATAGTGAATCAGTGGGATAACAAAATTTTAGACGTTAAATAATTATTATATGCTGTTATTAAATAAAAATTAGGTATTCGGGTAAAATTTTGCAATTAATCTTTATTTGGGAAAATATACAAATATTCGAATTATACATGTGTAATGATTTAACGCCATATTTACGAATTAAAGTGAAAAAATAAATAAGAGACCATAAACTTGTTAACAAAATTCTTTATCTCGGTAAAAGTCGATATACGTTTCGATAAAAGCTTTATAATTTAAGATAATAAATCTAAGACCCGCCATTTTGGTGAATAAATCTAATACTAATATTTAAAACTGTGAACATTGAAGAATCCATCATTTTTATGTACAGTATCGGTGTAATATTTCTTTCTTCAATTACAAATAAAACATAAAGATACGTTATCGTATTTATTAAACCTTAAACATTGAAACATTCTTCTTGTTCTCGTCGTCCTCGGATTCTTCTGGTTCATCCGTCTATAAAAAAGGTAAATAACGAAATAAACTTTTAATCTTTCAGTAGAGAAAAACTAAGCCAACTTCATAAATTCTTGTTGGTTCTTGAAAATTGCTTTATACGAGAAAGATGTATATTTACATACGACAATGTCAATGGCTGGCACAGACGGATAATGCGTATATAATTTATTAATCGATTTCTTCCAAATTTTCTCGTTGAAATATGCAAGAATTTATGAAACTCGGTATTAACAAAAAATATTGTAGTATTTTACAAATAATTTTTAATAAACTGTTTGTCATAAATATTATAATATACTATCATTAATACGTAGTATTTGGCGTCTAGTATTTAACATAATACACTAGAATTTATAATATAATATACACTAGAATAATTTTTATTATTATAAGGAAATTTTAACTATTACCATATTGCATAAATAATACGTCTACAAGGCGCTCTTTTTGAACAAATAATTAAATGCAAATAAAATAACAAAGGAGGAGTAAGTTACTTCTAATGATCTCTCTATAAAATAACTTCAGAAATTATTTAAATTTTTAACAAATAACTATACATATACCACCCTAAAATCATGAAAAATCCTCTTAGTAACTCATTATTTGCAACCTTCAGTTATTTTTCAATGAACCAAATAAGTAATGTACATATTTCACCGGTTATTAAACAAGCCTTCATATACAACAAAATTATAATTCACAATGTAAACGGTTTTCAATAAGTAACAAATTTGTACCAAAACCATGACTTTGTATTAACAATAACATCTTACAATTAATACCAAAAGTGGTACAAGTCCATTTTTCAGACAATATTGTTGTTATAAAAATATAGATATACGGACAATTAAATTGTTTTTAAAACAACGGTTCAGTTGTTATGTGCTTATTTAGTATAGAATTTAGGAAAATAGAATAAAAGTCCTCAATTGAAATGTAAGGAATAATTATACACTCGTAAATGTTCACATTGCAAACAAATGTAGGTATTTACACAAACGGACACTTTCCATTCACGCGAATGCAAACTATTCCTCGAACATCTCAAATAAAATAAACCAGAAACGTGTCGCTGAGTGCTTCTACCAATAACCGTCGATGGAATAAAACCATGTGTATAGTATACTACACACCATAGGAGATTCCTTGGTTTCGTATAAAGGCAAGCTTGAGCAGGGTAGAAATCAATTTGTGCGATCCTACAGGGCGTGGTTGTCAGTTCGAGTTACGTATAAAACCAGTTATTAGCTAAAGCCGATTTCAACATCTATGTTAACAAATAATACACAGTATGTCTGAAAAGTAACGGAACTTTTTAAATTTAAGGAACACTATTAGCGACATCTATAAAAACAATATGCTATCTGAAAACAGTATTCCTCCCCTACAAAACAAACCAATCGTTATTGGAATCGAGCAACGAATTGTAAACTTATAGTGTTTAAAGCGACAGAACCTTTCGTCACCGTGTCACAAAATCACGATGGAGCAAAAAGCGAATATTAAATTCTGCTCGGTAAAGCTCGGTAAAACTTTTACAGAAACATTTGAATTAATGAAAAATGTTTATGGCGACGATTGTTTATCCCGTACACGTGTGTTCGAGTGGTATAAGCGATTCCAGGATGGTCGTGATACTTTGGAAGACGACCCAAAGCCAGGTTTTAGGTTTTTCTAAATTCTAAACAATTCTAAAGGTATTATACTTCGGGAATTCGTTCCACAGGGACAAAATGTTAATGGCGAATATTATCTGGGTGTTATGGAACGTTTGTGGAAAAGAATCGTTCGTGTGAGGCCCGAATATCGAGCACCAGGGAGTTGGTTTCTGTTGCATGATAATGCACCATGTCACAGAACTGTCGCTGTTCGTGAATTTTTGGCGAAAAAACAAGTCTGTGTGCTCCAACATCCTCCATATTCGCTTGACTTATCTCCATGCGATTACTTCCTTTTTCCAAAATTGAAATTAGCCATGAAAGGAACGTTTTATGACACTGTTGCACAAGTCCAAGCAGCTGTGACAAGGGTGATTGAAGCGATTCCGCAAATCGACATAAAAAAATCTATGTTAACATTGCCTGAGCGTGCCCAGCGGTGTATCGATGCGGAAGGGATGTATTTTGAATAAAAAAAATTAATTTTGGCAAAATAACTAATACTTTTTTTTTTATTTAAAAAATTCCGTTACTTTTCAGACATACTGTGTATATCTTTTATATCATTAATACGGGACGCATTAAAACTTATATATTTTCGTAATGACATAAACTTTCATTTGATTCATTTTGTCGAAAAAAATTGTTAATATTTCACACAAAAATGTTATAAGTGGAATAATGTAAATATTACTTGTTGTTATTATTAAACTAGCATAAAAATATCACAAAAAATGTTAAAGGTTTTAACAAAATAAGGATAGAAGTAATATAAATATTACTTACTGAGAAATATTATAAATTAAGCGTAGAAATGATACAAAAGATCTTAAAGGTTTTTGCAAAACAAGCATGGAAATAATGAAAATATGCGTATACTTGCTGAGAAATATTAAGTATAAGAATATTACATGAAGCGTTAAAGGTTTTGATAAAATAAGCATAGAAATAATGTAAATGTGTACATACTTGCTGAATAAGTATATGTTGTGTGGCAATGTAATCCCGTCGTTGTTTTTCCGGAAAAGAAGGAGATAGTGGCCGTGGAAAGGTTTTATCCTCTGGATTGTCGCGTAATTTCAAGAACAAAGAGGTCACCATGACGAACGGCAGTGAAATTACTGGTATTTTCAGCTACACACACAATTATTTACTTTTCAACACCATTTAAAAAGAACTTACTTTATCGTTATTCTAATTTACTGGAATATTCTACTTTCTCAAATTGCACTTTTGTGACCGCAATATGGGCGTTAATTTAAAAGAACAACACGGGACTGTTCGTTCGTGCGTCGCAAATTTTTAACGAACGGCTATGTTTGTTCTGCTAAAAGAGTTGTACAAAAAGGATAGTGCAGAACAGTAATTAATGTTTTTTAGAATCGAATATTTGGAGAACTTGCTTAGTGACATTGACAGAATTACGTTTTTCATGAGAAACTACAAATGACTATATTTAAATTTATATTAAACTTTGAATCACTGCCATGTGACATTCAAATACGAAGTACGTTTAATGTAGACATATTTTCATTTCAACAGAGACATCTCCAAATTTCTAATTTTTTAAAACAAAATCTTTTAAATAAAAATAATATATATAATGAATGAAAAAGTCAGTTTACAAACAGTGAAGTACTTGACCTTTTTTAAACGTCCCTTCAGATTCAATAAGCGATTCCATTGAAATAAGAATAATTTCTTAGCATGAAAGTTTAACACCAAAACTACCAAAGGGATCAAATGACAAATTTACACATTTACAAAATTTGTCAATATGAAGAAATACTGTTTACAAATCCATGTTTTATCGTTTGTTTATTTATTTGTTAACTTCAAAGTATGGGTTCTACCCCAGTAGGTTTAGTGTTAAAAAATGACTATTATTCTGAATCTCTGTTACAAGATAAAAAGTTAAACAGGTAAACGTAATTACGTTTCTAAAGAAAAACAGTACACCATAATGTACGATCACAGTAAATGTAATAGCTACGATAGTAGCCGCAGCTGTTTGTCCATTAATCACAAAAAGGTTTCCTCCTAGAACAGCTCCGGTTAGAAAAGTATTATAGCCCCAGAAGCCAGAATATACTTCATTAATCTCTACACCAAGTACGAGACCTGAAAGAATAAAAAGTGTACCGAGTATTTTCATCTGGGTAACATTTACAAAACGGCTCTAAACTGAGAATCGATAAATTCAAGGTTTATACACGAAAATAGTATGATACCTGCCAATGAACCGATAAGTGCGCCCAAAAAAGCGAAACCCGCCGTTATCGGTGAAAAAAGTAGAGCAGCTAAATAGACGATTGATCCTGTGACGACATTTTCAGCTCCTATCACCTGTGACGCCGACATTATGGTCCCCTGAAAAACCTGGAAAGCATATCACTCAATAATATAACAAAATCACGAGTTAACTATTAGTGTACTGAGTTTATCAATCAGTTATACGGTGGGTGACTTATACTCAAATAATTTGTATTTTGTAACTGTAATCAATGGCACAGAATTAGAATACTGAAATATGTTACTTTTACGATATAATGTATTGTGTATTAAAGTAATAATTGTTTAGTATTATAATATGTTTATACAGGGTGTGGCCGAACGGGTGGAACAACCAAGCAGGAGGTGATACTACATGTAAAAATAAGTCGCAAAAAAAGAATAACATTTTTTCGTTTATCGCTTCATTTTCGGGAGAATCAAGTTCGAAAATTCTATCCAGTACGCGTGCACTATACCACCTTTAGGTTTGAATGTGTATTATAAATAAGAAATATTAATGTTAATATTATTTATTGCTACCAATAGTTTTGGTACTGGTATTATGATGAGCACTTTCGTATACTTATCTTAGAATTATTAGCAACGGTATTAAGAACTGTTTCTAAATTTAGGGATCTTCAACTGTCACCAGACTTATGGTAATTGTGAAAAAACCACACTCAATTAATCTTTGCTCTGCCCTGTGTATCACTCTCCTGTCCGGATAGCGACGATTTGGAAATTGTTGCCTATAATATTCAGCTGCTGCTGTTGCATTTCCATGACAAGCTCCTAAAACTTTTATCATATCATATTCGCGGTTGCTATAAGTAGACATTGTCACAGCTTGCCTGATCGAAACAGAATAAAAGTAGAAGAAAGTCGTATGGTTGAAGAAAAGATGTAAACATTAGAAACGTCAATATTAGAATGCAAAAGGAAACTTGTGGCGAACAATGACTTGGAGAGACAGTCCAGTGCACGCGTACTGGATAGAATTTTCAAATTCGATTCTCTCGAAAACGAAGCGTTAAACGAAAAAATGTTATTCCCTTTTTTCGACTTATTTTTACATGGAGAATCATACCCTGCTTGGTTGTACCGTCTGGCCACACTCTGTATGTAAAAGAAAATACGAAAAGAAATAACAAAATATTTATTACAAATTAATTATTGTTTGCCGGATTTGGACACTAATATTATACCGTTTCTCTCAAAAAGTAGTTTCTTTGTCATAGTATCGCCTCTTGTTATATCTACTCTTTGGTACGGCGATATATGGCTACAATGACGCAGAGGAGTTTAAAACTAACAGCAGATTCCATTTTTATCTCCATATCCAATTTTGGTCGGGTCTTCACTAATTTCAAAACTATTAACTTTTATACCCATGTTTATTAAAACCTGTTCGCCTGTTTTAATCGCTCTGTCCTCGTGAAGTTTCGCTGCAACTTTTTCGACGTTTTGCAGATCAGTCAATAACGATCAAAGGCTTTATGAAACCGTTGCACTCAACTGTATCCTTTATGGAGCCATGTTAAATGGTATATCGAAGTCTACGAGCGGAAAGTGTTAATACACTGATGACAGCACGAAATTTTAAGCTATGTAATGTGAAAAGGGGAATTTGTACATTTTTGGATTTGTAAGTTTAGGGATTTGCGAATTTTTAAATATGACAAGGTGAAACATTGGGTACTTGAGGGTTTGAAGATCTGAATATTGGAGAATTTAGGGATTTCGAATATTGTTATTTGGGAATTTAGAAATTTGGATGACTGTTATTTGGGAATTTAGAAATTTGGGTGCTTGGAAATTTGGAAATTTGAAAAGGGAATTTAGGAATTCGAAGATTTGAGAATTTGGGCATTTGGAAATTTTCGAATTTAGAGATTTGGGAATTTAAGGATTTAGAAATTTGGGATTTTGAGAATTTTAGAATTTAAGGATTTAAGGATTTGGGAATTTGGAGATTTGAGAACTTAGGGATGTAGAAATTTTTGAATTTAGAGATTTGGGTATTTGAAATTAGAAATTTGGGAATTTTAGAATTTAACGATTTAGAGATTTGGAGATTTAAGAATTTAGGGATTTGGCAGTTTTCGAATTTGGAGATTTGGAAATTTAAAAATTAGAAATTTCGGAATTTGTGGATTGAGAAATTTAGGATTTTGAGAATTTGAGAATTTAAGGATTTGGGAATTTGGAGATTTGAGAACTTAGGAATGTAGAAATTTTTGAATTTAGAGATTTGGGTATTTGAAATTAGAAATTTGGGAATTTTAGGATTTAATGGTTTAGAGATTTAAATACTAACTGTACCAAAGTTGGTAAAATAATCCGTTCACACGTTTCTTATTTCAAGCTACAATATTTTCGAAGATGTCTCTCATGAAAGTGTTGATTTTTATTGAAATATAGAATTAACGTGTTTGTACAATTACGTTCGATCATTTGTCTATTTTTCTACTTTATTTTTAACGTATGCTTTATATGTACAGTGGTACGATCAAAGGAGTGGAATTCACCCTTAAATATTCAACGTGTAACAGGAGTAATTAGAGTTCATTGTAGAAATATTGATTTCTGTTAAATTTCAATGTGTGAATTTTTCCGATAAATTTTTCGTTGTAAAAAACCTAACATGGAATACCAATTTTCAGAAGGGTTTGCTTCAGGGTGAACTACGCGTATATTGAATTTTTCTTCCATGCGTAAAAACTTCATTTGATAAGTATCGAGGAAATAATGTTTATTCTATACAGTGATTGAAAATTAAATAATATTTGTTTATTAACAACAAATAAACTTGTGGTTTTAAGGATGAAACACCCTTTCTACTTCAGAAGAAAAAATCTTTTATTTCTTTGATGTTATAATTATTATATATTAAAAGTGATAAATATAAATTTTTATATGCTGTTTAGAAACTAATTATATTTTAACTAAGTATATTTTTAAGTAAAACATCCGTATAACACTTCTATATCATTTTTAACATAAAAAAATATTTTAATACTATATTTTAATAATGTTCTTTGCGCATCTAACGCATCAAAATATCAAACAAATTTTTTCTAGCTTTATCATGATTTCTAATACTTACAACGCACTTTCTGGTATATTTTTATATTTTCTAACGAATCAAGTATCAATTTTTTTACCCTCCTTTTCAAGTTATCAATCAGTAAAATTTAGGAGTCTTTAATTTATACTATCTTCTTATATTTTTATTTTCTATTACTTACTATATATATTTTTGTTGCATTCATTATTAGTTAGTTTTTATATTTTTATTATTGTCGTCTTTTTTCTTATTGCTTTACTTTTCATATTTTTATTACTTTTATTTTTTACATTTTATACTTTTATTTTGTACTTTTCATATTTTATATTCCGATTTTTTCTTCATTTTATTAATATTTTTGCAATCTTTATTCATATTACCGAAAAACGTCTTTCAGTTTATGACATAAAAATAAAATCACAGCATTATTAAATACAGAAAAAGAATGTAAAAAAGTGTTTCCACTTAATTTCAAAATAAAATTTTGTGTTTTACTAAAACATAAGCACTTCAATTTCTGTCAATTTGTTATATTTTTATTATATTTCTACCAGATTGTTAAATGTCAATAATTATACTAAAGAAGAGAAATGTTTTTTTAATAGTACACTTGTTAGATCACGTTTACAAATCAGCAAAGTTTCTAAGAAACCCGTATTTTTCAATTACCAAACTTTGCTTACAAGAACATAAATCAATGCAATACCGTTAATAATTTATCCTTTATCTTTAAACTTCAACGTTGAAAGATAAATCGTTGAGTTTCTTCGGAAACTTTACAAAATACATCATTACTCTCTCCACATAATGGCACGAAGGAAAGTTTGAAATAACTTGGATTCAATTCCCAAACGGTTCAATATTTGAAACATCAAATCTTCCAAGGAGAAATAAAAATCCTCAAGTTCAAACAAACAGATATCGTCCGATTTTGTAAACGTGGTTCCAATAATGAAATTCCTTTCTCAAAGAAGTTCCACTTTTCAAAACACATAAATATGAAAGTTACGTACACTACGAAATATTTTATATACGACATTTTAAACTACAGAACAAATTACAATGTGTCAAACATTTCGTATTTTTGCTCGTTCAATTTTTTAACGATAATCTCGACATGCGTTGAGAAAAGCAGCACGTCCTGTTTTTCCCAGCACGCTTCAGTTTATCACATAAACAAGCACGTTTCATCGTTTCTTACAAATGATAACACGTTTGGTCTTGCACCACAAAAATTATGATATAGCAAGACGAAAAAAATGCGGTGTGAGTCAGATTTTTTGAAGTGTTGACTCGTGAGATGCTATCTATACACTGTTTATCCACAAAGTGGTATGACTTCAGGAAAAAGTCGACGGAGCAAATTTTTCTCGAGTGCGAAGAGTTTAGAAATTCTAAGATTTATGGATTTGGGAATTTGATGATTCAGTAGAGATCTGTAGATTTAATAATTTGAAGGTCTGGATATTTGGAAATTTGAACACTTAAAAATTAGAGAATTCGGTGCTGAGGTAATTAGAAGGTAGCTTGAAAATTTGATAATTTGATGTCTACTATTATAATTTTTTTAAATATTCCTAATAAGAAATAGGTTGAAATACAAGTTTACTTTGACAATGGTGTAATGGAATTTCGATTAAGCGCACTTTCGTAATCACCGGCAGCAGTGTTAGAAAAAGAAAGAGCACGATATTCATTTCTCCTTGAAAAATTCGACCCGATACTTTGAACCGCGTGGAACATGATCGAATAGTGAAAAGTAGAGCACGTGTAAACTTTACCATTCCCCAGTCAATATGGGTCCTCGTTGCATTTTCTCCAATGAAACTGACATTGCCTGTCGTCGCATCACTTGTTGCATTGTCCTGGAAACAATAACAATGCACGGTATAAACAACTGATCATGTACATGGACGCGACACACATAACACGTGCATATACACGAACGCGATATCTTTGTTCGGGTGCACATAACCCTGTGCTTAAAACTGGGGTAGTTCGACCATTGACGTCCACGACCGAGAGAAAACTTCGGCTAAAACTACATATTCTCGCCGAGGAACCTTCTTTCAAGACGATCATTCACTAGATATTAATTTATGCGAGAGTTAAGGTATTAGGTCAGCCTGAAAGTTCCTACGTCTGCAAGCCGTTCGAAGATCCTAATTCAATATTTTCTACGAACTATTTTACATTATTATATTGTTCTAGGGTACAGTTCCAATTGCGCTGAAACTATCTTTGGTTAGAGAAGAAAGTCTGTAAAAAGATTTTTGGGGTCAAACCTCGTTTGCTCCCCTTCAAAGTTCGGACTAAATATATCCGGAATAATTGATTTTAGAGAAAAATGTTCCAAACAAAAAATGAAGCTCATGAAAAGCTCTATGAAGAAGGTTATATATATTTTTGACGTAAACGTATTATTTTGGTTGTTATGACCTAAACTCTAAGTCTGCCCAGTAATTTGACAATAAAATATGTGAAACATAAGAAATTATTATACGAATGAATAAAAACTGTGTTCCCACCATTGTCGTAATATATGCAAATTCTATACTTGTTCCCCTAACAAATATTAGAATACTTTATATATGGCATTAAAATCAGGTGCAGCAAAATACCGCGGAAACTCTCAGGATAACCCAATACTAAATAATCTACATAGCAATTAGGAGTTACCCAAACGGTACCACTAAACAGGCAACTCTCTAACGAGTCTAAAAAATTGACTTGTTTTCCATAATTTAAAAGTATAACCATTTCACATCCGCAATATTAAGCTAAAAATTATGTAAATTTTGTTTGGTACGAACGAAAAAAATAAACTTATACCTTCAAACTTGTTTCTATGAGCATAATGTTTCGCAAACTTGTTAAACGATTTTTTATACTGCTTTTAAATAAACCAACTTCTAGTTTCATGCAAATATTTCACACAAAAATATCTTTGGTTAAGTGAACAAATTAATATTTATTGTTTCTGTTTTATGTATAAAATAATCATTGTAAAATTCTGAATTAATGTTTTCTTAAAACCTGTTATCTCCCCATTATTATGATTTAATTTTTATTAACATAGGTTTACATGTTTTTATTTTTGCTTGTGTAGATTGAAGATTAATCAAAGTAAAATCGTACGGAGTATTTTACAACGATCTAAGACAACTATGTATTTATAATTACAAGAAATTGTCAAATATTACTGAATATATGTAAATTTGAATTTTTAGTTAATGATACTTCAACGAAGTACATTAGTCTTAAAAAAAATCATAAAGACATTTTATTTTTTGTTTAAAAGAACCACCCTTAGAAGCCTTCTAACAATGCGTAACAAATAATTTTCATAATAATTTTCTCAAAAAGTACGAAACATGGAAACTATTTCCACGAGTATTGACGTAAAGTTCTTTTTGTAATTTTGAATATTGACATGCTAAGATGAAGAAGAGAACGTAGAACTTAAAATGGCAGCATCTAATGCTTGACGAAAGAATCAAAATACTAAAAAACTATTAAAATTTGTGATACCAACGTTAAATTTGATAAGTATTCAATTTATTTAGAAGGTTTAGTGCACGATTTTGTTACAGAGTGAAAGCCGCAGTTTGCGAAGATGTGTGATTTGAAAAACAACAATGCGACGAGTAGTAAAGTAGATGCTATCGGAAAGACCGTGAAAGGGACTTGTTTCAAACAAACACACTTTGTTTTTCGCTCATACTTTGTCCATTTTCAACAGAGTGCACCAGTGCAAGTTGTTCATTTAGACGAAAGTACAAATCCGTGTTCTATTCATTATCACTATCCTGTATATAGTATAGTACCAACAAAAAGTTCGATTCACTTGTTTACGTAAATTTTAGACAATTTAGTGCAAAATTTTGTATAAACCATCATTAATATATCAAACTTAGAATACATTTTATTTTTGAGAAGAGGTTTTATGATACTTTTATGTTCAAACTACTCTTACATAAATCATAAGTCTGATTTAAAATAATTTCTTTTAAAAGTCTATTATCTAAAATACATTTTCAGTATAAACAAATTGTATTTTTTCCAATTTATTAGCAGCAGATTATTGTACCATATACAATAAACTTGCATGTTACATGTTTTCATGTATCGCCTTTGGATTCCGAAATAATGCTTACGAGTCAAAGTTTTTAGGGGTGCTTTCAAGTTTATCATAAACTTGAAAACTACAAAGTTTTATCATAAACGTAGACATTTCTGCATCTTTACTTGTTAATTATATTTACTTGATATATTACAGAAATGGTTTATTCAATATTTAACATACGAACATGAAAGAATTAACGTCCTTCATTAAATGGGGTTCTGGAGATTTTTATTCTTGCCGTAATTTATTTGCTCGTCATTTGGTTACTCGAAATTCTTAATATTTTCAAATTCACAAATTTTCAAAGGTTTGATACCATAGACTTCACTTTCAAATTCTAAAATTCTCAAATTCTTGAATTATTGAATTCTTGAATTCTCAAATTTTCAAATTCTTAAATTCTCAAATTCGTAAATTCTTAAATTTTCAAATTCTCAAATTCTTAAACTCATAAATTCTCAAATTCTCAAATTCTCAAATTTTCAAATTCTCAAATTCTCAAATTCTCAAACTCATAAATTCTCAAATTCTCAAATTCTCAAATTCTCAAATTCTCAAATTCTCAAATTCTCAAATTCTCAAATTCTCAAATTCTCAAATTTTCAAATTCTCAAACTCATAAATTCTCAAATTCTCAAATTCTCAAACTCATAAATTCTCAAATTCTTAAACTCTCAAACTCTCAAACTCTCAAACTCTCAAACTCTCAAACTCTCAAACTCTCAAACTCTCAAACTCTCAAACTCTCAAACTCTCAAATTCTCAAATTCTCAAATTCTAAAATTCTAAAATTCCCAAATTCCCAAATTCCCAAATTCTCAAATTCTCAAATTTTCAAATTCTCAAACTCATAAATTCTCAAATTCTCAAATTCTCAAACTCATAAATTCTCAAATTCTTAAACTCTCAAACTCTCAAACTCTCAAACTCTCAAACTCTCAAACTCTCAAACTCTCAAACTCTCAAACTCTCAAACTCTCAAATTCTAAAATTCTCAAATTCTTGAATTATTGAATTCTTGAATTCTCAAATTTTCAAATTCTTAAATTCTCAAATTCGTAAATTCTTAAATTTTCAAATTCTCAAATTCTTAAACTCATAAATTCTCAAATTCTCAAATTCTCAAATTCTCAAACTCATAAATTCTCAAATTCTCAAATTCTCAAATTCTCAAATTCTCAAATTCTCAAATTCTCAAATTTTCAAATTCTCAAACTCATAAATTCTCAAATTCTCAAATTCTCAAACTCATAAATTCTCAAACTCTCAAACTCTCAAATTCTCAAATTCTCAAATTCTCAAATTCTCAAATTCTCAAACTCTCAAACTCTCAAACTCTCAAACTCTCAAATTCTCAAATTCTTAAACTCATAAATTCTAAAATTCTAAAATTCTAAAATTCTAAAATTCCCAAATTCCCAAATTCTAAAATTCTCACTCTCAAACTATCAAATTCTCAAATTTCCGAATTTCCAAATATTCAAATATCAAAATTTGTAAATCCTCAAACTCTTAAACTCTCAAGTTCCAAATTTTCAAATTAACAAATCGTCAGGTACTTTAATTTCATAACTCCCATTCTGAAATTTCTAGGTTTCTATCCGATCAAATCCCAAATTTCCAAAACAAGAAAAGTAAACATTAAGAACAAAAAGTAAACATTATAACAATATTGCTACAAATATGATCTGAATCTGAACATACCTGAATCAATGACAGACATATATTTCATGTGAAATTAAATTGAAAAATCGAAAAAATGAATAAACTAATTACTATAATGACTTTATATCTCAATGTAAATGTCGGTCTAGAAATATAATATTACTGTTCATAATTTGAAAGAAAAAAATTTTGCCATTTTAACGAGATCGATTGTTCCATAATAGCTTTCAAATTCTTTCAATAGAATTTAAATGCATATAGGAAATTTAATTACCATTCCCATGGTTGCTTGCAATTTCTCTGTTGTACCAAATCCATTGTCTTCCGTATAAAGAATAAACAGTAACGTAAATTCAGCCAGATTAAATGGCCATGCTGTGTACGGTATATTACTGTTGCTAAAGGCTCGTCTTATATAAACGCTGAAAACGTTAACAACTATTAATTACTTCCAAATATTACCAAGTATATACCACAATGATTTGTATATCTTACGATTTATTTTAATTGATTCTTGATAACTATAAAATGTTAAAAATTTATTTTTCAAATAAAACAAATTGTTTTAGTGCAAATCTTTCTCACCATTTAAAACGTTTTGAATGACACAAATTTTGAAAAAATCTATATAAAAGTTAAAGTAGACGCGAATTGATAATAACGTTTGGTGATATAACGTGGGTATACTACTTGAAGCTATAAAATGCGTTCTGACATAAAGCGAGACTATTATAACTGATATAACTGTAGGATAATATAAATCTGGGATTTCTTTAGTGTCATGAAAATAAATGTTATCATTCCTAGCGAACAATTTGCACGCAGTAGCTCTGATTGTACGATAAAAATATGATTTATTGAACGATATACACATTAGTTTATCTTACCTGAATATTATTGCCAAGATCGTCACAAGTATACTGAAAGAGTCGAATTCTCCATAAAATTTTGGTATGAAAACATATGAAAGTGCACCAACTAATAACGGATTATAGACCGTTAAGCCGTTTGCAATGTCATTTTGCGAATCTCGTATTAACTAGAAGTAAAGAATGTTATTTGTATTCTTTTTAAATAAAACGTGTCATTTTCAGTGTACGTGGAAAGCGTAAAGGATTCTTTGCGAATGGTGTATGTAAATTTTTGCAAAGAGTTCCGCATTGCAGTAATATTGCTTCATCCTTGCAAAGCGATAGATTACGATGGAAGAAAAAAAGTAAAAGGATCGGAACCCGAATATTCACAAAGGATTTGTTAGCATCCTAAATCAAAGTGCAAACAGTAATTATTTATGAAGATGAAATCAAAACGAATATGGCCTCAAAATGTTTTCAAAATTTACGTTTCTTCGCTGTATCGATATTTTGATTACTCTAATTAGTCTACAGTTGTTCTTTTTTCTATTGTTTTAGTTAACTCGATATTTTCCGTCGAATTAATATGTATACGTTATTTTCGGATACTTTTGTTTTTATCTTCAATTGAGTACTACAATTAGATTGAAACAAAACTACTTTTGAACTTTGCACACTTTTATTACCGAAACAGGAGCAACTTCCAACGTTTTCCTAAATTTGTATCTTCATTCTTTGATATTTGATATTTTCTTTGTCATTAAAAATGACAAATTAAAGACGTACATGTAAAAGAACGTATTTACAGAATACGTAGAATAAAAGAAAAATGTCTTCAGATACACAAAGTTTGACGCTATAAGTTGGTTTTGATTGTTACAAATTTTTCGTATAAACAATGTTCATTACATTCAATACTTATTACAGTAATTATTATAATAACTATTACAATAAATCTCGTTAATTTAAAAAACACCTTTTATAAATAAAAAAATGTTAATCAATTATTAATTTAAAAAAATTAATATAATTACATACCATTGATAGCAACAGACCTAAAAAACCAGCACATAATCCACAAATGAACACACCAGGGGAAGTCACTCCTAACGAAATTGCTATCAATAATCCGCTGATTGGATTATTTGTGATCGTCGTCTGTAAATTTGTGTATTATTTTGAATATTTGTTAATTAGGTGCACAATCTATGAACTCCAATATTATACTAAATAACAGTAAAAAAGTAGTGTGTTAATAAAAAACATTACTAATTTTGATGGAATTTTTCAGTTAATATCACTATATCATAAATATATGTTTCATAGTACATACATAAAGATTAAAGTTTTCATGAATGTATGCGTATGAATAAAGACTGGAAACAAATAAGGCTATAAGTGCCAAAACTAAGAAGACGTTTTGTTTATTAAATTATTTATCAATAAAATAAATCAACAGTTATTGCTGATGAAAACTATAAATAATTGTAGTAACATTTTCATCCATATTTCCTGACACTAGCTTTCACATAAACACGCTTTTTATAAACAAAAGTAATATTTTAAAAGGTGGCACTTACAGACTTTTTTTACTTACAATTTTTAAACATTATTACAATAACAAACATTTATAGTTGTATTTACTTATTTCGAATTTAAAAAATGTGAAGTTATTTGTATTAAAAGCTACTAATAACTGATACTTTACATGACTAAAACCTCGTAGAAGCACATTCAGCAAGAAAAGTATATTCCAAATGAAGCCCTCTTTTTCTGACAAGAAATCTTGTAGGATGACAAAGTTCCCAAGACATGCCACTGGTAAATATTCCTGCATTTGAACTATATTTATAAATATAATTTGAAAAAATAAAAATACTTAAGTGTTTAATTTAAAAAAATATTTACATATGTACTTGTTACGACATTTAATTATGTTTTATGCTTTATTGGAATTGTAATGCCTAATACTTATATTTTGCAATTCAGTATTTTATACTTACTTGGTGCGTTGACTTTCGTGATCGGTATCTCGCACTCATAGTTGAATCACGTATGACTATAATTTCTACGAGAAGATAAATCCTTTTAACTGCTGTGCAAATGCCCCTACCACGTATTAGGTAAATTTATGATAGAGTCACGTTTTCTTTTTCGTTAGCAAAGCGATATCAATATCTAAAATTCTAATTAAAGAGATCAAAATACTTTACACTATTTTGTTTTCATTCTAACTTGAATGTTTACTTGTGTCAATGACTTATTTCAACTGAACATTCAGTTTGTATAAATAGGGTACAGAGAAATTAGCACGACTATCTACTAGACAATTAACACAATTAACGATTACGACAGGTGAAGTTTAACTTATACATTAACAAACTACTACAATTATAGCGATTTTTAAGTTTGGATGCTAAAATAAATAATAATGAGTGAAATAAATGCACACTGCATACGAATATAAATATTTATTTGTTAAAAAACTGTAAAAAAGATTTGTTCACTTTTCGTTATAAGATCAGTGTTTTTAATCGATCGTAGCAATTAGAGGTAAAAATTGACTTAATTCTAAAACAAACTCACAGAGAACGTAGAAAAAAATTATTTCATTTTAATTTTTACCTCTATTTACTATTAAGTTTTTTTAAAAATAGTTATGTTCATTTGGGTATAAAATGTATAGTACAAACTATTTACGTATCAAGAATGTAATTCGGATGTACAACTAACACGGGATCATCCTCTTCTTTATCCTTACTTCTTAAATCACGCGTGGTCAAAGGTATTATAATTTGATCCTGAAAAGGGATTTAAATTAATTACATATTGAAATGATAATAAATTGAAGATAATCTAGAATATTACTTTAATACGTACATGATATGTCAGTCTGTCAATAATTTTCTCAATAAAGTTTTTCCTTTCTAATAGTTCTTCTTCTGAATCTATTTGATCCTGTATTTGATCAAGATACCATGCCACTAATTCAGATTTTTTTAATCCACCTTTAGTCTCTTCTATAAAAAAAAAGTAATATATTTTTATTTGAAATAAATGTATACACGACAGTTTTATTTGTCACCTTAAATAGCTTACCCATGGCTTCACTTTCTGCGCGAGATTCTTCACTCCTCATGTACAATATCAACATGTTGGATAAATTCTTGTATTCTTCGAAAGACATCGTTAATTTCTTTTTCTGAGTTGGTACTTCTTGTGCAGCTAAAGGTATAACATCACAACAGAACAATGTAACTATATGTCATATACAAATCCAAATATACATAAATATAAATAAAAAATGTACGGGTTTCTGATGTATCATTATCGATCGCATTAAGTGCAGCCATAGCAGGTGGAGCTTCATCCAAGTGGCCGTCCACATTGCCATCTTCTGCTTCTTCCAAATCTATGTCAGGTTGTTCCACAGTAACAATACTTTTACTTAATAAACGCTTAGCTTCCTTCACATGCTTTATAGTAACTTCATCTGAACATTCAAGTTTAGCCATAGCTTCTGATAATCTGATAAAACTTTCAAGTTGTCGAACAGTGACTCTCCATTTTCCAGCTCCACCACCAGTTCTTTGCCTAAGAGTTGTGTAACAATCGACTAAATACTCTGCAGCTTCCTAAAAATGTTTCTAAGTCAATTCAGTGAGCTCAAATAATGATAGGTTTCTGTTTAAATAAGTATAATAATACCTGACTTAGAACAGGTTTAAAGTGTTTGGCAAAATTAATATATCTAACAATCTCTGTTTGCGTATATACTGTTTCAAAGTCCTGCCAATTATCGCAATGTAAATCGATGATTCTTTTAGCGATAGCATTATCCACGATTTCATTGCATTCGTCAACTATAATAAAGAACAAATCAAATCTGGACATAATAGGAGCTGTTAACTGAACATTTTGTTGCAAAGATTTCTTTCTATCGTATCGTCCGCCTATGGGATTTGCAGCAGCTAATATTGATGTTCGAGCATTTAAAGTTGCTCTTATACCGGCCTAAAAAAAAATATATTCATACTAATTATATACTATAATTTAAAAATTTAATAACTATTTTATAGTCAAGTAACCTTGGCAATTGAAATTGTTTGTTGTTCCATAGCTTCGTGTATAGCAACTTGATCCTTAAGATCCATTTTATCAAATTCATCGATGCAACAAATACCGTGATCAGCAAGCATTAAAGCACCAGCTTCAATAACGAAATCAGGAGATTCTTCATCTCTTACTACGGCAGCAGTTAAACCAGCAGCAGAAGATGCTTTTCCCGAGGTATAAATTGCTCTTGGAGTAATCTCAGCGACGCTTTTCAAGAACTGAGATTTTGCCGTACTAGGATCACCAACGATACAGCAATTTATATCTCCTCGTAACGAGGTATTTTCTAACGTTGTCTTAGGAACTCCACCGAATAACATTAAAGTTATTCCTTTTTTAACTTCGTCGTTACCGTGTATCGAAGAAAATAAACTATTAACAAGATTTTGATATAAATTTTTATCACGACTCATTTCATATATACGATTCCATTCTGCTTCTGTCATGCGTTTCTTCATCATTTCTTGTGAGATTTCTTCCATATTTGTCTCAGTGCCGCCAAACTGTAGAAACATTATATATTAAAACATACATTTTTAAATAGTACTGTCAATTATAACGCTAATTTATTATACCCTGAAACTTGTCGCAGTAATACTACATGTTAAAAACGCAGTTTTATACGTTAATTCACGGGTCCCTAATGCTTTCAATCCTGTTAGGCCTTCTCCTTGTTCCATAGGGTTTCCACGTCTTGCTTTTAGATCAGGTTTTACACCAGGAAGAGAAAGAACTGCAACATCTGGTATTACTATAAGAGTTCCTGTAAAATCATACCTAGAAAATGTAAACAAAATTTTAACAAAACACCTAAAAAATTAATGATACATAACTTTCTCCATCAAAAGTACCTATCACCAGCTTGTACAGTTTCAACAGCCTCAGCTCGTAAAATCACTTCAAGTGAACGAGGAATACAGCCTCTTGGTAGTTCTGCTTGTATTTCTTGTATCCTAACTTTTTGAAAATCAATAAATACAGAATTGTCTACATCCAGCATAAAGCGTCGTCTGTTACTACACACTGGATTGTGACAAATTGTCGGATTTGTGAACTATAAATGATTATTTGAGTATTAATACAATTAATAATATAAGAAACTTAACTAAGAAATATTTATATTGTACCTTAAACTGTTGTTCTACATTTTTTATAACAGCATTGCAGTCCATACAAATAAATGTACCGAACACTAATTCTGGGTGAACAGGATGTGTTCTTATCACTTGACCAGATATACGTATTAAGGTACCTAATTTTGCTGAATTTAACTCTCTTAATTTTTGTCTAGTCGGTACCTCCACAAAACTCACATAACATTCTAAATCTTTTCTTGATTCTGACACATCTTTGACAAAATTACATACTGCTTGACACAAATACGGATACACTCTAAAAGTAAGTAATATTTTTATAGATAGAATAGTATATTACAGGATAGGATAGTATAGAACTTGATAGACTTTATTCAACATAAAAATAATAAATATATATCATATTCTACAATATAATAATTTAACATAAATCATTTACCTATAATATTCTTCAACGATAGTTGTTGAAAGTACTTGATTATATTCTTCAACATCATCAAACGTAACTACTAATGTGCTATGTTCTGGACTTATAAGCTCTTTAGCTGGTTCAAGATATTTCACAATGCCATCCTCTTTAAATCTAAATAAAAACAAAATATGATTAACATATGATTTACCAAATGAATACTATTGCATTATTCAATTTCAGTAACATGTGAACTTACTCTTCAAGGAAATCTTGAAATAACTTTTGACACTTAATTCCGACTTCGTCAGATATACGAGTTCCAGTAGCCTGTGTATCTCCAGCATCCATTTTTTTATATAATTACAAAAAACAGTTCAACTTATATGCATTTAAACAAATATAATTAAATAACGACGTTCAACCATTCAACGAGGAAACAACACAACAGAATTTGGCGGGAATTATCTGTTGGTGAGTTCACAAACATCACATTCAGTTTCTATGGCATACAAATTATTGTTATTTTTGAGATAACATTTATAATAATATTAATTAAAAAGAGACGTTCAAATATTTTTTTTTAATGTCTATTATTTGTTATAACTAATATCATATAAAGATATTAAATAGCAGCATCAACACCATCTGACGAAGAGCATCAAAACAAACGGAGAAAGAACACATCTTTTCAGAAATAAATGATTTTGATCTTTGTGGTACAAACCTATAATCTTATAGTTCTAGTGTATATTGAATAATTACATTACAGGCTTTATGAGTAAAAAAACTAAGTTAGAGGTACAATTTTTTATAGACTAACACTGGAGGAATTCCAGTACATTTGCACCGCTTGGTTCTAGGTTAGGTTTTTTGGTTCGGTTAGATTATTATAATGTTTCAAAAATGTAGCAGTTCTGTTGAACATAGAAACAATGTTTTCTTCAAGAAAATTAAAGTGCAAATTTGGCTTCTCTGGAAAAGGACAGCCAAAGGAAACAAGTCCCTGTTACCTACAATAACATCTACGCAGGCTATATCTATAACATATAGGCATTTTCGAATAAGTAATACAATGTTCACAAGAGCATGCTTACTTTAAAAAACAAGATGTTTTATTTTTCATCCTACATTTCAGAAAAGGGATTTTAGGAACTATATCAGAACGCAATTTTATGTTCTTTAAAATTAAATTTTATGTTGAAATTTACATTCATAATAGAAATACCGCAGTAATATAATATGTAAAGAAGATGTAAAAGACAATTGTTTATTGTATGGTAATTAATTTAAGAAGTCAAAACTATTTTGTAAGCCTCATTCTTACACGCATTTTAAAATTTGTGTTTTTGCGCGCCCTGTCTGAAAACAGTGTAGGACCGATTCCTAACAAACGCAAAACTACCGAAATAAAAAATTGCATTTTTGAACTCGCATACTAAAGACAATGACTACAGTTATATCTTTGGTCAATGTTAAAGAATTGCGCATTGTGCCAAAATAATCGACTTTTGCGCTTTTCTGGGACGAGTAGAATATTCTACGACATCGATAGAACTCATAGAATGCCATCATAATGCGCTAAGATTATTAGAAGAAAATGATATATACTGCATTCGGCGAAACTTCGGAAAACCGTCATGCTCCGATATGGTTCAAATTTTAAAAATGAGCTCTTTTTTGCAAAGGAAGATATTTGAGTATGGTTTTTGGGGACTTGAAAGAAATTTTTTTGCTATTCCTATGTCATTCTTTATATCATTGACGAGATACAGTATAGTTCGCGAACTGATATGAACACAAAATCCGCATCTTCGGATCCACGGAATATATTACAAACAGCATAAAATCAATATTAATAAATATATAATAAATATATCGCATATTAATCAATAAAATCAACATTAATTGAATTTTTACGAAAACGGAACAAGTGGCGCCATCTCTCCGGCAAATAAGGTGAACTACACGTTTTTGAAACTGTAGTTTAAATAGTTCTCATCTTCTACCGCCAGATGGCGGTACATAAAACGGAAACCCTTAGCCCTATTTCCGGTACCGGGTGGCAGAGAACGTGATTCTGAACAAGATTTCCCTTTGTAAAAATGTAGTTTGGAACTTTGTTTTTGAATTATTAAGCAGAAACCGGGATCAATCAGAGCGCTAGGATGACAATAGAGCGACAGCTTCGAGCCTGTCGGCTGAGCGCGGACATGATCAAATGCCTTTAAATAATGGACAGAACAATTAAAAATAATGTCCACTTATTCATTTTTCGTGAATAAGTGATAAGCCAATTTAAATTAGATTTACCTATGTTTAAAAATAATCCTGTTGCAGTAAAATTGCGTTCTTGTGATTTCATCAATCCTGATCTTTCGTAAAAAGACATACACTGCACAGTATACATACATTAACCATGTTTAGTAATAAAAACTATTGGAAAGCGTGGGGTTTATTTAATTTTATCTTGATGAAAGGTAACGTAATATAGCAATAATTTTTTTAAATTCTGGTCCTCCGCCATTTTCTCATCACATACTTTGATAAATAATTCTGCGCTGTAATATATGTGGATATCAAGAGCTTTATAGGTCATTATTAATAAAAATATGAAAGGCCATTCGCAGTTAACATTCTTCAGTTTCTTTACGCTTCTTATCTTATACAATGTTACATACAAATCAATGGCATTGATCTTTGAGCCTTCGATAAGACGAAATTTTCGCTGAACATAAAGCGAAATAGAGTGGAACAATCAAGCAGATAAACTTCAGAAAACATTCAAACTTCAAAGTTTATGGCGAAAATAGAACATTGTGTAGCGCTGTGCAACTAGTATCAACACCATATAGTACGCGTTTAGGCCCATTCTATTAGGTCTTAGAATATAATTATCATAGCGAGGGGATTAGACCTCGAACTAAGTTTTCTATCCATACAATAATGTACCATTTTTAGTTTCTCCGTACACTTTTCTATACTTTCAAATCGGTTCTTTACCCGTAACAGCAATGACACCCAAGGAGTCGTTACATTCTATCGAGTACTTTTAGTTTATTACTATTCACATCTGGTTGTCAGAATCTATGTTTTTAACAGTATTTTATTTGCAGTTTTCTATTCAGGTCGAAGTATTGCTTGATTTTATTACTTGCTATGATCGCTTTTTCAGGAAAAGACCCACCACATACGTTTCTCGACTTCCATTTCCACCCAATTTTGCGTAGCCAATAGAAATCTGTTTCCCTCATCCTTATTCGAAAAAATTATACGCATCGAGCCTTCTTTCTTGAAAAATTAAAAATTCGAATCTGAACAACCTTAGTAACAACTCATGACATACTTTAACATAGTCTGCAACTTGGAGTGGTCATTCGAGTAAGGAATATAGTTTTTGTCTAATATAGATACATCACAGTTAATTGGCACATTACGTGAAATATTTAACAAGGCTCAAGGGAATTAATTTCAATGACGATTGTTAACAGTGCGAGTATATTCGTACGATTAGTCGTTATCAAATAGTGTCAAATACTTCTTTTCTAATTCAAGGGAAAATAATATTTATGGAATTTTGACCCGACATGCATTATCGCATTTTATACATGTAAACGTAATATGTAATACGTGATCGTAGATTCCTGTTTTCGTTTAAATTGAAGGAAATGGAAGGGACATAAATAGGCGACACATTAAAGAATCGAGACGCTACGATTGGAAGTCATAGTAACGGCAGAGCATTCAACGAGCAAAAATGGGGTTCCGATTTCTTGTCAGTAGTATATTATCGTCAATTATACTTCTAATTCTTATATGTTTAACGGATGCCGAATTCAATAAAACAATATGCCAAGGTACATACAATTTTTTTCGTTTTATCGCTTTGATTGAATACTAGAGTAATTACCTAGCGTTGTTCGAGTTATTCATGGAGGTACAAATGCAAAGCTAAGATTACCCATACCGCATCAAATTATAGTTACTTACAAACTTCTAATTTTTGAAAACGGGTTATAAGTTTAATATCTTTTATTGCTTTAAATATCGATTTAATACGATTTACCGCGTTCGCTGCCACGTTTATCGGTCATCGGCAGCACGAATTTAATTCGGTTAAATAATTAAACACTAAAGACAGCCAGGTAGCTCTGAATATCGTTTAAAATCGTATTGATAATGCAAAATAGCAAACTGAAGCATTGTATTAAATAGGTAACTTTTAATATCTACAATAATCTGTGTTATGTGCTTTATTCATATGTAAGTAGATATTTATATTGTAACAAGTGAAAAATATACATCTGTTGTGAGTTGCAGGTGAACCATGCACAGTCAACGGATTATCAGGAATTGCTACATATCTGAAGAAATGTAAATCGGTTTTGAACGCTTTTCGAAATGGATCACCTCTATCTGTGGTTGGATATTATTTTTTTGAACCCATTGTGTGCTGTCCGTTTGACGGACCAACACCAATCACAACTACTAAATCACCATCTATAACAACAACCACAACAACTCCGCAACCATCATCTACAACTACAACCACAACAACTTCTCAACCATCATCTACAACAACAACCACAACAACTTCTCAACCATCATCTACAACAACAACCACAACGTCTACTGAATCACCATTTACAACAACAACAACTAGAGAACCTTCGGGTCCTGAAAGAATAGTGAAGGAAAGTAGGTGTATTTTCAATTGTTTCAATACGAGTACAATGAAGCCTCGATATAAGCAAATCTTTCGGGTCTGAACGTTTGCTTATATTGTACAGTTCATAGATTGATCAGTGTTTTGCCAAACGTGAGACGGACAACTAGCGTAGGAAATAGCCGATCGATCGAATGTAACAAATAGTAGCATACTCATGAGACAATTTTAATGCAAGGATAAAAAATTTTGATTTTTGATTTTTTGTTATGAAACTCTTACCAATATATTTGTAACATTTTTCTGAGTAGAGTGAGACCAAGCGCAACGTAATTAGAAATATATTTACTTGTAATTCCAAGCGCTCGCTTATGATGAGAATTTTACAGTAATAAGTTAATTCCAGTAAATATGTCCAACATTACGACGTGTTTAGTCCAATTTTAATCAGAAAAATGTCAAATATCTACGGGTAAAAGTTTAATAACATAAAAATTAAAAGTATAAAAATTTCAAGCTTGCATTTTCACGGATGTACGCCAACTTGGATCACGTTACATTTCCTGGCGGGCGTACTTTCTGCCGTAGTGAAAGGTTTTACCCCATTTGTGTGGATAGTTTCTTCGCTTATATCATGTGGATCATTTTCGTTTATATTGAGGCTTTAGTATAATAAGTTGTTTCAAATTGATGTGTTAGAAATGTTAGTAATATTTTTATATGATTATGTCACTCATGTTATGATCATGTTATATGTCGCTAGAGCTATCTTTGCTCAAATTCTATTTTCAAATTAGTGTATGAAATTAATTGTTTCAGAATGCAATGAATACTCTAAGCCGCTTATTAGTACCAGAATTATCAATGGAAGCGAGGCAAACGAAAATGAATTTCCACACATGGCTGCGCTTTTTATCTCCATATCCGATAACATACAGGTTTTGTGTGGTGGTACTTTGATTTCTGAAAGATATGTTGTAACCGCGGCGCATTGTACTTCCAAATACAAGATGTAAGTATTTATGTCGGTACTCGTCAATACAAAATCTGAGCGATTATTGGCTGGCCATTATTTTAACAATGCGCCTGATTGTAATTATTTCAAAACCCGATTAGTGATCGGAAACAGGATATGATTTATAATCAGTTATTACCGTTTTTATAGATAAACGCTTAGATTTTGAGGAGCATCCTAAATTCATTCTACTTCCTTCTAATTTTTTCTCGTTACAGCAATCAAATTTACGTTGTTTTGGGAGTTTTGGATCTTAACACGGTGAAAAATGACGGGAATGCAGCATATCAAATTATCCACAAAATAGAACACCCTGAGTACAAGCAAATACCTATGTATTGCGATATTGCCCTTCTCAAGTTAGAAACTGACGTAAACTTCAGTGAGAATGTATTTCCTGCATGTTTGCCTTATTCTTCCTTCGAAAATTATTCTGAAGTAATCGCTACTGGATGGGGAAGAACTGCATTCAGTAAATAAAAAAAAAACGCGACAAACAATTTGCGAAGTACTATTCACTTCTCTTTCTTATTTTTCTTACAGATGGAACAATTTCGCCTGTTCTCTTGAAAGCTAAACTTCCTTTGGTACCAACTGATGATTGCAATGAATCTTTACGCATTGGCAATAGATGGAATAATTCTACATTATTTAACAAAGAAACGGGTATTTCGGACGAGCAATTGTGCGCTGGTGGCAACGGGGCAGCCACTTGGAAGGTATTGTACGAATAATTATACTCGACAAGATATAATGAAGAGACACATGCAAACAGGACAATTGATTTGAATCTTACGCTTAGCTTCAGATCTTTAGATTGATAATGTCTTAAATCATTATTTCTTTATAACTCTGACGACGGCTTTGAAAAATGTGGTAGGAGCAGTGTTTGTCAAAATTTTTCGAATGAACTCATGGATTGTGAATATGTACTCTAGACTTATGAACCATAGAATTATCGTGATGTTAATTGTTTTCTATGTTTAATTTTCTATACAGGGCGACAGTGGTGGTCCGTTGTCTATCTGGCACGAAAGTAAACACTTCTTAATTGGTATTACGAGTTACGGTATGAACCATAGTGCGTATCCCGGTGTATATACAAGAGTTTTCTCCCACATTCAATGGATACAAAGTATAGTTTGGCCGAACTCTGATTGAAATCAATTAGAGGATGTGTGCAACAAGTTATTATTTGAGACGTCTGAATATTAAAATTAATGACGTTTGATGTAGATATATTTTCATATTCAAAGTAAAGTGAGAATATGAACTAGTAATGGATGAAACAGAAAATAGTATATATGCTTATTCTTTATCTTTACAAAGGCTAGTGTACATTTCGGTAAAAGCATCATCCAAAAAATTTGTAAGATGGTGCATTCTGTATGCAGTGTTGCCGGATTTTTCGTACGATTATCATAAAATCGAAAATAGACGATAATGTATTTCAAAAAGTGTTATTAATTAACTAATAATATTTTGAATGTATTAATAAAGGCAGTCTATAAATACAGAAATGAAATTCGAAGTTTAGTTTTACTAGTCCTCACTCCTCACCGCTTTCTCAGCAATTTCTAGCTGTTCTTCGGAGAACCGTCATGCTCTAAATCACGGTCAAATTTTGCGAATAAGCTCCTTTTTAAGAAAGGAAATATCTGTGAAAACGATTCGGCTGTACTTCCGAAAACCTCCATGCCCAAATTGGCTGAAATTTTGGGAATAGGTTTCTTTTTAATAAAAATGATAAGGATTTTTGGCGACTCGAGATAAAATTTTGTTTCATTTGGTTGTCACTCCCTACTTTACCGACACAATTATTACCAGCAGGAATACTTCAGCCAGATTTGAAGACGATTCTGATGCTATGAAATCTGCTATTTTCAATTCTTTTCAAGTGGTATTAATGTATTAAGAGTAGTACTATATGTATAACTAGGTTAGGTTAGGTTAATTGTTGGGGTGGCCATTGTAGAAAGCGTAGTTAACAGTAGATGCAAATACTACGCCGATAAAATAGGGAGTGACACCCAAATGATAAAAAATTTGTTCTCGAGTCGCCAAAAATCCTTCTCGGAATCATTATTTTTATTAAAAAGAAACCTATTCCCAAAATTTCAGCCAATTTGGGGCATGGAGGTTTTCGGAAGTACAGTCCAATTCTTATGCTAATTATGGTCTCATCTGTGCGGCTATCTAATTTTCCGAAGTTTCGCATTTTATTGTAAGATTTGTAAATCTGCTAAATTTGGATAAATGTAAAAGTTATAATATACACTGTTCGTTATATACTTACTTGATCCATGCACGTTTAATGCACGATTCTTGGAACTCTGATAGGTGCATTTAGCGAGCACATATATCTTCAGTACAAAACATTTTCGTAAAAGAAAATATCGTGGAATAAGTCAAATTATAATTTAATAGTAATTCGTAGCTCTTAGCTCGATATCGTTTTGTAAAGTTCATTTCGTGAAAAATGTTTAGAAAACGATATCGATTACCAGGTCACACCACGTGGAGGTGGCTACGGCAGTGACCCACCCTATCTCCAAGTCCCAACCACCCTCCTTGCAACTCCCTCATTCATCAGAAGGATAAATGAGTTCTGACTCAACTCAACCCGTAGACATATACAAGTTCTTTACCATCTAGCAAAGAACTTGTATCGCACGCACGCAACTTAAAATTTAACACGCTTACATTCTAAGATTGCACCCGTATTATCTAAAGAAAACGGTACTCTAAGCAAAGGAGGGAAGAAAGTTAGAAGAACTTTCGCAAAAAGGTGGATCAGTACCCTCTGTCAAGTGATCGTCGCCTTCATGGGTCAAATGGTAGTCGAATCGTGCCTTACGTGAACCACGAGACCGATATGAATCGAAAACACTGGTAAGAACGAGTGACACATCCGCGAAGGGTTTCCCATTTCTCCCCGCTCCCGTTGAAAGGGAGTCTAACAGCAGAGAGGATACCCACGCCGTGAAGCGGCAGATCGAGATGGACCATCAATCAAAATGCCTCGCAAGATGTGTCCCTGGCGCTACACCAGCATTTGCAGCTCATACCTGCCGCGTGTTCACTGCATTAAACAACCCCAAATGATCCACTCAGGTTCGGACCAATTGACACAGAATAACCGATTTATACTACACTATCGCGCAGAAAGTTTCACGAATTGTGAAAATGGGTGCAAGTTAGAACTGCAAGCGTTCAACTCACTTATAAACTTAAAACTAATTTCGTGGGATCCCACATACACACTCTGTTTTGAAATTGCACTCGTACTATATAAAATGAAACGCTAAACGAGAGAGAAAGAAAGGAAGAGAGGAACTAATACTATTAACGCGGAAAAAGTACACGAATTAAAATGAGTGCAATTTAAAACAGTACTCGCATACGCACACGCTTAACATACTTATTCTAAACGCCGCACGCGTACCTCTTATTCTAAGCTTGCACTCGAATGATCTATAGCGAAGTAAAAAAGCAAAGGGGAAGGTAAGAAAGTTAGATGAACTTTCTACAAAAAGGTAAGAAAGTTAGAAGAACTTTCCACAAAAAGGAAAGAAAGTTAGAAGAACTTTCCACAAAAAGGAAAGAAAGTTAGAAGAACTTTCTACAAAAAGAAAAGAAAGTTAGAAGAACTTTCGCAAGAAGGTGGATCAGCATTTCCCGCCAAGTGGACCTCGCCTTCATGGGTCAAAGGGTAGTCGAATAGTGACTTACGTGAACCACGAGACCGAATTGAACCGAAAACACTGATAAGAACGAGTGACACATCCGCGAAGGGTTTCCCATTTCTCCCCGCTCCCGTTGAAAGGGAGGCTAACAGCAGAGAGGATACCCGCAAATCGAGATGGGACATCAATCAAAATGCCTCGCAGAGATGTGTCCCAGGCGCTACACCAATGTTTGCAGCTCAACCCTGCCGCGTGTTCACAGCACTACCAACCCCCAATGATCCACTTGGGTCTGGACCAATTCACGAAAAATAGCTGGGTATACTACAATCTAACGCGTAAAAAGTTCACCAATTGTGAAAATGAGTGCAAGTTAGAATTAGAGGCACTTACAGGGACCCACCCACCCTCCCACGAGATTACAATTAACTTAAAACTAACGCACGCATCCCTCGATGATTTCTTGATGATTCTTCAATGATTTTTCGATGATTTCTTGATGATTCTTCGATGATTTCTTGATGATTCTTCGATGATATCTTCAAGTTTCGTATATACGCATTTCATACACGCACTCATCCATACTACAATATTACAGGAGCTTGTTAGACGCAACTTAAAATTAACTTAAAATTAACGCATCCATCGGTGAAATCTTTCTGTGATAGTCCGAGATGATTACCTATGCTGTAACAATCAAAAACAATATGCGAAAGGAGAAAACAGATGCAAAATTAAGAAATGTGAAATATTCAATTACTTACTTAAAATTTAGATCTGAAACATACAAATGTAATTAAGACACGTATGAATAATTCAATAGCTTACTTAAAATAAAAACCTGAAACATACAAATGAATTAAGACAAATATAAACTTTTACTTACTTACTTACTTGAAATAAAAATCTGAAACATACAAATGCAATTAAGACAAATATGAATTTTTACTTACTTACTTGAAATAAAAATCTGAAACATACAAAAGTAATTAAGACAAATATGAATTTTTACTTACTTACTTAAAATAAAAATCTGAAACATACAAATGTAATTAAGACAAATATGAATTATTAATTACTTACTTGAAATAAAAATCTGAAACATACAAATGTAATTAAGACAAATATCAATTTTTACTTACTTACTTGAAATAAAAATCTGAAACATACAAATGTATTTAAGACAAATATGAATTTTTACTTACTTACTTGAAATAAAAATCTGAAACATACCAATGTATTTAAGACAAATATAAACTTTTACTTACTTACTTGAAATAAAAATCTGAAACATACAAATGTAATTAAGACAAATATCAATTTTTACTTACTTACTTGAAATAAAAATCTGAAACATACAAATGCAATTAAGACAAATATGAATTTTTACTTACTTAAAATAAAAATCTGAAACATACAAATGTAATTAAGACAAATGAGAATCATTAATTACTTACTTAAAATAAAAATCTGAAACATACAAATGTAATTAAGACAAAAATGAATCATTTCATTACTTACTTGAAATAAAAATCTGAAACATACAAATGTAATTAAGACAGAAAATGGAAGTACAAGGAATGAAAGCTTTCTTCATTCGAAACAAAACTCTCCAAAAATCGAAATCGACTTAGAAAACCTCAAAATATGAAATAAAATCACGATGAGGTTTGAAACCTCAAATATGAAATAAAATCACGATGAGGTTTGAAACGTCAAACCCAGAATAAAATCTGTGAAAGGTTAAAAACTCCAAAACCGAATTAAAGACATGAGGATATCCAAAAGCGCCGAAACTGGAAATAAGATTCTCACAAGAAACGAAAGTACAAGGTGTATTGAAAACCAATCACATAATAAAATAATACAGGAGAAGAAATAAAAGAGCGAAGGGGGTTGAAAACTGCGAACGTAGAAATAAAAACTTTTAGACTATTAAAAATTCTATGATCCCTCGATGAGATACCTATATACTGTATCCTGTATCCTGTACTCACATTTCATTCACACACTCACGCATACTGCAATACAATACTTATTCTAAAAACCCTACATGTGCCTTTTGTTCTAAAATTGCACTCGTATAATCTACAACTTTGTAAAAAATATAACAAGGGGATAAGGTAGAAAATTGGAAGAATTTTCTTTTAAGTTTGGTGCAATTAAAAATACAAATGACAGGCTATGACTACAGTCTAATAAGCGAGAAGTTAAAAAATTGTTACAAAGATGAGTGCAAGTTAGAACAAAAGGCACTTACAATTTGCGCAAGCTTTTCGCCACGTGTGACGAAAAACCTGCGCCCGAGCCCACCCTTCCTCCCACAAGCTCGGAATTAACGTAAAACCATTGCACTAAATATAACTTACCAAAAATCAAATCCTGAAACATATAAAATTTGATTAATATAGGAAGTTGTAGGAGTGAAATTTTATTTCATCTGGTACAAAATTATCGAAACATAAAGGACGCAATGAAAATTGCGGATTTGAGAAGAGTGAACACCATAACTTACCAAAAATCAAACTGAAACATACAAAATTTTATTAACATAGGAATTTGTGGAAGGAGTGAAATTTTACTTTATTTGGTACAAAATTTTTGGAACACAGAAAATGCAATGAAAATTGCAGATTTGAGAAGAGAGAACAACATAATAACTTACCAAAAATCAAACTGAAACATACAAAATTTTATTAACATAGGAATTTGTGGAAGGAGTGAAATTTTATTTGGTACAAAATTTTTGGAATACAGAAAATGCAATGAAAATTGCAGATTTGAAAAGAGAGAACAACATAATAACTTACCAAAAATCAAACTGAAACATACAAAAACATACGTAATTGTGGGAGAGAAATTTTGCTTCATTCGAAATAAAATCTAGAAAAATAGAAATCGCAAAGAGAATTGCGAATTTAAGAGCAACGAACAACGAAATAATTTATATAGAATCAATTTCTGAAACAGAAAAATATAGTTAACACAAGAAATGATCAAAAAAGAGGAATCGCGGTGAAAATAGATTCGCGATTATATGTCGAGTTTCGCGATTTTATGCTCGTCGAAATTCGAGCAAAACGCGTTCGACGATACATTTCGTACCGTTTAAAAAAATACATGTAAAATACAAAAAACATAATTGTGAGCATAGTGACAAAATGACTCTCCATCGTAAGATGGACAGCCATTAATAGTTCCCCTCTTCTTTGGCAACTTTTGCCGGGGCTCTTCGGCATATAGCCTCTTCTTTCTTCGGCACAGCCTCACAAAAATCACTCGCGAAATTTTACGGTAACTCGGATATTCTTTGCTTTCATATTACATATACTTTCAATTTTACTATCGATCTCAACAAATAGATAGCACTTTTATAGAAATAAAAATGAACTATCCATTTGTTTCGATCAGCAACTACAAAATCAAAATTTTATATAATATAAAAATTCATTACATTTATAAGAAAAAGAATTCTCAAAATTATACGACCAGCGATTCTTAGAATGCGCTGTCCGTAAAAGAATATCCGAGCAGAATTATTTAAAGCACTTCACTTCACTGCACTGTATACTTCATTTTTGCAATCGGGTCTAATACCACGACTGCGACTTACAGACTAAAAGGCCTGGCCTTACGAACAATCGAGTTCAAGAGAATATTAAATAGAATAAATTCATATTTAGATTTTCTCTTCTCGATTTTTCGTTAACCCCCCCAGATGCAAGCATCTCACGTGTTTTACCGGAGGACAGAGAAACATGAAAGCTTGCTCTGGCCCTACCTACTTAAAACTAACTCAATCACACCAGAAGTATGCTACCTGCCTGCCTAACGCTATATTTAAAAAATGCAAAGTCCATTCTCACAAAAACACACTCCACGGTTCTCACACACGCCACCCGGGTGCAAAAAAGCCTACTCCTAGGGAGTACGTCCCGGGACGCCTCCGTCACCCGAGTTCAATACAACATTCACACTCTAAGTTCATACCTTTTTTGCTGAAATCGATCGACAATCGACAGTGAACACTGAACATTTACATATTTCATTTTCTAACTCTTTCGAATATGTACATGTTTGTAATTTATTCTAACTCTGTTATAAATTTGTAATTCAATCTAAATCATTTTCAATATATCTTGCACTTTTTGAAAAATTTGTATGTATTTATAATAAATTAAAATGGTTTGTAAACGACACAAGGTCCACGACCTAACCACACACACACGTGTAACTTGTGTCGTATTCACTGTCAAATTGTCGATCGCCAAAACATCTTAAAACTAAACCGTGTCCACCTGCCCTAACTCATGCGAGTAGCATCTAAGCACGCGTATGAGTTTAGAGCATAAAAATGAACACGGCCAACAATATTTTCACCTACCAGCTTTCTTCATGTGTGCTGAAAATCCTGAGCTAAGAAACATGATTAATAACATGCTAATAAAGTGTCTCTTCCAAAAAAATTTACTCTAAAGTTTCAAAATGGAAAATGGAAGAACACTTTGCAAAAATCTAAGTATATCGGTTGTTTCATTTTCAACAGATTTTTAATATCAAAGTAAATTCACTAAATGACTCAAACATTCATAATTAACTTTGATATCGAAATCTGCTTCTCGCGAAACTTTCTTGTACATATGTGTATATTTAAAAGAGTTCACGATACGCGTACAAAAAGATTAAAGTACTATGAAATCGGAGGGTCATCCGACTTCTATGTAATTTTAAATTCGTTAAATCGGTTCGTAATTGAAACGCGATGTACAAGAAAACCCTGACCTGATCTAATAAATAAATAAACAGTTTGTACGAATATTGCACGATCGTACAGTCGTGGTCACTATGCTCGCTTCAAATAATAAATTACAACCAGTTCCCGTGCCGTTTCGGACCATTCGTCCTACGACATGATGGGAACCGGAGGAACCGTAAAGCATGCGACTCACCGATCGCTGACTCGCACTACTTGGCTCGTAACGCGTCTCAGAGCGATCGGTTGTACTCGGATTGCATCGTTAGAGTTCGGTTGGCTGCACCTCGGAGATCGGCTGCTTTCGTACGGTCAGATTAGGCACTTCGGCTCGGCATCCTTCTGAAAACAGAAAAAGTCAAAGCACGTTAGAGAACTCTTTAACGATTCGTATTTCAAATTATAATAAACAAGTACATTTGCAAATAGGTAACATGCAAACACAAGCATGCAAAACTAAAAGGTGTTCAAACATTTGCACAAAAGTACTAAAACATGTGGGTAACGAAAACACAGTATTTGAAAAAGTACGTTGAAACACTTTGGTAAATATTGTTTAAAACCCAATAAAAAATTTGAAAAAGTATGACAAAATACTTAACCACACCACAATACCAGGTAAAAATTCAAAAATATTTGTAAAAACACATAGGTAGTATGACAAAACTGACTAAAACGTCCACTAAAATATGTCAAAACACATAAGTAGTCACGCCATAAAACCCACTAAACATTCACTAAAATATGTCAAAACACGTAAGTAATAGCACCATAAAACCCACTAAACATTCACTAAAATATGTCAAAACACACAGGTAGTCACACCATAAAACCCACTAAAACATTCACTAAAATATGTCAAAGCACTTAAGTATTCACACCACAAAAACCAGTAAAGTTTGCGTAAAACACTGGTAAAACACTTAAATAACCACACTATAAAACACACTAATGTATCCGTATACACATGCACAATCACAAATTAAAACACACTGGTAAGCACGTAGGTATATGGGGAACCACACCATAAAACACGTTAATACACCCCCGCATGTACACTAAAAAACTTGATAACACACACTAGACACTTGCACTAATACACTAGGTAACACAGGGATGAACACACGATCGGTTAATTAAGACTTTGACTCGTACCGGTACGAGATGTCACGGTCGATCCGAACACTTCGGCAGCTTGAACAATACTGAGCACCTGTGACATTCATCGAGTTAAGAATGATAGGTGAACCGCGGACCAATCAGGTCAATGCACCAATACCAGGCAGCTTGAACAATACTGAACACCTATGATTTATCAAGTTATCAACGATAGGTGATCCGTGGACCAATCAGGTATCATGTAATCCACCAATACCAGGTAATTACGTCGATAACTGCATTTGCAATATCGACATCTTTTATTTAAATTTTTAATTTTTCACTTATTCGTTTAACAAATTATTACAACTATTAAAATTTATTATTTCTATTAACTTTTATGTGCGCATCGGTTACAAGATTTTTGTTCATTATTACATTTTTACACGATATCAAAAGATAAATATAAATTGTGAATTCTTATAATACTATTTTAAATTTTTGAGTAAATGTTTGTTACGTTATTAATGTATGTATTGAATGTTTCGTTTTCAACTTTCACGTGTTTTTCTGTCGCATTTCTTTTTATGTATACATAAACATGTTCCGTGTAGTTTGTTCGTGTTTGATGTATGTATGCATACTGTTTATTGCTTTAAATAACAAATATCTACTAGTATTTTTAATTTTAATTTCAAACATTAATCTGTGGTATAAAATCGGTTCCAATCGATATGGTAATTCTGGGATTCTTCTTTAGCTAAAGATGCAATTTCGGTTTAAAATCGGTCACTGTAAGTAATTTTGTCGGGGAAACTTCAGAATACCGTCATGTTTCGATTCTGATCAAGTTTTGCAAATATGGGCTGTACTTCCGAAAACCTCCATGCTCCAAATTGGCTGAAATTTTGGGAATATGTTTCTTTTTAATAAAAATAATGATTCCGAGAAGGATTTTTGGCGACTCGAGAACAAATTTTTTATCATTTGGGTGTCACTCCCTATTTTATCGGCGTAGTATTTGCATCTACTGTTATCTACGCTTTCTACAATGGCCACCCCAACAATTAACCTAACCTAACCTAACTTAACCTAACCTAGTTATACATATAGTACTATTCTTAATACATTAATACCACTTGAAAAGAATTGAAAATAGCAGATTTAATAGCATCAGAATCGTCTTCAAATCTGGCTCAAGTATTCCTGCTGGTAATAATTGTGTCAGTAAAGTAGGGAGTGACACCCAAATGATAAAAAATTTGTTCTCGAGTCGCCAAAAATCCTTCTCGGAATCATAATTTTTATTAAAAAGAAACCTATTCCCAAAATTTCAGCCAATTTGGAGCATGGAGGTTTTCGGAAGTTTAGCCAAGAATTGATAATAGTTTGGTAAAGCCAAAACAATTCGAAGTTACTTAGTCTTGCACTCCGATATAATTCGATTCATATTATAGTTAATTAAGCTAATAAAATCAACTATATTAATAGAATAGAACTAAAAAGATATATATGGCGCCATCTAGCGGCAGTGCATAGGAACTAATGAAACTACAGTTTCAATAACGTGTGGTTCACTGTTTGCCGGAGAGATGGTACTACTTGATCCATTTTCATCAAAATTTAATTAACATTGATTTTATTGGCTTTATTCACTATAAGGTGCAGCAAATTACATCGGAGTGCAAGACTAATTAACTTCGGAATATTTTGACTTCACCAAACCATTATCAATTTGGCTTTTGGCGATTCTAATTTAGCGAATATAAGCTTGAATGTTTGCGCTGTTCACCGTCTGGTAACGCTACTAGTAGTGTTTTCAACTCACGTTTCGATATTAAATTTTGTAAATTTACAATTATAAAATGTGCGTAATTCTTTTAATATATTATATTATTTATTTAATAGTGATCTGTTAAGGATACTCTTCCTTACTGCTGTACATGTTAAATAATAATAAAACTTCGATATCAAAAGAATTGTGTATTTAAACAATTTATATTTATTTTGCATAATATGGTACGAGGCGTAATTTTATATTGAAACAATATAATAGTTATTTAATTATTTTTAACGTGAAATTATTAGCCCTCTGAAATAAAATGTTATAAGTTTTTAGATATCTGTAAATTTGTTAAAACAACGAATGAAATGAACTGGTGCCGGAAACTAACGTTTTCGGATATTCTTCAATTTATTAAAAAACTTGAGGCTGTGACAAAGAATTTGGTCGCATTACGAGATAGAACAGACATCTTTATGAAAGATATAAATAAGAATGGTTTGTCTTGTCGTGTCCGATGTTATATACAGTCAATTATAAAATAATTATAATTCTAAAGTTCTATGCACTTTAAAGTCTAGAACTTTATTCTTTAGGACTTAAGGACTAATTCTTATTGGACTATAATTTTAAAAATATTATCTAACGTTTACAGCATCTGGTGGTATACAAATTAAGAATCCTAATACCCCTAAAGGGTAACGTACATTACGGTAACGTTCAATTGACGTTGTCAAAAACGTAGTACGATGTGAGTAAAACGTGAGCAGAGATTTCGTAACAAAAAACCATAGAAAAAGAGAAAGCTAAGAAATCTTTCAGTATGTAGATAAATACAGTACTTACACATTTCCTGCCATTGACAAGACTTCGCTTTTAGGGCAAACAGCATTACAGGGTATAAAAAGTTCTCGATGCGTATGCTGTCGTTTTAGTTATTTCAAAAACCCTCCAGAATGTTGGTCTACCTCGACGACGTCATTATTTTATATTTGGTAAACTGTATTCTTATTTTATATTACGTTTTTATCATCTATTGCAAACATGCGTCATATACATTGACGTCTTTATAAACGTATACATTGACTTATTAAAATCTTTAATTGTATCAGTTAACGAATACTAATAAAAAATCTTTTTAAACGGCAAACAATAATCTTTCAACTCCAATGTTTTAAGGCTTCGGTCAATAAATGTTTCATTCGTTATTTGTCATTAAATGAGTTTGTCCTTCGGAAAGAAATCTTGTGTGAAATGAAACTAACGTAGGTGTCATAATAAGGTTGCTTATGAAGCTGGAATAAAGTATGTATAAAGAGAATTTACAAGACTGGAACGTTTATGAAACGCGTGAAAATAAGGTTTTAACCCAGCATATTACGTCAGTTCAATTTATTTACACACTACGAGTACTAACTCGAAACTACTAAGTTTCGGAACACTGATCAAAAATTCGTAACATTGAAAATATGGGGAATGTTTATGAAACACACCGTGTAAGAGTATCGTAAAAATAAAAAGCAAAAATTATCCGATTCAGGTAACGTTTCTCTGTCCGGCCAGTGGCATATTGACAACAGAGGTACCTAGAGATTTCCAACCAGTGACAAGTTTACAATCCCCGCCCATTGGTTACTTACCAACTACGAATACCGTGTCCCCAAAACTTTCGCAACACGCTGTTTTCGCCAACCGTGCCGTGGACAATGGCTTGGAAGACGTCGGGGACCCAGGTAGAGGTTTTACAGAAAGACAAACACAAGCAGGGTATTCATACCTGAAACCACTATTGATCGACCTCAAGTTACCGTCCAGAGATCAGAAGATTAAATCAATCACCGATAAGCAAAGGTAAGGCATTCACTTTTCAAGATTGTTGAAGTTCGAGGGATAATACGACAAATGTTCTATTGTGTCGAATAGTGGATTTCGAAGGCAAAATCTGACATAATTTGGTGGCATAAAAGCGCATACCGCAAACTGGTACTTGTCATCGTTCTGAAGTTTGATCAAAACGATTATATGAACTTTTTTTTTCATTTATTTATTTATAATCGCATCGCTCATGGGTTATTAGCGACAGAGTATGTTTACAGCTTGTTGTACAGTTTAGATGCTTTGAGGTACTGCAGCATGTTTTGAGGTGATTTGTCGTCCTTCAGGTTGTCCTTCAGAGATGGTCTTATACTGAATCGCAGTCTGTAGTGTATTTCCTACTGTCGTTTTTTTAACATAAAATGGTCACTTGAGTCAATAGCCAACATGTATGGCATTCGCATGAAATTTGAAACTTCATGAGCATTATAAACGTTATTAACCGTAATTAACGGTTGATTACGATTACATAGGATTTGATTAGCAAAAGTGGCTTAGTGATTTGATTAATTTAGGCTTAATTTTAACTCTGTGAAGGTGATATATTCTCTTAAGGGGTAAAACCACTTTAGAGCCAGAAAAAAGGACCTTTTGACAATTTATTTTGGAAGTACGACAAACGGAAAAAAATTTCTTTTCAGTGGTTTTACCCCTTAAATTGTTAGAAGTATTTTGTGCATATTAGAAAAACTGAAATTATTTGACTGCCACTATTTCGGTAGTGTTGTGGACGTCACACTGACACGATAGTATTTTATTTGCCAAATTCCGTTTTGTGGATCTTCAGAGTGATGTTAAAATATGAACTGACTCGTAAAACATTCTCGGTACGAATTTAATCTGTACTACTCGTATGTTTCTGTATTTAAATTACTTGAATTGCCAGAAGACTGCTTTTAATAGATTTCGATGCTCAGAATCGTTCTATGTTAATTATGTTTATCGAATACCATACTAGATACCATTATAGGATACCATTCGCTAAAGAAGTTAAAATGGCGCCCGAAAACGAAGTTTAACGGTGGTATTCTTTTTACGTGGTCCAACTTTTCGCTAGTCTTAATCAAGGACAGAAAATACGTATTGTCAGCATTTTAGCTGAAAATAATCTACAATTATATTTTTTACGATGACTGGATTCTGTTACTGGTCAAAAGAAGTAGGACGCGAGAAGTTGGAAGGAGGAGACTGTTGCATTGTTCCTTTCAGTCGAATGTCTTTTATGTCATTGAAACGAACTTATTTGACGTTCAACTAACCGTTGTGAGAAGAGGCTAAATCGAGCGGAACAAATTATTCTTTTCGTTAAGGTAGAAAGAGTCTACTATAATCCTATGCAATTGGCACAAAAAGAATTATAAACGATTCAGATAGCGTTACTAATAAGAACAGTACGCGATTTGCATTCGAATTTTGCACACGGGGTTGTTTCAAAATTATTCGCGTCCTTTAATTCGTTTAACTTTATCTTTCGAACATTTGAAAACACACAAGTTACGTTAAATGATCGAATTTAATCTCTTACCTTATAATCCTTCGATTAATCACATGTTATTTTTTAACGTATTTTTAACTGAACGGAATTTGAATAGTTTTGACTTTTTTGAAGGTTATAATACTATACATATTCTAAATTATTTATATTTTGATATTCATTTATCTAATATTTATATTTAAATATTGTTCAAATTATCCAACTGAGTAATATACATTTATAAACGTAATAATTACTTTAAATCGCAGTTTATATTTATTTGCAAAAGATGAAGTTTGTGAAAGAAGAAAATAAATATTAAGCACATAATAATTATTAAATTATATACAATTTATAATACACATGTGCCTAATGTATTTATGTGTAATATATACACATAAAATAATTATTATTGACACAGAAATATATTTATAAATTGATATAATATTGTACTATTTTTTTCTTCATCGTTTCAAAATATTCATTTTTTCGAAATAATCAAAGAATATTGTTATCAAACAGGGTATTGAGTAGATGTTTTGAATGCACGTACAGCAGCAATTTAGCAAACTGAAATACGCATGTAACTTTTACCAAGTAGTCACCACTTTCATTTCTTGTATACTTGAACTATCTGACGGAAACACTTGGGAATATGTATTTTATTCAGGCAACAGGAAAGTATTTGGAGACATAACTCATAATTTGCTTTAAATTCTGCTGTTTTAAGTATTCAAAAGCTGAATGCGTTACTCACTTCAGGTATCGATATTTTCTTTGTTACATTTATTTATGCATCGATTGCTTGAACAACTGATAAAAGTTATATTGTATAAAACATTTTTTCGTTTTTTCTTTATGAACTGGAAAAACATGTTTACATTATTGGTAGTTATTTTGTATAATAACATACAAATATTTGTTATTATTTATTAATATTTATTAATATTTACTATTATTATTATATATTTATTATTATTTTGTATAATCTACAATAAATTTGTTGTTTTGAAACACTCAAATTTCTAAGTTTACAAATTTGGAAATTTCTAAGTTTTCAAATTTTCAAATCTACAAATTATTAAATTTGTAAATGCACACATTTATAAATTTCCAAATTTTTTAATTCTTCAATTCACAAACTACCAAATTTCTGAACCTACAAATTCTCAAATATTCGAATCATCAAATCTCTAAATTCCCAGATTTTTAAATTTCTAAATTCTCAAATTTTCAAGTTTTTATCTCCTCCGTTTCCTAAATTTCTAAATTTCTAACTTTCTAAATTTCTAAATTTCTAAATTTCTAAATTTCTAAATTTCTAAATTTCTAAATTTCTACATTTCTAAATTTCTAAATTTCTACATTTCTAAATTTCTAAATTACTAAATTTGTAAATTTTGAAATTCTCAAATTCTAAATCCATAAACTTCTAAGTTTTGGAATTTTCAAATTCTCAAATTTTCATACTCTTGTATTTTGAAATTTTCAAATTTCCTACGTATCAAACTCCAAAATCCATAAATTCCCAAATTGAAAACTATGAAATTCTCAAATTGTATCTAATATTCCAAATCCTAAAATGCTATATATACAAAAATTCTCAACTTTCGCAGTAGCTAAATATCCAAATACCGAAACTCCCGAACGTAGAAAACTGAAACTCCCACCCGTTTATCTCCAAACCAACTCCTCTTTCCAAATACGAAAGTTTTAAAATTCCAAAGCAGTCCCCGTAATAATACAGATTTCCCGCGAGTTAACGAATGGAGTGACATCTCTCTCTGATAGCTCATCTCGAATTTGCAGTTCGAGGTCGGCGAAGCAGGTGCAAACGAGCCACGGAATATCGACAACTGGCACAGTTAAAACGTCGATAAATGGTGGGTCGAGGCTGCGATCCGGGGTCGAACATCATCCCCACGTTCCTCAACGATCTTCCTCGTATCAAGTTGTGGAAGAGCGCGATGAATACCTAACGGACGATTCGGATCATGCAGGATTGGTCTATCGTGGGAAGGCTCAGACGACGAATCCCCATCGTAATTCGCAAGACATAACGACGGTCATCAAAGCTCTCGATCACTTCCTGAGCGGGGTTCTAAACGATGATAGTTACAACAGCGAGCTACATCCACCGCCCAATCCTGTTTTAGCCCTGGTCCTATCTCGATATGGCCGATACGTGCTCGGGGCACGAAACCCTCGCGTGTACGCGCACATGGCCGTAAACAACATACACAACAACAAACCGTTTGGTAGCTATAAGCTCGAATGCGACCAAGTGCCCACCTATGTTCGCAGATAATATCTGCGAATGTTTCGTGGACATAGAAAAAATTGTTAAATGTGCGCGTAGCGGATGTCCGATACGAAAGAGAAATGAAAAATGGATGGAGCAAAAATGGAAAGTGAAAGCATTTGCTTTGTTTGTACTATGAATGTTGGAATAAGAAGGCAAACGAGAAGATAAACCACTTTCTTTTACGGATTTTTGGGAAATTATTATTTTGGAGGTATGTGAAGATAGGAATTTGGGGATTTAGTAGTTTAGGGTCTTGGGGATTTGGGAATTCAGCGATTTGAGGATGTAGGCATTTGGGAATACAGAAATTTGAGAATTTGAGGATGTTTGAAGATGTAGGAATTTGGCGATTTGGGGATCTAGGGATTTGGAGACGTTGGGTTTTGGGAACGTAGGAATTTGGGGATGCAGGTATCTGGGAATGTAGAAATTTGGGGATGTAGCGATTTGAGGATGTAGACATTTAGCCATGTAGAAATTTGAGAGTGCAGGTATTTGGGAATGTAGAAATTTGGGGATGCACCGACTCGAGGATGTAGGTATTTGCGAATGTGGAAATTTGGCGATGTAGCGATTTGAGGATGTAGGCATATGTGAATGTAGAAATTTGGAGATGTAGCGATTTGAGAGTGCAAGTACTTGGAATTGTAGGGATTTGCGAATGTAGAAATTTGGAGATATAGCGATTTGAGGATGTAGACATTGGGGAATGTAGAAATTTGAGGGTGCAGCGATTTGAGGATGCAGGTGTTTGAAGATGTAGGAATTTGGCGATTTGGGGATCTAGGGATTTGGAGACGTTGGGTTTTGGGAACGTAGGAATTTGGGGATGCAGGTATTTGGGAATGTAGAAATTTGGGGATGTAGCGATTTGAGGATGTAGACATTTAGCCATGTAGAAATTTGAGAGTGCAGGTATTTGGGAATGTAGAAATTTGGGGATGCACCGACTCGAGGATGTAGGTATTTGCGAATGTGGAAATTTGGAGATGTAGCGATTTGAGGATGTAGGCATATGTGAATGTAGAAATTTGGAGATGTAGCGATTTGAGAGTGCAAGTACTTGGAATTGTAGGGATTTGCGAATGTAGAAATTTGGAGATATAGCGATTTGAGGATGTAGACATTGGGGAATGTAGAAATTTGAGGGTGCAGCGATTTGAGGATGCAGGTGTTTGAAGATGTAGGAATTTGGCGATTTGGGGATGCAGAGATTGCAGGATTCTGTAAATGAGAACCTTGGAATTTGGAAATTCAGCGATTTGGGGGTTTAGAAATTTGGGGATGTAGCGTTTTGAGGAAGCAGTTATTTGAACATGTAGGAACTTTGTGATGCAGGTATTTGGAGACGTTGGGTTTGGGAAACGTAAGGATTTGGGGATGCTGGGATTTCGGGATGTAGGTATTTGAGAATGTAGAAATTTGGGAATGTAGCGACTTGAGGATGTAGGTTTTTGCGAATGTAGAAATTTGGGGATGTAGCGATTTGAGAGTGCAGGTATTTGGGAATGTAGAAATTTGGGGATGCACCGACTTGAGGATGTAGGTATTTGCGAATGTGGAAATTTGGCGATGTAGCGATTTGAGGATGTAGGCATATGTGAATGTAGAAATTTGGAGATGTAGCGATTTGAGAGTGCAAGTACTTGGAATTATAGGGATTTGCGAATGTAGAAATTTGGAGATATAGCGATTTGAGGATGTAGACATTGGGGAATGTAGAAATTTGAGGGTGCAGCGATTTGAGGATGCAGGTGTTTGAAGATGTAGGAATTTGGCGATTTTGGGATGCAGAGATTGCAGGATTCTGTAACATGAGAACCTTGGAATTTGGAAATTCAGCGATTTGGGGGTTTAGAAATTTGGGGATGTAGCGTTTTGAGGAAGCAGTTATTTGAACATGTAGGAACTTTGTGATGCAGGTATTTGGAGACGTTGGGTTTGGGAAACGTAAGGATTTGGGGATGCTGGGATTTCGGGATGTAGGTATTTGGGAATGTAGAAATTTGGGGATGTAGCGACTTGAGGATGTAGGAATTTGCGAATGTAGAAATTTGGAGATATAGCGATTTGAGGATGTAGGCATATATGAATGTAGAAATTTGAGGGTGCAGCGATTTGAGGATGCAGGTGTTTGAAGATGTAAGAATTTGGCGATTTGGGTATCTAGAAATTTGAAGATGTAGCGATTTAAGGATACGGGTACTTGGAGATGTAGGAATTTGGCGATGTAGGTATTTGGGAACATAGGTATGTGGAGATACAGTGATGTAGAAATTTGGGAATGAAGGGATTGAAGGATTTTGTAACTTGAGAACCTCGGAATTTGGGGAGTCAGTAATCCGAGATCTATAGATTTGTCTATGTAGCTATTTAAAAATGTAGGGATTTATTGGATGAAGGATTTGAGTATTTTGTAAAGAAAATGGTTTCTTTCTCCAGCAGACCTGGTACAAGCAAAGCAAGAAACGCAAAAATTCGACTACCTATTTGCTAGGCCACTTGTTGAAATAATGTAGACGCTCAAGTATAAAATCTTGAATGGTAACGTAGGTAGTATGTTATGAATTATGTATCGGATTTCTTAGGACTGAACCAAGGGTTTTAATTTTACTTTTTCTTCGATTAACGATTTCGTATATTAAGCACATAAATATGGAATACAGGCTTTCGAGAATAGAAAGTCACGTGTGATTTGTTGACATGAAGATACCTTGAAATAGCACTCATTGCGTGTCTTTTCTGAAACAGAATACTCAATTATATATTATCGTCGCATTGAAATTTCTCACGCTAATATTTTGAAAAATTATTTGTCTTTATGATGCATTATATCTAGTAACAGGATGATGAGTTCTATCATCGTCATTTGAAAGTTTCAGAGCAACCAATAATCTGATACTGTCTTTGTAAGTTCTAAGTAATCATAGGTAAAATAGTTTTAATTATATTTAAAATTATCTCATTGTAATTTTATTAAAGATTAGCAATTTTATTTAAATGAAATGAATGGTTGGGTTAGGTTAAACAATTATATTTTTTGGATAAAATAATAATGTAAATAATGTTAATATACTTTACGCGTGTGTACTCTTAAAATTGTTAAAATATTATACATCTTAAGGTATTGTTAGATGTTTGTAATATACAACCATAACTTTTGTCATCAAATAGTTATAAATAATAATAAAGTAATGTTAATTCTACATAAAATCATCTCTTTTCAAGAGTAACTAGATAATATTCTAATACCTAATACTAGATTCTAATTATCTAATACTAGATAATAAAAAATTCACTTTCCTAACTGAAAATATCTGGTAACATTTGTTAAAACTGAAAGTATTAGCATTTTCAATTCAATATATCAGTGAATGCGTTAAAACGTAAACAAATATTTGGTGGTCTCTTGATAGTAATTTATGTCTACAAACAATATTCATTAAAGTTCTCAGGACGATAGTTTTAACTTTAATTCAACGATTAATCTACTTCCGTTCATTGAGGTTGCTTAAACCGCAGACTCCGCATTAAATCAACCCGAAGTTTGCCCTTCGCTGACGTTGCACTGATTAATTATCCAAACGACAGTTCGGCTAGCCGTATTAAAGAAAACTTTAACTCGCTTCCTTCGTGGCCCATTCTAAATTTAATCAATATCATGCGGATTTACCCTTGAATCTACCGGCAATCGGGCTTGGCGCGAAGTTAATTGGAGTAGTTTGAGAGGCCGCTCGAGAAACCCCGATTAAGCACTAAACTACTCTCATTACACCTTCCTGTCTCTCCGGAAACCTCTCTAGATACTACTAACTTGATTTCATTGATGAAAGCCATGTACCGGTCTCGACCGCTGTTGCTCTTGTTCAGACTACGTCCATCAGATACACGCTACTAAATAAATCTTTCCGATCCAATGCCTCTATTACTTAAAGCGAAAACTTGTTCTTCAGAAAAGAAAGAACAATTTTATAGCCTGGCAGTAGTTGAATATTTATGACGCACTCCTTTTATACAGTTACCGAGATTGTGAAGATGATTGATATAAAAATATCGATAACAGTGTACAGGGTGTCTTGGAAATGTTAGAGTTACCGGCTGTTTTGATAACAAAAAAAATAAAGATGCTGACAGTGTGGAATTAGCTTACTAAATTTATGTTTTAGAGAAACTTCATTATTCTTTAAATTCATCTGTAACTTATATTTCGTTTCCCTTTCTGTTTTTCATATTTCATATTTCATATATTATAATTGATATTTGATGCTTGATGTTTAATGTTTGATATCAGGTATTTGGTATTTCGTATTTGGTATTTGGTATTTGGTATTTGGTATTTGGTATTTGGTATTTGGTATTTGGTATTTGGTATTTGGTACTTGGTACTTGGTACTTGGTTCTTGGTACTTTGTACTTGGTGCTTGGTACTCGGTACTCGGTACTCGGTATTTGGTATTTGGTATTTATTATTTGATGTGTGGTGTTCGATACTTGATACCTGATACCTGATACCTGATACGTGACACGTGACACTTGATACTTAATACTTGATACTTTGCACTTGATATTTGAGACTTGATGAATGATACATGATACTTGATACCTGATACTTGATACTCGATACTGGATACTAATACTTGATACACGATACTTTATATCTGATACTTGATACCTGATACCTGATACCTGATACCTGATACCTGATACTTGATACGTGATACTCGATACTCGATGCTGATAGTTGATACACGATACTTGATACTTGATACCTGATACTTGGCACTTGATATTTGAGACTTGATGCATGATACATGATACTTGATACCTGATACCTTATACTTGATACTCGATACTCGATACTCGATACTCGATACTCGATACTAGTACTTGATACACGATACTTGATATCTGATACTTGATACCTGATACCTGATACCTGATACTTAATGCTTGATGCTCAATACTTGGGACTTGATACTTGATTCTTAATATTTTATATTCTACGTATTTTAGTTATTTAATATTTCATGTATCATATTTCATACTTCATAATTAACATTTTAAAAAAGTAAAAATTTTATCTTCTCTAGAAACGCAGTTCTGGTACAGAAAAATGTAAGTGATTTTTTCAAATCTGTCACAGTTTCAATCACTATAGTAAGAAACTTTGTTTATTCCACACGTATACATACAATGTACACAAGAGCATATTTATAGCACTTTTAAGAACACTTGTTTGTAACATTAAATGAACTAACTTAAAAGATTGTAAACCTAACGGAGAGAAATCAAGTATGCACATTCTTGCGATCTATTCGAAAAGTACACATAGTTTTTCGTTTTTAAAGTATCCATAAAAAAATTTGTTAAAGTATATGTTTCGTTGACTAACAATGAATCTCCGTTGAATATATTTCATTGTAGACAATTACTATACTCCTATTTGTAAATGATATTATAGTTAATACCGTTTGCATTACGGTTACTGCTGTTTGAGGCACTGAGGTAGCTACAAGCCGTGTCCAGGAGCAAAATGTTCTCAATGTTTGACCAACATTGCAGGTAGCTTCATCAAGGGTCTGGAGACACGCTACAACCGTACAGTGTACAGTACCAGTGCCTAATGAAAGTGGCAGTAATAACAGTCAACACAATATCAACCCTAAAACAGTGATATAATATCTTATGTGCGTACACATTAATATGTCGATGCAATTAGCATCAATTAATTAATTGGCTTGAAATTAACAGGATAAAGTTTATAAAACAAATGTGTGCGAGGCAGTGAAGTAATCAGGACTTAATTACAGGACGAATACAAATGTTTTTACTAAAAATTACGATGATAATTACACTCGTACAGTTAACATTAATTATAATTATACTTGTATAATTAATAGAAATAAAATTATTATTATATTAATTTATTTAAAGAATAATGGCAAGTTATAATTAAAGTTAATATAATTATAAATATACTTAAAAAATTAGTAAATTTTAATTATGCTTATACAATTAACATAATTATAAGTATACTTATGTTAAGTTAATGTAAGCACAATTTTAATTAAATAGATTTAGTTAAAAGATAAAATCAAGTTATAGTTATAATTAATACAATTATAATTGTACATGTACAATTAACACAAGTAAAATTATATTTATATAAAATTACTTAAGGATAAAATCAAGTATTCTTTGCCTTTGCACAAAATTCTATAAATACCTCAGTATCAAAATTGTCACAATATAAATAAAAAGGATGACTTTAAATTGGGAGAAGATTGTTAGAAAATATTCTAGCGATTTTCTTTTTCATTGTGGGGTACCAGGTCCCCTCTTGTTACGCTACTGGTACGAGGTTCTACCTCACGCAGAACTAAACGACCTAATATTTATCATTTTGTAATACCTAATTTTGCAGGTAATAAAATCTGACGAATTACACACTTTATCCTCTGTAAACAGTTTTACTTCCTATTTAAAACACACTGGTCATACAATAGATTATCCTGCATTACAGAATAGTAACAATAATTCATCCAATCTAGCTGTTTCATCGACGTGATAAATAGTTTTATTAATTTTATTTGAACGGCTTAATACAGAACGTATTTCTTGAAATGATAAACGAATTGCTCGCTGTTAGTAAAAAGGACGGAAGATTCACGCGGAACATGAATCGTGTGCGCACAAACTTGTGAATAACTCGTAATTTAACGGATCACCAAAAAAAAAATCGCCTGAAAGGGGAAAAAAGGGGAAAAAATGAATATTTCGTAAAGTGCTGTTGGCCCGCATCACGCTCTAATAAGCGTTTCGTGAATGTGCAGACGTTCGAATCGGGCCACATACAGATAAATACATCGTGAACGCAGTAGTTGCAGACATTTTCAGAGGCCGTTTAATTTCCTCGTCTCCGGTATACTTGTTGCGGGATCATAAAACGAACGATGAGGGCTTAAGTGGTGCTTGATTGCTGTCCGTCCGCCAGGAAACCAGATTGTCTGAAAATTGTATTTTCAGGACGACAGTCTCCATTAGCTTCTTCGAGCTTTACCAAAGGAAATCGGTAGGCAGACAGTAATAGCTTTGCTAATAAGTGTTCCAACTATCTGGAGACTTTCACAATTAGTTCACATGTTCAAGCTAATACTTTTGCTTGTCTTTTAAATATTACGTTTATAAGCTCTTGCGATGAACAAACAGGGATTGTCGTAGATATAAATATCACTGAGCTTTGATAAGCAGTCCCTGGCCATCGAATTAGGACCACTATTTTTCAGAATTTCACACATTTTCCATAAAATTAAAAGGCCTGTACAAATTGTAATGATATAATTTATTAGCTACCATGATTACTACTACTGTACATAACATTAACACATGTTAATATCTTGTATTTCCTTTGCTTTGGTCACAGCTCCGGCATGCTCCGTATACATTGATCATATGCTTTATATCTTCATTTTCCCAAATATCTGTAATTTTTTTCAACTCAGATAATGTGGTTGAAGAGTTGTAAACTAGTCTTTTGAGCAGGCAGACATTTTCTATCGCATTCAAATTTCACCTGACGCGCTATCGATACGAACCTAACCTAAACGCTCGCACGGCCATTAATCGCTCACCACCCACACAATTTATTGCTATGTATATATCGTTATCAACGTATTTAGTAATAATTTTGCATGACCTAAGAATTTTCCATGTATGACATAATTATAGCCATGAAAGTGAAATTTTCGTACGTGGTCCTAATTCGATGACGAGGGACTGTACAGTTGCGGTGATCGGTTTTAGAATATTATGCAGGTTCATGTATGAAATTTATTAAATAAGAGGCGGATAAGGAGCAAATTTGTGAGTCAATTTGAAAATTGAGAGTATGGAAATTTGAGAAATTGTCAGATTAGTTTAGTATTCGGAAATTTGGGAATTTAATAATGTGACGATTAGGAAATTGGGTATTTGCGAATTTGGAAATTTGGGGATTTGAAAGAGTAGAAATTTGAAGATTAGGAAATTAGATATTCGAGAATTTGGAAACTTAGGGATTTTGAAATTTAGATGTTCGAAAGTAGAGAAAATTTGCAATTTCACACTACGGAAATTTGGAAAATTGAAGAATTTGGAATTTATATCTTAAAATTTCAAGATACTGAAGATTTGAGGATTTTGAAATTTGGGCATTTTGTGATTTGTAAGTCTGCAAATTTAGAAATTCGAGAATTTAGTAATTTGTAGACTTGCAAATTTAGGGTTCTGAAAGTTTGGGTACTTGTGAATTTGTAAACTTTGGCATTTGACAATTTAGAACTATAAAAATCCCTATTGTCTAAATGGGATTTAGAAATTTGTAAAAACAAATTTCAGAATTTTAAAGTCTGAATACTAAGAATTAGTAAATTTATATACTTTGGGACTTGAAAATTTATATATTTGAGAATTGGGAAAATTTACAATTTGACAATCTGGAAATTTGGGATTTTGGGGTTTAGGAAAAATTGAAAATTATGAAACTGGAAAATTCGACACTTCGTGATTGTTAAATTTGCAAATTTAGAAATTTGAGGATTTGTTAATTTAGAAATGTACAAATTGGAGGGTTAGAAACTTGAACATTTGTAAAGGTGTATACTTCTGAATCTGATCATTTGTACAATGGGAATTCGCAAATTTGAGAATTAACAAATTTATGAATTTGAGATGTTAAAATATTTGAAAGGTTTCATACTGTTAGAAAATTTTTTAATTTAAAATTTGAGTATGTGGAATTTGTAAATTTGAAAATACAAAATTTTAGGTACGGTACATTTGAGAATTTAAAACTATGAGTACTTCAAATTTAATTTTAAAAATTTGGGTAGTGCAAATTTCGGAATTTAAAAATTTATACACAGCCAGTTTCGTAAATGTAAGAATTTGTATACTGTGAATTTGTAAATTTAAAAATTGATGTATTATAAATTTTTTACATTGTACCCTTTGGGATTTGAAAATTTTTAAAGGGTATAGCCGAATAAGGGGATCATAAGTGGCTTTAGACTAAATTAATCAATGAACATATCAGCTATTAAACCGTTCAAAGGAAATAATTTCTGCCAAGTATCAAGCGGTTACCCCTATTTTAAGGGTAGTTATATTAACCACCACTTTATCGAAGAAAAAGTGTGTTCGTAAATAAAACGCTTGATTACAAAAGGCAGAAGGTAAAAATTATTTTCTTGAAACTTCTTCGTCCTTAGCACTAAGTAATATCCCTTTATAATCCATTAATCCTTCCATTTTCTTTAAACCACAATAGTTCGCACAAAATGGACATACGCGAAAAGTTTTCCGCATCGTGTTCTACGGTTTGCTGAAATATTCAAAGGAAACAGGACGCTCACAGAGAGAAGGAACGCGATGTACCAAGAGGGTACAAAATCGAGATCTATGTTTGTATATAAAATAAAAACGGGAAACTGCTGATCCTTTGTGTTCTCGTAAATCCTTCACGCGACTCTGAGCTTGCTTTAACGACCGAAACGGGACCGCGGTACAGGACAAATAAAATGGCTCGTCTGTCATTATTTCCAGCGCGATGTGCGAATTTCCTTGCATTTCTTTCGGTTCCGGTAATCCTTAGAGTTTTTTTAGAGACTCTTCAAAGGCTACGAGCCATGGTTGAAGCTGCGGGGTGCGCAGTCTGAGTCGAACCGCAATAAAAAGCAGCGAGGTAGCAGGAATAAAATATGAGAAATACCCTCGGATCTTTTTCCCATGACGGAGTAGAAAGAAAACGAGATGAAGACGCAAGATGGAGTCCCTGGAAAAAGAGGAGAGACCGTATTAAAGCAATGTTCTACCGGATGCGAAAGAGCGCTGTTATTAAACGTTGCTCTTTTTTCGTATTACGCTGTTGGGAAATTTACGGAATTTCATCCTTTCTATGTTTCTGCTTCGATTTATTTTTTAAATTACCTTGCGACACTTCGCCATTTTAAGTAGTTAACCCCTTGGACTATATCGAGTCAGACTCGTGACGCACGTTACGGTTCAAATATGATAAAATTAAACGTATTTGCACGAAGATCGAGTTTTGAGTATCATACAAATTGCAGTTCGTATAATGATCGCTAAATCCAAAATATATCGAATATTTTAACATTCTATATTTAACTGAACGCTGCAGTAATTAGACAGCTCTGACGGACACACCTACCTAAGAGATGAAGACAACTTATGATAATACGGTTACTATTTAATTTTTAGGTCTTTTTAGAACAGTGTAACTAATTGGAATGTCATGAGTGACTTTTTAAAATTAGATAATTAATTAGTTAAACTCAGTAATTCAGTCGTTTGAAAGCTTCAAAATAACAATTTCTTAAAAATAGATCGTACTAAAAATTCAAAAATAATCTTTTAGAAATATTAATTTTAACAATGTTCTGTTTATGAAAGACTGAAAGATGGCGCACATACTCGTATATAATCAAGTCATCATCAGTTTCGACTTATTTTCTTTTACCTCCCAAGTCCTTAATTTAGAAAACAGTTCAAGAAAGGAATTCTCAATAAAATGTATTGCAACAGTGCACATTGATATTTGGTATATGATATTCGATACTTGTTACCTGATACCTGATACCTGATATTTGATATTTGATACTGATACTTGATACCTGATACACGATACTTGATACCTGATACCTGACACCCGACACTGATACCTGATACCTGAAACCCGATACTGATACTTGATACCTGATACCTGATACCTGATACCTGATACCTGATACCTGATACCTGATACCTGATACTTGATACTTGATACTTGATACTTGATGCTTGATACTATAAATTTGAGATTTGTTATGGTAAATCATGGCGCACCTACTCGTATATAATCAAGTCATCATCAGTTTCCACTTAATTTCTTTTACCTCCCAAGTCCTTAATTTAGAAAACAGTTCAAGAAAGGAATTCCCAATGAAATGTATTGCAACAGTGCAAAGTGGCAAATATATTTTTCATTCATTATAAGTAGTAAATAAAAGAAAATTATGTAAACCAATCTATCTGAATTATTTATAGAATCCAAGAAAAATGTCGAGGCACACATAGAAGTCCAAAGGGTTAAAATAAAGAGTCTTTTTCAATATACATATACATGTTATTTTTACCTTGATACGTAGTAAAATATGCTTAATGTCTGATGAATATAAAATAACACGGCACGTTTGCTATTAACACTGTCATTTCAAGGGTATTCCTCCTTGAAGACTCCGCCAATAATAAACCTACGAAGTGATATGTATGTGTCTTTTCTTTTCTTTTGCTATTTCACAGATACATAGTTAAAATGTATATTTTCAAATTATTTTTTACTTTCCAGTACGATTTAAAAATTGTTATTTCATTTTATTGCATAATGTTTCGATAGGGTTAAGAGCGGGAAATTGTGTCGGCTACTTTAAGACATTAGTATTCTCTTCGGATAAAAATGTTTTAACGACGCGTGCAGCTCGGATCGTTATTCGTTTGGTGAATTCAATTGTTTGTCATAAACGATACGTTGAATATTTCATCGCAGAATTGCTTTGATACTCGGTTCCTTTTTAAATAACTTTTGAATAAAACAAGAGCAAGAAATAGCTGCTTACAACGGAGCTCTTTCGTCTTTGTAAACTTTGAAAGGAATCCGTTTGGAAACGAGAATGCTCCTCGATACACAAATCTCTTTATGCCACTGAGCGTTGCTAATATTTCTGCTTTCTATATTTTCTCTGTGAAATGGTGTCAGAATATCGAAGCTCGAACGATGTTTCTTTGAAAGTTATAAAAACTAAATTGATCTTCATTTGGTACCAGCTTACTATAATCACTTTATTTATTATAAACACCGAGAAAAGAATTCATTACACGTATTCTTCTTACACTTATGTTTAAATTGAAAATAAATACATAATAAAATTGTAAGAATAAATAATGTATAACACCTAAACTGGCTTACACAATGCTTCTGTGTCTCAATGAAGGTCAGAATATTTTGACGAGAACTTAATTTTGGTAACAGAAAATAAATCTAGAAAATAAACATTATCTAACACCGCAAAACGAAAAAAGATGCTTTTAGCAATATTTGAAAATTGATTGAAGTGCAAACTTAAATATCTCTCGATAAAAAAATGGATTTGCCCCAGTTTCAAATGATAGATGCCGTGATATGAGAGATCTCTACTTTCGCAACGAATGAAGCCAATTAATTTGAGTTGTCCAGTTTCTTCAAGATTTCGAAACTGCTCGGCAGAAACACTTAGTTGCATGGAACTGCAGCCAAGTCTAGGGAGTATGCTGGGTGCGACAAGATTACCTATTACAAGCTCCATTTACGTTTGCCAGGCTGTCAATGCGATATAGGGCACGGCATTATCATGCAGCAAAACCAGTTTGTATCGTTTTGTAGTAAATTCTAACTATTTCCTGATCAATTTCTCGTTTAGGTGTCTCATTTGTTGACTGTATATTTCTGCAATGGCGATATAGCCTGGTTTTAGCAACTTGCAGCAGAAAATTTTATGCACGTTTCGCCAGATACACAAAAGGAGAATTATGACTAGAATTTATGAGCCTGGAGCAAAGGCATACATTTATTTTTGAAATTATCTAAACGGAAACAAATAATCTTATCTCTGCTGTTTGTTTTTAATTAGTAAGTCGTAAAACGTTAAATTAATGTTTTTGGTTAGTAAGTCGAAGTTGGGAAGTATGAAAGTTTTTCATGTTTTATAATGCTGTGACACACTTGTGTTCGAATGTGACAAACTAGACTTGCATTTTCATCGCAATTGAATTTTAGGTTCAATTGTGGTTTTAATGACTTACATATGCAAAGATTGTTGAATACAAAATATGCCTAACCTTTTAACCTCAAGTTCTCTCACTTGACTTTGTATGACGCAACTGCTTAAAATTGTAGGTTAAATGGTTAACAGTCTAAATGTGTGGGGATTAGGAGAATTAGAAGTTAGGACAATTTGAATGATATATTTATTATAAATTTGAATAATTTATGAATTTAAAAAAATTTGAGATTGTAATAGTGAGTCACTTCGAAGGTTCGACATTTTGATGATTTGTAAGTATTAGAATTTGGATTGAGATTTGGATGTTTAAGAAATTTGTGAATTTTAAGGTTTAGAAATTTAAAAAGTCAGGAAATTTGAAAAATTTAAGAATTTTGGGGATTGGTAGCTTGAAAGCTTAGAAAATTTGAGAATTGTTAAGTTTTTAAATTTAAAAATTTGTGAAATATGAAAAATTGAAGAATTGATGAATTGAAAAATTGAAGAATTGAAGAATTGAAGAATTGAAGAATTGAAGAATTGAAGAATTGAAGAACTGATGAATTGAAGATTTGAAAAATTGAAAAATTGAAAAATTGAAAAATTGAAAAATTGAAGAATTGAAATATTGAAGAATTGAAAAATTGAAAAATTGAAAAATTGAAAAATTGAAGAATTGAAAAATTGAAAAATAGAAGAATTGAAGAATTGAAGAATTGAAAAATTGAAGAATTGAAAAATTGAAGAATTGAAAAATTGAAAATTTGAAAAATTGAAAAATTGAAAAATTGAAGAATTGAAAAATTGAAAATTTGAAAAATTGAAAAATTGAAAAATTGAAAAATTGAAGAATTGAAAATTTGAAAAATTGAAAGATTGAAAAATTGAAAAATTGAAAAATTGAAGAATTGAAAAATTGAAAAATTGAAAAATTGAAAATGTAAGAGGTTGACAATTTATAAATTTATAAATTAAACAATTTCTAATTCGAAAATTTGTTAATTTAGGAATTTGCGTATTATTTTAAAGTTTACATTTAAATAAAATCTACGTGGCAGAAAAAACGAGTACTTGAAAAGGAAAATTTCATTTCGTATTTTCAACTTAATTCCTCACACAGAATCTGTCCCTAGCTGTTCGTATAAATATTACACCTTGCATATCACAAAGTTTATTTCATTAAATAAAAGCGAAAAATAATTAAAATTTTGAATACCGTGGTCAACTTTCAAGGTAACGTTATGCATATTTTCGTTCGAACATCTATCATATTGTCATAGCAAATCGAATGCTGTCTCGACTGTTTCGTGACCAATTTAGACGGCTATATATTTTGCGTAAGATATTGGGTTATTTTAGAACTTAAAATGAGTTCTTCTTAAACAGGTTTCACACCTTTAGCGACGTGAATTATAATATCGTAGGTGTTGTATTTTCTACAGCAAACATGAACAGAACTCACTGTATCATAATGCTTGTAAGATTTATAAACGTTCGCAACGTAAATGAACCTTTTTAGTATTATGTCGTGTACCGTTAACAATAACCGGCTAATGTATGATCGTGTGAATGGCTCAAATTGGCGATTTATATTCTAAAACTCATGAAGGCAGACAATCAAACGTCTATAAATTTGCGAAATAGCTTTTATTCGTGTTTAATGGCTACTATTCAATAAAGAGATATTGAATACCTCTTACCAAAGTTGTTGGTAAAAAATATTGCGATTGATTGCTGGCGAATGTGTTTTATTGCATAAGTTGCACCTTAGCTTACGTGCACCTGATTCACGTTCTGTTGTACTGACATTGTTGCAAATTTTGAAATTTTAAAATTTGTGATTACGGAAACTTGAAATTTAAAAATTTTTAAGTTAAAAATGTAAAGTTAGAAATTTTATGATTAAAAAATTTGAAAAATTTGAAATTTGAAAATTGCATCACATTATACTGCCTCTGACTGTCAAATTATTAAACATTTTACCTTTCTTCAATTTTTCAAATAAAAATGATAGACGTGAGCAGACTATAATAATAAGGTATATTAACTCTTAGTAAAGTGTTACATAGGAACAAGTTAATAATTTGGGTTTCCGTTTTGATAATATCTCATACATTGCGCTTAGGAATTTTTTGTTTAACCAAATACCCATAATCTTTGTTTCTCGATCCGGTAATTTGGTAATAGGTGAGAAGTAGTGATTTGAGTATGCTCCGAACATTTCCAACGGCATTTATATCGTGCCAATTGTGTGGCCGCGGGAGTTCTATCACTCTCACAGTAATAAATCAATAGCAATAAATAGTAAGCTATCATATCATAGCAATAAATCAGTTGATACGTACACATGGTCGTCTACATACATGATAACTATTTAGGTGGCCAAGGACAATTTGCTTTTATGACATAGTGATATATTTCGAGACAGTAGCGGATCTAAAGCGCGGTTTTAATGTGCGACTGCTGTCACCTCTTTTATTACAAATTGATTTACAATAGCGATCATTCTGTTTGAAATGTTTTGAATCATTTTTGTACTAAGGACATGGTGGTACAATTGAAAACAATGAATCAATTTGGAAAAATAAGTAAATATTAAATAAAATTGTTTCGTATATGGCTTTATTTTCAAGAAAATTGAATTTGAACATTTTTTAAATAATTGACATACGAAAAGATTATATTCTATATTTTTGCCTTACTTTTTCAAATTCCTCTTTTCGGTTGTACCACCATTTTGAAAACACCCCGTGTTTTCTTAGATATTTTCTCCACTTTGACTGCAATTTTTCTGCTTATACACAGTATATCTGAAAAGTAACGGAACTTTTTAAATAAAAAAAAGAGTATTAGTTATTTTGCTAAAATTAATTTTTTTTATTCAAAATACATCCCTTCCGCATCAATACACCGCTGGGCATGCTCAGGCAATGTTAACGTAGATTTTTTTATGTCGTTTTGCGGAATCGCTTCAATCACCCTTGTCACAGCTGCTTGGACTTGTGTAACAGTGTCATAAAACGTTCCTTTCATGGCTAATTTCAATTTTGGGAAAAGGAAGTAATTGCATGGAGATAAGTCAGGCGAATATGGAGGATGTTGGGGCACACAGACTTGTTTTTTCATCAAAAATTCTCGAACTGCGACAGTTCTGTGACATGGTGCATTATCATGTAACAGAAACCATCTCCCTGGCGCTCGATATTCGGGCCTCACACGAACGATTCTTTTCCACAAACGTTCCATAACACCCAGATAATATTCGCCATTAACATTTTGTCCCTGTGGAACGAATTCCCGAAGTATAATACCTTTAGAATCGTTTAGAATTTAGAAAAACCCAAAACCTGGCTTTGGGTCGTCTTCCAAAGTATCACGACCATCCTGGAATCGCTTATACCACTCGAACACACGTGTACGGGATAAACAATCGTCGCCATAAACATTTTTCATTAATTCAAATGTTTCTGTAAAAGTTTTACCGAGCTTTACCGAGCAGAATTTAATATTCGCTCTTTGCTCCATCATGATTTTGTGACACGGTGACGAAAGGTTCTGTCGCTTTAAACACTATAAGTTTACAATTCGTTGCTCGATTCCAATAACGATTGCTTTGTTTTGTAGGGGAGGAATACTGTTTTCAAATAGCATATTGCTTTTATAGATGTCGCTAATAGTGTTCCTTAAATTTAAAAAGTTCCGTTACTTTTCAAACATACTGTGTATATTTACGATTTACTCCATAATTTAAGAATGTGATGACTTTTATACCAAATTGACGCTTGTCGATTCGATTTCAAGGGTTACAACTCGGAAAACAAAATGTCGCCTTCACGCTACTCGTTGTCGACACTTTGGCGCCACGATCGCTCATTTACTGCCACATATCATTCCATCATAGTTGACGTTATCAGATTACAATTAGATAATCTATTTCCTGTTCAACCAGTGATATATTGTACCGTACATAACCTGTAACACCGCAGGAATAAGGAAGCATATGTGAAAGGTTTCATAAGCCTTTCGCTGATTTTAACCAAACTTCATCTCTTTCTAAAATAACGTAATTTTTCATTTATGTATTGCAAATTCAGATTTGCTGTTAATATTAATGTTCGGACATTGCAGTATTTATTTATTATGGTAAATAAGGGATGATTTCTGTATCATACTGCTTATTTTACGAAAACATGAATCATTTATTACAGATTGAAAGGACTGCTTTTTAACTATAACGTTTCGATGTGGAACAGACTATCGCACTTTATTAATGTTCGAGTATTTTATGAAAAATAAATTTATACATAAAATGTAGGAAATCTACAATTTTCATATTTGATTGCAAATTAGTTTGATAATTTTATGCATGGGTATATTGAATACAATGTCATTCTTCATTCAGTCTCGTTTGTAATTCAACTTTTGAATTTATCGACGTTTTCCTAATTCTTTTCTCTGATTCCCATAGATTCTTTATGGGATTTGTAGGAACCTATCTGGATTCTGATAAAATTCTAAGGTACTTTGTATTTCTGTATTATTTGCACTTTTCAGTAAATTTTATTTAAATAAATATGTATTCTTATCTAAAATATCGTCAATGAATTCACCCCGCAATAAAAATTCACCTTGTTCAACCATAGATGTATTAAATAAGCCTTTATTAATGTATACAACTAGTATGAATATACAATTAATTGAAAGACACGAAATGGTGTTGAATACTTGAATAACTAAAGATATTAACGGAAATGTGCCAATACAGTATATCATTTTCCAGGACTTTTACCACTCTATTCACGTACTTTGTTATTTCGCAGAAACTAGTTGAAAAAAGTAGAAAGAGAATAGACCAGAGGGCCATGCTAGTTGATGTTCATGAATGGTTAGACCGAATCAGTGCACGGACATATGAGTTCACGTCAAGCTGTAGAAAAAAAGCAATGTCCATTGAAATTTCGGTTGGTCAGCATCGATACTCTTTGCTTCACAAAGCCCTGGGGATGGAGCGTCGATTTGTTTTGGTGTCGCGCGTTTTGTTTTTCCTGGTTCGTCCATTAACTTGCACATCAACTCAGAACACGATTATCCACATCCGGTGATCCATCTCTATCCGAGGATCCGCGTCAGCTTTAAAATGCCGGTGAACGATGTGCGCATCGAGCGAAAAAATATTGTTACGCTCTGTAAAAAAGATTATTCAAAATATTTTGTGCGGCCGCCATGAATAATACCCGATATGAATGTGGTTTGGTTATCATCGGGGAAAATTGCCAGTGAAAAGCTTGTTTATTCTACTTTGCTGTGTAATATTGTTTGCGAATGATAGGATGTTATTTATTTATCGAAATATTGAGCGAACGGTAGTATTATTAAAATGTGGAGAGAACTAATGTATGCGTAATTTTACTTTTCTTCTGATATTGTTTTCATACTTTCTTATATTCGATTTTATTTTATGTATAAAGATTATTGTTTCAACTTTGTGGGGTTAGATGAGTTATCCCACCTTTTGCTTAGCCTTTTATGTCTGATGGGATATGTTTTAATACACCTCGAAAAGTTGACGTTGTTTTTATTTTCTTTAAAATCGTGTGTAAAAGGGTTAAGAAATATTTGAAGTTCCTACTATTTTTACTAAATCTATTATTACTACATATAAATAATTATTAATAACAAATTATGCAAATTACATAAATAATTATAGATAACAATTAATAATGTAGTATAAATAATTACTAATTATTGATATTATATAAATAATTGGTAATAATTAATATTATATAAATAAATGCTAATAATTAATATTGTATACATATTTATTGGTAAAAAACACTATTAAACACGATATAGTAAAATATTTAAATGCTATATAATATTATTATTTTAAAATACTTTCCATAGTTGAATATTATACAATATTTAATAATAATAATAGCTTTAATAAGAATCAACTAAAATATTGTAAAAAAGGTGTTGAAATCATCTCTCTGGATGTTATCAAGAAAAAGAGGTTACGAAAATGTTGAAACAAAGAAATAAAAGAGATATTGATAAATTTTTTTTACTTATTAATGTAATACTAAAATATAAAACAGATTAAAAACAATAATATCGTAAATATTTCATTTGTTTTAACATTTTGCAATTTCTGTGCCTTATTAGAATACAGGGTATCCAAAAAATAGTGTACAATCTGAGAACTGTAGATTTTGCAAGTGGAAACAAATAATATATTTTATAACTTTATAAACTGCACTTTACAAAAATTTCTCTCTCTAGAGAGGGATGAAACTCCAAATTGAAAGTTCGAAAATTCATTAGCAGCGAATCATTGACACGAAATTGTTATAAAATGTTCATGTGGTGGAACAGCAGCCTTATAATTAGTACCTCGTCTGGCTATAATTGACTCTGCTCATGTTAATAGAGATTTAAATACCGTGCTGACAACTGATAACAATTTATAAATCTGCTTTGATCTTTCATCCTTAAATCGGCCATTACATTATATAGGGTGTCCCATTTAAGTTGACATTGTAAAAAATCTCGAGGATGTGTGATTTAAGAGAAACAAACTAATACGTGTTCTTTAGTATCTCGAGTGGGTAGTCAAATGGTATTACTAATTTTTTAATGCAAGGGCGTTTTCGAGGTTATTTCAAGGTCATCTTGTCTTGTTTATCATAAACCCATATTTATTATTCCGAAATCATATTCTACGTGAAACAGTGCATGATTTTTGTTTGATACATTTTGTTGTAAGTTCAATATTACATCTGGTAGGCGTACATCTTCGAAAGTGAATATATTGTACATTATTTTAAACAAAAATTATTGAGATTGTATAGTTAAATGGATATGGCCGGCAACTTTCCATTCACACGTGCTGTACATACGTGGTATACGTAGCTGCAGTGTCTGCATAATTCAAGTTCCAACAGTGGTTCGACGTGAAAATGCATGGAATTTTATTAAATTTCGTCGTATTGAATATAATCTCTTGAAACCAATATCCGAATTTTGAAATATTCTTACGGTATTCTAAAATAAAATATAATATTTTACATACTCTGTTGCTTAATTAATAAAATATTGAAAAACTAGAAAATTAAGGGCTCGACAAACTGAAGATCTTACTAGTTTCAGCACGTATTCTATGAAAATTATGAAAACTATTATCATCCAGTTCTGCAAACTTGGTATCAAGTCCAATTGTAATATGCACAGTTCAAATGTTGCAAAATATCAAATTGGCATGTTTTCACTTTCTTCGTCTCTTTTAATATTGTAGCTATGATCAGTTCTGACTACCGCAGCTGACAAATAAATCATAGTGCAAGTTTACTAAATATTCCAGCCCAAGTTCCTAAATTCCCAGATTCCCAAACTAAACCAGATTTGAACTCTTCTCTAAAACACGCAGATTTTATTCTACAGAGTATGTCTGAAAAGTAACGGAACTTTTTAAATTTAAGGAACACTATTAGCGACATCTATAAAAACAATATGCTATTTGAAAACAGTATTCTTCCCCTACAAAACAAACCAATCTTTATTGGAATCGAGCAACGAATTGTAAACTTAGAGCGGTTAAAGCGACAGAACCTTTCGTCACCGTGTCACAAAATCACGATGGAGCAAAGAGCGAATATTAAATTCTGCTCGGTAAAGCTCGGTAAAGCTTTTACAGAAACATTTGAATTAATGAAAAATGTTTATGGCAACGATTGTTTATCCCGTACACGTGTGTTCGAGTGGTATAAGCGATTCCAGGATGGTCGGGATACTTTGGAAGATGACCCAAAGCCAGGTTTTGGGTTTTTCTAAATTCTAAACGATTCTAAATGTATTATACTTCGGGAATTCGTTCCACAGGGACAAAATGTTAATGACGAATATTATCTGGGTGTTATGGAACGTTTGTGGAAAATAATTGTTCGTGTGAGGCCCGAATATCGAGCGCCAGGGAGTTGGTTTCTGTTGCATGATAATGCACCATGTCACAGAACTGTCGCAAGTTCGAGAATTTTTGACGAAAAAACAAGTCTGTGTGCCCCAACATCCTCCATATTCGCCTGACTTATCTCCATGCGATTACTTCCTTTTTCCAAAATTGAAATTAGCCATGAAAGGAACGTTTTATGACACTGTTACACAAGTCCAAGCAGCTGTGACAAGGGTGATTGAAGCGATTCCGCAAAACGACATAAAAAAATCTATGTTAACATTGCCTGAGCGTGCCCAGCGGTGTATTGATGCGGAAGGGATGTATTTTGAAGAAAAAAATTAATTTTGGCAAAATAACTAATACTTTTTTTTTTATTTAAAAAGTTCCGTTACTTTTCAGATATACTGTGTATATGTTTGTCTTATTCCTCCAAAAGAAATAACACGGTGTATTCGGTCGAAGCATATCACGCAATTTGTATACACTTAAACTTCAAGCGTAACGCCGCTCGAACATATTCACGTGGCTCTGTGTAGTTGGCGCTGTATAATAGAATGGAAAACATCTCGAGATCCCACACGTGACGCGTCCAAGTAGCCACTCAGTTCTAGTCGAGTTCCTTCTCATCGTTGTATGATTCCAGCTCAATTACAAGCGAGTAAAAGGTGGTACAAGTGAAAGCAGCCTGGGGTGGTTCATCCGGTGGTAACGTTGAAGAGGCTATGATTTTCTTCCGTGGCTGGTGCAATTCATTCGGAGGTGGGGAGAGGAGGACGGCGAGAAAGAGCTGGAAGAAAGTGCACGCACCCAGGCCACCGTAATTGCCACGGTGTTTATAATTGTTGCACACTCCTCTGCTCTTTGTACGGATGCCTTTTCAACCTTCTGACTCGTAACCCTCCGTTGCGGGCCACTCCGCCGTGGACTCTTCAGCATCGTCGTGGCGGGTCGAGACGAGAAATTAGTCTGCGTTTTCACGGAGCCGACTTAATAGAGAAAGAGACACATACACGCGTATAAAGCGAGTAGAAGAAAGTGGCCTCGGCATTGTTCTCGCGTGAAATCGGGCTACGAATCTCGAGATGTCTCGCGGACCAAGGAGCTGCGCCGCGAACGAGTTTCTACGAGCTCGCGATGAAAATTATCGTCGAGCATGTACTGCTGGTCATTTGTCGCGAAATATGAACCTTCTTGTTTGTTCTTTAGTGTGCCTTCAAATCGGTGCTGACTTTCTTATCTACACGCCGGATGTACACTCGGGTGCAACGTAGGCTGTAGGCTGCACATGTGTGTGAACTTGGCTATTTCGAAATTTCGAAATTTCTACATTCAAGCTTCCGAATTTTTGAAATTTGTTAAAAATTTATAAATCTAGATATGTTCCCAAATTCTTCAAATTTTCCCAAGTTTCCAGATATCTACATTTTTAAATTTTCTAATCATGATTCAACTGGCTTGTGTACATTATTTTACTGTTCAAATTTTCAATAATCTTAAATCCATTCTCAGGTACTTGTTGATGTCACTGATATATAATATTTAATGTTCTTAATGAAAATTCAAGGAAAGTCAAATTTCATTTAAGTCATCAAACTAGTTGCGTACGAAGAGTTAATTATGACGTATTAAGTGTTCTTCAATTAGTTCCATTATAATGTGTGGATAATGGATGTTTAACATGTATATGTCCGAATCTGTAAGGTATAAATAAAACATGTAATTCATGAAATTCACAGGGTGTAAATACATTATTTATGTTTACTTCGCAGATTTCGATGCATCATAAATGCATGAACATCCGCTGTTTATGAATGAATAAACCTGCCCCAATGTGCATTACTTCAACTGTCGTAAAGCGTATAAAATATACTCTACTTTCAAATTTTTTAATAAACAAATTCTCAACTTGAAAAATTTGCACATTAAAAAATTGTCTAATTTTGTAAACCTTGAATTTTAATATTTCAAATTTTCAGAATCCCTCAATTTCTAAATTTCTAAATATTTCTAAATTTTATCTAATTTTTATCTCACAATCTTTCAATTTTCAAATTCTTAAATCTCACAATTTTTGAATTTCTAGATTCGCAGATCTCAATTTTTTAATTTTCAAATTTTCAAGTCTGACAATTTTTTAAATTTCAAATTCTCTAATTTCCAACTGCTCAAATTTTTAAATGCTTCAAGTACGGAATTGAGAAATTTGAAAACTTGGCAGTTATTACTTAAATAGAGAAATTTGGTTATTGTGAAGTTGGAAACTCTAAGAACGAAAAATTTGAAAATTTGGGATTTGTCAAAATTGAGGATTTAGAAACAAGAATAACTGGGAATGAAAAACTTGTAAAATCAGAAATTTGAGAACTCACAAAACGGAATTTTTAATAATTATTAGTTAGAAATTCAGGAGTTTTGTAAATGTAGTACTGGAACATTGAGAATCTTCAAATTTTCAAATTGGGATTTGCAAAATTGAAAAATTTCCGAATTTGCAAATTGCGCGCTAGAAAATTTCGAAATTAACAAATCGCCAATCTTAAAACTCGTAGAATTTAGAAATGAGGACATTGCAAAACTAGAAATTTAAGAATTTGTGAACTGGGAAACTTGGAAATCGACAATTTTGAAAATTTGGGAATTTGTGAACTGACAAATTTGAAAATTAACAAGTTGGAAATTGAAAAAATTGTATAACTCAGAAACCAAGAAGTTGAAATTCCTAAAAAGGAAAAATGAAGGAAATCGGAAAATCGGGATAATAGGAAATTGGCAAATTGATAAATTTGAAAATTCGAAGCTTTAAGAATCGAAGTATTAAGAAATAGAGGAATTGGAAAACTGAAAAATCTGAAAAATCAAAATTGTAGAAGCAAAGAATGATGAAATTCTAAGTTTGGTAATTGTAAAAGCTAAGAAATCTAGAAATCGATAAATTATTCTATAACTATGTAGAATCTTTTTGTAAACAAACAATACAGCTGAAAGTGGGACCAAGCTCTCATGGACCAGATTTTTTTCACGGAAGGGATCGTGATTATGTTCGGTATAAATTAAAGATCGTGATCATGCCTCTCTGAGAACCTCGGTCCCATTCTCGAGAAAATCGGGTTCAAAGGTCCATTTCCGACAGATAATCTAGTACTTCTACACGTGCGAGGCTGGTACGCGCATCGGCAGTCATGTAATGACCATCATCTGGTATTTGTCCTACGGACACATCCATCCAGTTTGCCAACCCTTCTCTTTGCAACATTTCCGTTACTGGCAATATTCGATGAATAAGCGATTTTGTTTATCACTTCTTTTATTCTTCTTTGCTTCCAAGTTCGTCAAGGTTTCTATTTTCGTGTACCTGTTCCCAAAGACCCACAGGATTCAACTCTAGATTGGCTAGTTTCCGATCAAATGTTAGACTAGTCATTTGAAGGGTCACATTGATTGTGGCGCTATCGGACCTTTGGACCCGATTTTTTCGGGGCCGAGATTCTCGAGGAGGCATATATTTGTGATCAGCGAGACCTTTAGCGAAAAAATCTGGTCCAAACTTGGCCTCCCTCTTTACACATTCTGTCTTCTCACAGAGACTCAAACAATAAATTCACTTCACCTCTGTTTCTATTAGCTTTAAAAATATCTCAATCATCGAATTATCGGTATTGTCACAGTACCATAACATTCAGTAGCATCGTTTAAACCTGGGATAACTTCGATAAACCCGGGACACCCAGTATGTTGTAACAGATAGAAGTAATCAGAGCCGATCCAAAGAAGTCCCGGTAAGTCTTACAACTTACAGGTCGAGTTAACAAGCATACAGGGTAGTTCGCATCGATCTTCGGCGAAGAAGACGAAATCGATCGGTCGCCGTTATGGGTTTCGCAAGGAAGGCGCTGGAAGGCAAACGTCGTCGTTAATTTACTCGTTGAAGCAGCAAGTGCGCCGACACCCTCTCCAAATTTCCTCTTCCGACGTACACGCGATTCGATCATGTCGGCCTACGTTACTTTGCCGTCGGAACACAGCACAGGAACCACTTATATTTGTGTTTATTACGTCGAGATGTGACGTCACTTCCTGAGGGAAGGAGGACGGAATAACCTCATCACCGTATCCCACAGGCGGCAGTGATTCCCCCTTTGAATGGAGCCAAGTGGTTCGCAGTGCTCTCTTCCCCTCCCTGTCTTTAACTGCTTCCTTGCCTTCCTCTCGACGTCCTTCCTCTTTTTCTGCTACAGTGAAGTTCCGATATAAGCGAATCTCGCATCTGAACTTATAACAAATATGAGGCTCGCTTATATCAAATAGTAGTCATAACAGGAGATATTTTGACAAAGAAACTGCTTTTAGAGAGAAACGGAAATGTAACAAAATGAACGTGCAAAATGTGCAAGTATGGCGTTTAGCAAAAAATGCTTCATACCTGCACATTCGTATATAATTTATTCGCAACTTATTCAGAAGAAATACTTTGTAATTTGTAATAAATGCCACTAAATATTTTGTCCCTCACTGTAACATTTTTAGAACAATTTCCTTCCCTGTGAAATTGTTGTAAAAGTTACCTTAGACAATATTGAGTTTATTAAATATATTTAAGTGTTATATGTAAAACTGTCCATTCTCCAACTTTTCACTCGCCGTTAATTCTGCGTGTGAAGCATTCTTTGAAAGTTTTCTTTCACGTTTGCCCACGCGGTAACAAATTTTGTTGCATTTTCTTTACTGATCGCATATTAGCTATTTAAATACGTGGTAAGAAAATTGAAACGTTATACCGGTATATAATTTATCTTTGATAATGCTGCGCTTTGTAACACAACCATCCGCTCTTTACATCAATTTCCCATATTTTCCTTACACAGAATTGTATTGCATATTCTACTTAAGCAGAACCTTTCGTAAATTTTATTTTTCATTAATCTCATTCTTGAATCTTTCGTTACGATAAAAGAAAATTTCCGTCGACAATTTATTCTGTTCGATGTTGCAAAATCTCTCACACAACCTTGTGTTGTATTACAAACACGTTTATCTTGTTAACATCGTTAGGTAAGATTTATTCCAATTATTCAGATCGTTTAAAGTGTACTACAAAAAGATTAATCTTCTTTCAATATATGTTTGATACATACTCCGCTAATTAGAAAAAGTAACTGGCTTTTATATAAATCAATAATAGCAACCGAGTCTTCTTGAAAGCATAATTCATTCAACTATGATTTACAGAATTAATATTATAATTTTAATGTTAATATTAATATTATAATTTTCAACTGAATGTCTGTTGTTATTAACGCTATTTCCACAACTATTTGTAGTCGGTAAAATCATCTGAAAATATTCTGCAAAATACTTAATACTTCATCAAAGGATTCAATTTTTAATTATGAAGCATAAATTAATGTGATTTCGGATAAAAAGAATTAGTTTTGAGTCCGTTTGAATAGGGTTGCGCATTTACAAATTATTTAGCTGCGCAGATGGGTAAGCGCATGCGCAGAACATACTGAAGCTGCGCATGCGCAAATGTCTAGGAATGAATCTGAGACAAAAATCATAATACAAATATTTTACTTCTGATTGTGGGTGATGTATGTCAAAAATAATTGAACGCAAATGTACATAGCAACGTAATAACATTATAATGCACAAAATGCCACATGTGATGCATACTAAGTCATCACTTATTGTTAAACTCATTTATCGAAGAATGCCATGAATTCTTGCCATGAATGAAGAATGAATGAATGAATGCTGAATTCTTGAATATTTACAAACTCTATTCTTTTACTATAAAATCTTTAAACCTGACTATGTATCTCTTCACTACATTCATTTCTTAGTATTCCACTAATTTAATACCAAAATTCAAATTAAATTCTGAAACAATATTCAATATTTCAAACCAATATCTGCTATAATGACAGTTTAATTATTTACGTGTACTAAAATCAAACTGCATGTGCCAATAAAGCATTTTTAAATATTTAAACGTGAACCCGGAATTCTCATGCCAAAAATAAGCAATAAATACTGGTCACAAACATCCCAGCTCGAAAACGTATTCAGTATTTAATGCACCCGGGGATATTTAATTCGATCCTCTTCCGTTACGAAATTAAATTACTTCGCTTCATTAGAATCAATTAAGCAACTACCGTGTCAAAAAGGAGAATTCCCGGTACTAAATTAGTGTACAACATTCCCTTGGTTTCATTCTTTCGTATCTCGAATTAAACTTACTTCCTTCGGCGAATTCCTTCCTCGCATTCGCTACTTAAACACATGAGTAAAAATATCCGCGGAAGGCATTTGCACGGAATTCGCATAACAGCTTTGAAATAGAATTCTGTGCATATTGTACTGTCTTATGCGTGTTCTCCAAATGCTAAGACCGATATAAAAGATAGATGTACCATTTGTTGCCATTGTTTTACTTAACTTAAATTATTTATTTATCTAAATGCGGATTATGTAGGCACTATTACCACTTAATTTGTACATTTTAAGATTTAATCGCCGTGTCTGCAGATTCCTAGGCAATCAAATTCCTAGCCTTTTAATTTATATGCGCTCATTCCTGTATTTCCATATATCTAGATTCCTAAATGTTTTCAGATTTAAATTTCTTTTGTTTTCACATTCCTAAGTTCTCAAATGTCTAAATTTCTAGGTCTTCAAGTATTTAGATTCTGAAATTTCCAGCTGCCCGCGTTCCTAAATTCTTAGATTTCCGTATATCTAGATATCTAAATACTAATGTCTCCAAATACCTATGTCCGCATATCACCAGATGTACAAATTCCTAAGTTTCCAAAATTCTAGATCTACAAACTTTTAGTTCTGTAAATACTTATCTAGACAAATTTTCAGATTTCATATTTTTAAATTTCCAGACTTCAATATCCCAAAACACCAATGTCCCTATCTTTCTAGACACACAAATTTCTAGATCCACAAACTTGTAGCTGTCCGTATTCCAAAATTTTTGAGTTTCCAAGTCTCCAAATGCCAAGATTCCCCAAATTCCAACGTCCTTTAATTCTTAACCTATTCCTGAATTTTGTAATTTCAAAAAATTCTTAAAAATCAATAAATTGGAGGTTTCATTTTCACTTGATTGCAACATCTTTCTTATGGAAGTCAGTTTTGCTGCTGACTACGTCTCATACATACACCTAACGTGATATTCGTCTGACAAGGTAGACCCTTTTGGTCAACAACAACAACCTAGTTATTTGACAGATAGATAAATCTTCAAACATCTATAAAATTCAAGGAACTAGAGGTCCCTTTCATTTGGTTGTAACATCTTTTCTATGGAGAGTAGATTTGCTGCTGACTGTACGTCCCGTACACGTGCCTAACTCGATATTCGTCTGACAAGGTAGATGTTAATTTCAGCTCACTATAGCAACCTAGTTATATGACTGGTAGACAAATCTTGAGAAGTGCCTAAAACCTAAGAAATTGGAGGTCCCTACTTGGTTGTAACGTCTTTCCTATGGATTTGCTGCTGACTGTACGTCCCATACACGCACCTAACTCGATATTCGTCTGACAAGATAGATGTTAATTTCAGCTCCCTATAGCAACCTAGTTATATGACTGGTAGACAAATCTTGAGAAATGCCTAAAACCTAAGAAATTGGAGGTCCCTACTTGGTTGTAACGTCTTTCCTATGGATTTGCTGCTGACTGTACGTCCCATACACGCACCTAACTCGATATTCGCCTGACAAGGTAGACGTTAATTTCAGCTCCCTATAGCAACCTAGTTATATGACTGGTAGACAAATCTTGAGAAGTGCCTAAAACCTAAGAAATTGGAGGTCCCTACTTGGTTGTAACGTCTTTCCTATGGATTTGCTGCTGACTGTACGTCCCATACACGCACCTAACTCGATATTCGTCTGACAAGGTAGACGTTAATTTCAGCTCCCTATAGCAACCTAGTTATATGACTGGTAGACAAATCTTGAGAAATGCCTAAAACCTAAGAAATTGGGGGTCCCTACTTGGTTGTAACGTCTTTCCTATGGATTTGCTGCTGACTGTACGTCCCATACACGCACCTAACTCGATATTCGTCTGACAAGGTAGACGTTAATTTCAGCTCACTATAGCAACCTAGTTGTATGACTGGTAGACAAATCTTGAGAAGTGCCTAAAACCTAAGAAATTGGGGGTCCCTACTTGGTTGTAACGTCTTTCCTATGGATTTGCTGCTGACTGTACGTCCCCTACACGCACCTAACTCGATATTCGTCTGACAAGGTAGATGTTAATTTCAGCTCCCTATAGCAACCTAGTTATATGACTGGTAGACAAATCTTGAGAAATGCCTAAAACCTAAGAAATTGGAGGTCCCTACTTGGTTGTAACGTCTTTCCTATGGATTTGCTGCTGACTGTACGTCCCATACACGCACCTAACTCGATATTCGTCTGACAAGGTAGATGTTAATTTCAGCTCCCTATAGCAACCTAGTTATATGACTGGTAGACAAATCTTGAGAAGTGCCTAAAACCTAAGAAATTGGAGGTCCCTACTTGGTTGTAACGTCTTTCCTATGGATTTGCTGCTGACTGTACGTCCCATACACGCACCTAACTCGATATTCGTCTGACAAGGTAGACGTTCCTTTTAGCCAACTATAGTAACCTAGCTATTTGGCCGGCAGACCTCTACCCTCGACGATAGCGCTATTTAGCGTTCCAGTGGCGCAAGTGCAAAGTGTCGTGCCATTACAGGGTGGCAGACACGGCGCTCCATTAAGCAACGTACGTTCCACGTATCCGTATTGGAGACGTGTGCCGTAGCATGGCCATGAAACGAATAGAAGGATACGCGTGGGACGGGCAGAAGGGTGCAGGAATAGCTGCATTTCGGCGAAGCACGCCTTTAATTAAGCCGAAAAGAGGGACGTGTATTGTCATTTTCAAGCCAGCGCACGATGTATCCAGTGCACGGTACTTGGCTGACCAGTTTACCACAGACCCTCCTGCAGTAGGTATGTGCACTCTCGCGAAAATTTGCGCCATTCCGTTTCATTCGCGAAACTTTGCCGGCGGGACCAGCGAAACCTACCTAACGAGATCTTCCGCTCGAGCTCCTCACAGAGAACCGAATCATTCCTCATTCTTTTTTCTACATTAGTTGCATCTATGTGTGTCGTTTTTCTCGTGTACTACAATGCCACTCGATCGAACCGTTTCGGTCTTTTTATTCCGTCCGTTTAAATTTTATTCTCCTCTTTAGAAACACAACTTCTGTTTCGCACGTAGATGAAACTGTAGTAATGCCTGATACTTGATCGATGTTGTGTTCGGACTTTTAAATCCTATATTTCTTTTTTAACAAATTTTGCGCTTTCGTAGAACTTTTGATTGGGTACTTGGAAAAAACAATGTACAGAAGCGTTGTTTATTTCATCTGATTTGTTTGCAAAGAAAATCGCCAATTTTATGGGAATATTTATTATGGTCTTAAATGATTGTTATATGTTTATTTTGAGATGGTGCATATGTCTGAAATTTTAAATATTACATTAGCTTTATTTTATGTCTTAATGTCTTTTTATGTAAAAACTGTTAGGTAATACCTGATACTTGATGGATGGCTTCGAAATTTGAATCCCTCTTATATTATAAAATCGCAATTACAAATTCTTTACTGTTTTCACACTTTTTGATTTATTAAAATGAACAATTAACAATTATTGTCATTTATTACATTTATTATTATTATTGTATTATTTTATTACATTTATTGTCATTTATTAAATATTATTAACATTTATTGTCAATAAAATATCAATGTTTACAGAGAAAATAAATGACTACCCTAATCAAAAGTAAAAATCTAGAGACACAATTTTTTTGAAACAATAATCTAAACACTTAGTTGATAGTACGAGCCGAGTAATATAAAAATAGTTAATAATAGTTTCAAAAAATGAATTTGTGTTATATAATTCATGGTCTCAATTGTACTCATACATTTCCATTGAATTTAGTTTTACTTTCATTTACATAGTAATTAAAGTAGATTTTGGAGATTGCAAATTTTGCTTATGAGAAAATTCATTTAATTTCGTGATGTGTATATATTGGGATAGCGTTACAACTACTTTAACGAACAAGACAAATATATATTGTTATACCCAGCAGGAGGATGTATATTTAACAGAATAACAGAAGTTTAGCAGTAATACAATTGACAGAATCGAGCAAGTCCAAAGTGTTAATTAATTGGTTATAATAAACTTAGAACCATTGCTCGTAAACTAGTTAATTCTAATGTACTAAACTAATATTAATGATACTCTGGAGATTCGAAACGCTTCAGATAACGGTATACGAATCCATCATGTTCTGAAAGTGGAGAATTATTTTACGAATTCTAATACAAATGAACATTCGAATAGGTAGAAACTTTTCTGGGATGAACTAAGTTCCCTAGTTTTAATAGCATCAATGACTCACACTTGGCATAACCAACTGACTTTTAATGATTTGCAAGTTCGGAAATTGAAGAATTTGAAAAATAGGCAATTTGGAAATTCGGAAATTTAGAGATTAAAAAATTTAGAAATATAGTTTCGACGTCTAGAAATGTAGAAATATAGGAATCTATCAATCTATCAATCTATCAATCTATCAATCTATCAATCTATCAATCTATCAATCTATCAATCTATCAATCTATCAATCTATCAATCTATCAATCTATCAATCTATCAATCTATCAATCTATCAATCTATCAATCTATCAATCTATCAATCTATCAATCTATCAATCTATCAATCTATCAATCTATCAATCTACCAATCTACCAATCTACCAATCTACCAATCTACCAATCTACCAATCTACCAATCTACCAATCTACCAATCTACCAATCTACCAATCTACCAATCTACCAACCTACCAATCTACCGATCTACCGATCTATCGATCTATCAATCCATGAAACTATCAAACTATCAATCCATCAATCTATCAATCTATCAATCTATCAATTTATCAATCTAGAAATCTAGAAATCTAGAAATCGAGATAAAGATATCTCGAATGAAATTTGTATACTCGATTCATGATTCATTGCTTCGACCTTTGAGGATGCAGATTGTACGAACGGGGTCGTTGGATTAACATGAGAACCAGACCTTGTGGCGTAAATCGTGCAACGGTGCTTCCAGGCAGAATACCTTGGTTCTCATTCCCGTACTTGAATTACTGGACATTCCGGAAGACAACCTTCTCCACGTGATAGAATCCAGGGCATCAGTTTTCATGTAAACACAGATCTTCGATTAATAAAAAGCTTTATGAACTAATTCAATATTCGTCTTAATTTGTGCTTCTGAATTCTGTTTAATTTCTGTTGCATTCTTGTTTCTTATTTTAGTATACATATTTTCTATCAATTTTCAGTACGTTTTGCTACCAAGTTGAGGTACCATGTTAAACTAGTTGTTTCATTTTCAGTGCTCAAACTTTCAAATCCGTAAATTTTCATGTTAACAAGTTCAGGAACTACGAAACTAACAAATTTTAATATTCAAATGTTTTCCAATTTACAGACTTTAATATTTAGAAATTTTTTAATTCAGAAGTTTTAATATTTAGACATTTTTTTATGCACAATTTTAATAATAAGGAATCTTTCAATTTTCAACTTTTAATATTAACAAAATTTTAGTAAGAAGAAATTTTTCAATTCTCAACTTTTACTATTTAGACATTTTTTAGTTTGCAAATTTTAATACATAGAATTTTTTAATTTGCCGATTTTAATATTTAGAAATTTTTAAATTCCCATATTTTAATGTTTATAAATTGTTCAATTCTTAACTTCGAATATTTAGAAATTTTTGAATGTATAGAATATAATATTTATAAATATTTTAATTTATACATTTTAATCTTCAGAAGCCTTTAAATTCTTAAATTTTAATATTTAGAAATTTTATAATTCACAAATTTTAATACAAAACTCCTTAGAAATTTGTATACTTATAAATTTAGAAGTTTACAGACTATTAAACCAATAAATATAAAAATGATTAAAAACTTTCTGATTTATAAAATAGTCGAAGTTCCAAATTTTCAGTTTTGTTTCAAAGAGTTAGTGTTATCTTTCCCATTAAAATATCCCTGCAATCTCAATTATTACAATTTGCAAGTACCGATAAAGGAAGTAATTGTGTATTATGCATTAACCTTGTATGTAGATTACTTGAGGTTGTTCAGAAATTGTCGATACCGTTACGGGATATACCTACCCTAAATATCAGGTCCCGCATGGAATTCTATCGTTTTTTGTGTCGGTGAAAGAAAACGCAGCAGTTTGATTGCAAAATAACCTATACTCATCAAAATAGGCAGTATTATATCTAACAACTTACTTCAATCATGTAATCAGTCTATAGATTCGTGTAAAATTGTGCCTACTTAACCTCAAAATACTTAACCAGTTATTAACTGCAAAATTACTAGTGAGTCCATTACAGACTGTTCAATAATATTTATTTCGTCTCTGTTTCTGCATACCATTGAAGATTACAGTCATGCACACGAATGAATTCACTTGACAATTTCTGACATTAAAAAATAGCACTGCACTTACAAAGTTGAAGATCAGTTTTGACTATTACGTCTTCGTTAAAACAGATCGAGTTTTATTTGAACTGTCATACAGTGTGTGGCCGGACGGGTGGTACAACCGAACAGGGGTGATTCTCTATGTAAAAATAAGTCGCAAAAAAAGGAATAACATTTTTTCGTTTAACGCTTTGTTTTCGAGAAAATCGAATTTGAAAATTCTATCCAGTACGCGTGCACTGGACTGTCTCTCCAAGTCATTGTTCGCCACAAGTTTCCTTTTGCATTCTAATATTGACGTTTCTAATGTTTACATCTTTTCTTCAACCATACGACTTTCTTCTACTTTTATTCTGTTTCGATCAGGCAAGCTGTGACAATGTCTACTTATAGCAACCGCGAATATGATATGATAAAAGCTTTAGGAGCTTGTCATGGAAATGCAACAGCAGCAGCTGAATATTATAGGCAACAATTTCCAAATCGTCGCTATCCGGACAGGAGAGTGATACACAGGGCAGAGCAAAGATTAATTGAGTATGGTTTTTTCACAATTACCATAAGTCTGGTGACAGTTGAAGATCCCTAAATTTAGAAACAGTTCTTAATACCGTTGCTAATAATTCTAAGATAAGTATACGAAAGTGCTCATCATAATACCAGTACCAAAACTATTGGTAGCAATAAATAATATTAACATTAATATTTCTTATTTATAATACACATTCAAACCTAAAGGTGGTATAGTGCATGCGTACTGGACAGAATTTTCGAACTTGATTCTCTCGAAAATGAGGCGATAAGCGAAAAAATGTTATTCTTTTTTTCGACTTATTTTTACATATAGTATCACCTCCTGTTCCACCCGTCCGGCCACACCCTGCATTTCATTTCGAATAATCACGTTTTAATTCGAATGATCTGTAGTTTAGAAAGTAAGTGCCTGGGGGGATTAAAATGAGACACCCTTCAAATAAAACTGATAGTGAGTCTAATTGCAGAATTATTCGATTTATTAGATCGGAACGACGTAAAATAGGTTTTCAATTAATATAATTGCTAGAAATGAACGTGGCTGGTTTCAGCATTCAGAGGTTATTTTCTGGTTGGTGAATATGAGCGTTTAATATCTCGAGATCGATTTGGTTATAGGCGAGTATGATCGCTAATTAGGATATATACAGGGTGTGTTTTTCCGCAAAACTTTGGCATATGAGCAAAACTTCGAAATAAATGTCATGGGCTCTTAAATACTTAATAAATTATTAATACGAAATGACAGGATTTGATATTCGATAGCACATTTCTCAGTCTTTTATGTATAGCTGTACCAATATGTTCTATACATATTATGATATGTGAAATGAAATAAATATGAAAGCACTGAAAAGTGACTTGAAATATACGAAATGTATAGTTCTCATTTGGTATTACATAATAAAATTACTTTCGTATCTTCGTTTTATAATTTTTTATAATGCATTCAAGTGTCATGCTTACACAATGATTTCAATGTTCATATGACTGATTTTTATGTTCATATGAACGCTGTTTTATATGTACATATAAACATTGTTTTCTTATTTTTATTTACGGAATAAGTTGGTAAAGATATACAACAGTGGATCACCTTGTATGTGATTGAGCCACTATTTTTCAGTACGAACTTTTTAACAAAGAATTTAAGAGCCTCTATTCATCTAACATTTTTTCCATAATTTTGATCATACTGGTAAAATTTTGCCTGAGGAAACTGGGATATTAAATATATTAATTCAGATTAGTTGAATATATAACAATTTTAATTATTTCAAATAACAATTTTTGTTATTTCATGAGTGACTTGAATCAATATTACTAGGTAATTATTTGTCTATGAATAGTTAGACTTGCAACATTCGCAGCATATTAAAAACATGCGTATATTAATAAAAGAAATAAGAACTAATTAAATTAAGGTAAGTACAAGGGGTTTAAAAAGAAAATCAGAGGATCATTAGTTATATAATTTATAATACACACAGCATGTTCACCATATCGAAATTAAAGTAGCGCATAACAGAAATAAGAAATAATTAAATTAACCTAAAAGTGTCGGACTTCCTCACAAAAAATATTACCACTAAGCCTACATACATTGAAATTAAATGCAGTTAAGAAATAAACAAATAATAAAACGGAAATTAATGTATAGATTAATTCTACATCTTTATGCTGATCAACATTTCAGAGAAATCCCCTTAAATTTTGTAACTTACAATAAAAAAACTTGTGAAACCGTTATTTGACCTCTTCGATAGTTTTAGCATTAAAGTAGTCCTACAGTAATCCACCATTATATTTTTTGACGAATTAATTTTGATTTATTTTGTTAATAATATTTTTAAAAAATATATCACTGAACTATATTACCGTGAACACCGTGTATAATTCACCCTTGGTATAAATCAAGCATGCAATCGATGTCCCACGGTATCTGGCTTAAGGACATGTCACGAAAGGAGCTCATTCTGATTTAAATCTCATTCCGTATTCCATAAAAAAAGCTTGAACAGGTCGTGGAAATTGCTTGCCGTTGGAATTTGATTTCTATGAATGACGCATTGTTGTGAAATTATGCGAGGTTCGTTCAAGTTTCCTAAAATCTCCCTCGGTGAATCGGCAGCTTCTTTTTCTCGCTTTTGATGGTCGACTGTCGTCATTAGGACTTTACAAGCTGGACGCGAACTCTCCGAAGGGATCGTCTAGGATGCGCGAAACGTGCCGAGAATCGCGACTTGCACAAGCTTCGAAAAGAAAGCTTCAACGATTCTAAAGCGACCGTTATACATCTCGCGGGGAGAGGTTTCGTGGCCTCTTATTCATTGGGAAATCGACGCAGCGTGGCTTGAAAGTAAAGATGGCAAAGGGCTCCGTCCTTTGGTATAAATTACGGATTTCTCGAAACATCGAAATCTTTAACACGACTTCTACCAAGGGGAGCCAAAAGACTTTCAAATTTTAACTTAAAATTATCCTCTGAATCATTTCTCCACAATTTTTTTACTTTTCATACAGTTGTTAAATTAATTCAGCGATATTAAGTGTAGAAAAATACGAGTAACTGAGTCACACCAAGAATGTTTCACGAATCATTTCAAAGATCGACGAAAAAAAAATCATGCCAGGAAAACGTTATACAAATAATTCATTAAAAATTTGACGACGATCATTCAAAATAAATTTCTACATTTATTGATGAAATTGTACAAAGTTCAACAGGACGAAGTTCAACTTAAAATATTAACAAAGTGACAGAGGAACATGTAAAACGAATTATTTCAACCTTGAACGTTCGGTTCAGGGTCGAACGGACGTCGAAGATTGCGGTTTAATCGTGCATTGGTTTGTACCGAATGTAACGAGCCCCCCCGGCAAAAAAGGAACACAAGGAGCAATTTTACAATGGCCAATCACGCTGCTCACGATTTAATTATGCTAATGCAACGTTAGGCGTCCTGACAGAGGTTGCTTGGCTTTGCAATGCCGGCGGATCGACGTAATTGTCGCTGACTTCTTAATAGCTCGAGCAATTATTCCAACGAAGTACTGGGACTTGAGGGGAAGTTAATTCAGGTCGACGTCGGGATACAATTTCATCGTGACACCGTAACGATTCGGGCCGGAGGCGATGCTCGTGTGTACAGATGTATTCGCCGACGCGAATTTTCCCCGTCCGGCCCGCGAGAACAGAGCTGTCGTTTAAACGAATAAAAATCCTCCATTACGCGGCTGCTGGTATTCTCGTTCAGAGACCAAGAATTTCTGTGCTCGTAAATTCCGCCTGCGTCGACGATCTCGTTGACGCGTGGGTGGCTCGAATACCGTCAGCGCACGATGTATTGCGGATTCATGTGGAAATTCAATTCTCGGATACGCGGCAAGGTTAAGCGTATTTTACTGCTAGCTGTTAAGACGTTGACATCTATTTTAACGCGGAAATTACTTCCTCTTTTACGGGTTACCTCACAAAATTTCGTAAATTAAACCTAAGGGGGTAAATATCTAAGGGCGGGGATAATTCATCAAATAAGTCGCAGTTAGCATTGTCTCTCCCCAAAATATTTTCTTCAATTTTGCAACGTTTAACATTGTACGAGCTTTTTCTACTGTGGCCCTCATTCGTTCTGAGACACTATTTAATAGCCCCCAAATCTCTGCATCGCCAAATTTCTACATTTCCACATTTCTTTGCCTGTACCAGGCGTTTCTTACTTTGAATCTCCACACTTGTGTTAAAAGAGGATGGGTCAAATGACGATAGTAATTGGTGGAAGGAAGACAAGAAAGGAAGGAAACCATTTTCTTTTTCCAACCACAGACCTGATACAAGCCTGATACAATGCTAGTAGCACCAGCAGGTGGTCGAATTTTTCTGACTTTGCCTGTACCAGATCTGTCATTACAAAAAGAAGGCAAGAAAGGAAAGGAATCATTTTCTCTTTCTAACGATAGTACTGTTACAAGTAAAGGAAGAAACGCAACAATTCGACTACCTTCTTACAATGCTACTAGCACCGCTTACTAGCAGAGTGTAAACGATCCCTTAGAGAGCCACCTCCGATTTCGATCACCTTGAAATATGTTGTCAAGGTGCGTTTTTCAAAATAATGGCAATTGTGTTCCTTGAATGAAAGTCTAAATGAATAAATGATTAGCTTTATTTAGCATTTGACTGTATTGGGCTCATACCTATGTACATATACTATGCGTTCATTAATCCTCACATGTGTTTTCACATGTGAAGTATCTGAAAAGGTCCGTCTCAAAGGAGTTTGGGTTATTGTCGCCATAGAGGTGAGGGGTTTGGGGGGTGAAGCCATGCATACTAGTTGTGGAGTCCCCCAAAATAATACAAGAGGTCTTATTGTTAGTTACGATTCATTCCTACGTGAAAATATTGGCAGTAAAGCGCGCTATTTCTTCAAATATCTCGAAAACTAAGAGTCCGACCATCATATAGGAACAAGTTGTTCAGAACGATGACCTTGACAAAATATTTCAAGGTGATCGAAATTGGAGGTGGCATATTCTAAATATTTACCCCAAGGGGAAAGTACGAATATGCGATTGAGTATAAATTAATCATAGCTAAATAAATCATACGTTATGAACTACGGACTCAATTGGTCAAAAAAGAGAAACGGCTACACACGTATTTTCGGTGATAGAATCTATTGCCTCGAACAGTTACGCACAGAGTCAAAGAACAAGTCGGCAAACGTTTCGAGTGGTAGAAGTCAGAACGTCACATTGGGACTTCAAGATGGGGTGCGTTCCTTGAACCAGGGTCAGCCTCCTAAGCGCCATATAGTTGACCACGGTATTCAATGTGGGCATTTTGTAAAATGACCCGGCATTGTGTATGTTGGAAAAATAGAAATCGACGAACAGTCGAACCAAGCCATGTGTCTATCGTCAACGCACTTCTCCTTTCTAAGGGGCCTACATTATGTCAGTAACTGGTGCTAGTAGCATTGCCAGTAGGTAGTCGAATTTTTGTACCTTTGCTTGTACCGGTCGTTAGAAAAAGAAGGCAAGAAAGGAGAGAAATATTCTTTCCAAAATTCCTTAATCCCTATATCCCCAGATAGCTGAATTCCTAAATACCTGAATGAACAAATAGCTAAGTTACCAAGTAGCCAAGTTTCTAAATTCCTAAATTCTGAAATAGCGACATTTCCAAATCTCTAGACCCCAAAATAGATAAATACTCAAATTTCTAGGTTTCCAAATTTCTGAATCCTGAAATTTTTAATATTTCCAGATTCCTACATCCCCAAATCCCTATATCTCCCAAATTTCTACATCCCTAATTCCTACATCTCCAAATCCTACATTGCCCAAATTCCTAAATTTTCAAATCCCTGCATCTCCCAAATTTCTACATCTCCAAAACCTACATCTCTCAAATTCCTACATCCCCAAATCTCTACATCTCCAAAACCTACATCTCTCAAATTCCTACATCCCCAAATCTTTACATCTCCCAAATTCCTAAATTTCCAAATCCCTGAATGTCCCAAATTTCTACACCCCCAAAACCTACATCTCTCAAATTCCTACATCCCCAAATCACTACATCTCCCAAATTCCTACATCCCCAAATCACTACATCTCCCAAATTCCTACATCCCCAATTCCTACATCCCCAAATCTCTATATCTCCAAATTCCTGTATCCCCAAATCCCTACATTTCCCAAAATCCTGCTTCCCCAAATAGTTAAATTCCCAAATTCCCACGTTCCCAACTTCCTAAATCCCGAAATGCCTACATCCTCAAATCCTTACATCCCCAAATGCCTAGATTCCAAAACTTCTAAATCCTGAAATCCCTACACCTCCAAAATTTCAAATCCTCAAATTCCTATAACCTCCAACTCGCTAGATCTCCGAATTCCTAAATCCCCAAATTTGAGATTTCTACATCACCAAATTCTAAAATTCCAAACAATGCCTAAAAGAAAATGTTTTTTGACATACACCTAGTAGAGGCAAAACTAGAAACGCAAAAATTTGACTACTGGCAATGTTACTAGCACGGGTTATCGGTATAATGTAGACCTTAGGGGAGTTTCTTTTGCCCCTAAACAATGATTATACCAGCGAGGATGTCCTCAAGATGAATTTGTATTGTTGAAAACATTCTTATACTGCCTTTTGCTGTGAGAAGACAAAAGAAACCTGTTAAGATTATACAGTGAAGACGACAACGAATTATTATAAGGATGTAAAGCCAAATAATATTCTAAGATTTATTAAAATAATATTACAAGAAACTGATGTTTATAACACGATGGCAACGACACAATAAATTGAACAGAACAGAAATTCAGGACGGTGTTCACATTTTATATAAACCAATGACTGAGTAGTCTTTTGTCAATCGATTACTTTATGAATCGAATAATGGTTCACGTCGATAATTTGGTATATTCTCAACAAAACCTAAGATATTTTAAACGCACCCACGAAATTCATTTGGTGAAACCTCATACCTTCACCGAACCATTTCAATTGGCTAACATGTGCATAATATAACATGTGATATTGTGCAAAATGCCCGTAACAAGCATCAATCTATAAAATGCCTGTCATTATACCGAATACCTAGAGGGTGGTTAGTTAGGTTAGGTTTTAAGAGTCACTTTTCATGACGTTGGAAGATCTGGAAAGCTACGTGAAAGTCGAAAGTCCATATGAAACAGAGTAATTATGGACCTCGTTTCGGGTGAAACCAGAGATTTTGGGTTAGATTAACCTAACCTAACTTAACACGCGGCCCAATTGTGGATATTATATAAAATGTCCGGATCATTTGCGAAACACCTGCCCATTATATACATTGCCCGAAAAATTGGGCATTCAACGTAATGCCCGGTCATTTTACAAAATGGCCACGTTACACATATTGCTCGTAATATATTTCCATACAGACTTTTACTGTTAAGTACTCTTAAACTATTATCATTAAATCATTTTATTTTACATTACTATTATTAAATCGTTCTACTTGAAATTAATAAAATCGTTATGTTTCAACCCCTTGTTCTACAATATCGCGACACACTCATGACGCACACTGCAATTAAACCACACTTGTATTTTTTTGAATGTTTGGTTCAATTCTAATTATAATTTCTGTAATTAAGGATCGTTAAAGAAAAAATGTACTTAACATTTTAATTTTCTTTAGTTGCTTTAACGTTGTAGTGATAATTAGCTAGCTGTGAATGACAACTGTCTAAAAAGTTGTAGGTTACGGGGTTAAATTATTAAAATGTGGCAATAATAAATTAGTTTAAGATCGAATTGAAATCCTTAGTTAATGGTAATATGATCGATGATTAAATAATTTTTTGACAGGGTACAAATTAATTTTAGACAAGATTATCACTGGATTTATGGATGTTTGACCACACATTGTTAAACTGAAATTAAATTAGGAAAATAAATAAGGGATGATGCGTAGACTAGCGTATATAATTCATCACACAAAAATTCATGAAAAGTTACAAAATTTATCAGACAAAAATTAAAATACGTTTCGACAACAGCATGAAAAAATGTGCTTATTAAAATTCACAAATGCGGAGAATGCGAATGCATTTTAATTGAAACGTTAAGCTTCTTGAGAGCGACTCAACGCACCCTTTTGTTCGTTTTATCAAAATGCAAACACAGTTCAGAACCGGAGGACAGGTACATTTCAGATAGCAGAAAACGACAACTTGTCGAGCAAATATTGTGCTGCTACTACGATTACTATTACTGCAGGTTTAATATTTGATGTGTACCTAGAGGTACGTCAATATTTTATCGTCGTAAAAAGAGATTACCACTTCTGTGAATGAAACCGTATGTAGATCTTGATACGGATATTTATTTGCCAAATAAATACATGAGTTGCAATACCAATTTGTATTGATAACAATTTATTTACGGTGCTTTGGATCGTAACTCGACGATATTCGATCTTATTAAGATTCTATCGCATCAGCAGCTGTTATTACGTATCATTTACCATTACTTGAGATTTCGTATCAGATAATTATAGTTATTTTTGCTTTGATCACATCTCTATTTTCTTTTTCTTATTTTAGTTATGAGCTTACTTTGGTTATAACTGTGGAGTATGTACTGACGGTTGGTTTACGATATTGGGCAATATGTTTACTTGAACATTTTTTAGTTTTTTAATTTTCAAACTTCTCGAATTTTCAATTTATTAAGTTCTTCAATTTTCCAAATTTCCGAATTTAGGAATTCCCGTAGTTTCTGAATTTCCAAATACTCAGATTCTCGAAACATCAATTCCCCGAATTTCTAAATTTCCAAATACAGAAATCTTCAAATTCTCAGATTTGTAAATCCAGAAGTTCCGAAATTGTCAAATTTCTAGATTCAGAATCTCTCAAATTCTCAAATTTCCAAGTTCAGAAATCCTGAAATTGTCAAATTTCCAAATTCAAAAATCCCGAAATTGTCAAATTTCCAAATCCACAAATCCCCGAATTGTCATATTTCAAAATTTCCACATCCTCAAATTTCTAAATTCCGAAATACTCAAATTTTCAAATGCAGAAATCCCCAAATTGTCAAATTTCAAAATGTCCACATCCTAAAATTTTTAAATTCCGAAATACTCAGATTCTCGGATTCCCATATACCTTTTTCCTATTTGAAAATTGGATGCCTCCCGGAAAATTTTTTAGTAGAGAATTACTCGTCAGTGCACATCATGTACCACGTATATCGATGCCTATTTGTATTCTACGAAATGAAACTGTCGAGATGTTTTCTTGGAACATTGTGTTGAAAAATTGATATGTCGTATCGTGGGTGGGCCAAACGCTTGTCATGTACAGATGGCAAAGTCGTACGCAGATTTCGTTTCTTGTTTAATAAATCATAATTTCTTTGAATTATTCTAGCGGACAAAAGAAATGCTTCGTTCAATTAGTCATTATGAATAGTATCGTGTATCGAATTATTTCATCTCACATATTAATTACAGTCCCTGGCCATCGAATAAGGACCACTACAAATTTTCAGCATTTTTCACGTTTTCCGTAAAATTAAAAGGCTTGTTCAAATTGTAATGATATAATTTATTAGCTACTAACATAACTACTACTGTACATAACATTAACACATGTTAATATCTTGTATTTCCTTTGCTTTGGTCATAGCTCCGGCATGCTCCATGTACATTGACCATATGCTTTATATCTTCATTTTCCCAAATATCTGTAATTCTTTTCAACTCAGATAATGTGGTTGGAGAGTTGTAAACTAGTCTTTTGAGTAGGCAGACATTTTCTATGGCATTCAAATTTCACCTGACGCGCTATCGATACGAACCTAACCTAAACGCTCGCACGGCCATTAATCGCTCACCACCCACACAATTTATTATCACGATAGCAACAAATTGCTGTGTATATATCGTTATCAACGTATTTAGTAATAATTTTGCATGACCTAAGAATTTTCCATGTATGACATAATTATAGCCATAAAAGTGAAATTTTCGTACGTGGTCCTAATTCGATGACGAGGGACTGTACAGTTGTGGTGATCGGTTTTAGAATATTATGCAGGTTCATGTATGAAATTTATTAAATAAGAGGCGGATAAGGGGCAAATTTGTGAGTGAATTTGAAAATTGAGAGTATGGAAATTTGGGAAATTATCAGATTAGTTTGGCATTCGGAAATTTGGGAATTTAATAATCTGACGATTAGGAAATTGGGTATTTGAGTATTTGGAAATTTGGGGATTTGAAAGTGTAGGAATTTGAAGATTAGGAAATTAGATATTCGAGAATTTGGAAACTTAGGGACTTGGCAATTTAGACGTTCGAAAATTGAGAAAATTTGCAATTTCACACTACGGAAATTTGGAAAATTGAAGAATTTGGAACTTATATCTTAAAATTTCATGATTAAGATATTGGAGATTTAAGGATTTTGAAATTTGGGCATTTTGTGACTTGTAAGTCTGCAAATTTAGAAATTTTAGAATTAGAGAATTTGAGAATTTGCTAATTTGTAAATTTGCAAATTTAGGATTTTGAAAGTTTGGGTACTTGTGAATTTATAAACTTTGGAATTTGACAATTTAGACATATAAAAATCCCTATTGTCTAAATGGGATTTAGAAATTTGTAAAAATCAATTTCAGAATTTAAAAGTCTGGATACTAAAAATTTGTAAATTTATATACTTTGTGACTTGAAAATTTATATATTTGAGAATTGGGAAAACTTACGATTTGACACTCTGGAAATTTGGGATTTTCAGGTTTAGGGAAAATTGAAAATTATGAAACTGGAAAATTCGACACTTCATCACATCACCCACACAATTTATTATCACGATAGTAACAAGTTGCTATGTATATATCGTTATCAACGTATTCAGTAATAATTTGCATGACCTTAGAATTTTCCATATATGACATAATTATAGCCATACAAATTAAATTTTCGTATGTGGTCCTAATTTGATGGTCAGTGACTGTACAAGGTATCACAGAATTTGACGTTCATGTTTTCCGAAAATTAATAAAAATGAAAAATATAGCTACGGAATCAGAATCGATAAAGTATGCAAAACTTTACACGCGTTTTGTTCGAACTTCCTTTGAAGACCGTGTGTAGAATAACAATTTAAATTATTATACAATTATTATACAAAATTTGGTGTGCAAGTAAAATTACAAAATTACGTTCATGCGATAAGTTATTTTTTAATTATTAATTGAATCTAAACGAGCAAAATTAAAATGACGCTTATACTTTACAATACTGTAAATTTTGTTAGTTTCCCAAAATCCTAAAATCAATCTCAGTAAGCCATAATCAGTACGGCAGAATTGAATAGCATTCCATTCATTTTCAAATCAAACCACTGTGAAAACCTAATTTGCGCAGACAGTGTAGCTATGTTCCACTGCAAACTCGCGTGGAAATTAATTTGTCAGCTATGTTTGCTTAATTGTAATTTCGACAATTTCTTAAAATATCTAGAACGTGTATATATTCACTGAATTTCATAAGATATCTACAACGTGTTTATGCTCACTCATCTTATTTCTTGAAACATCTACAACGTATTTATGTTCACACATCGTAACTCATAAAACATCTACAGCATATTTATGTTCACACATCGTAACTCATAAAACATCTACAGAATATTTGTATTTATAATGAAATAAAAAGTCAGATCAACTCAAAGAGTAACTTCCCTGCAATAAACTCTCGAAACAGTTCTTCTTTACACATTTTCAAAGATATAAGTAAATACTCTCTTAGCTACGAGGCAACGTTTTAACTGCAATAAATTACACAGAAAGAAACTGTTTCAAAGTGTATATGTATAATGAAGGGCGTTCAGAATAACTTTGATGAAAAGTGTTGCCATTAACGTAGTTTAATATTGGAGATGAGAAACTGAACGAAACACAATATTTGAGTAAATGGTCCAATGAAGATAATATTAAATACGGGCTCCCTGAAAATTATTAATTTTATTTCACATTATAAAAAGGTTAAAGGTTATAATATCAAGTTTTCTCGATATTCGTAATTATCGTAAAAAATTCCAATTTTCTGCAATATAATTAAATAATCTTGCCCTGCATAAAATCATTATTTTAGGTTACTTTTACATTTAGAATTATAACATTAAGGTAGTATACACATGATTTAAATCATTTGTACTTGAAATTAAAATTACATGCTTTTTGATCGAATACTAATCGTTGTATTATTTTCTAGTCAATTTAGATAAATTAATTTTGATGAAGATAAAATACACATGTGTGATGCTTTCACATGTTGAAAAAATGATATCTGATTCAATACACATTTAGATGTTACTTTTTAGGTGATACCAAGAAAATCTTATCCCTTTCAAAGTTATCAGCAGAATCAGTACAGAGAGTTGAAATTTTTATCAGACGTCGATCTATCTACCTTTGTAAATATCACATTCGCGTTCAGTTCATAAAAAAAATCTGAACCCGAGAAACAATAATTCCGAAAAAGTTCATCAAAAAGCTTCAGTCTCGCCAATCAACAGAAATACCCCAAAACGCAGAGGGTTAAAATAAAAAATCTAAGATTCATGATTTAAAAGTCTTTCCATAAATTGTTAAGCTATTGATCTGGTCGTCGAATCACGATATGGTTGTCTGGTACAATGATCTTTCCGAATATCGTCGTTTTCGTAATCGGGTAAACGCTTTGCCACGTCGAGGAACTCCTTTCAACCGGTGAACACGTTGAATGCCAAGCACAGGGTATTGAATAACGTACGCACCATTACCTAAGGGACTTGTAATTCGATGCGACCAGTAAACGTCGTCACCATTTCCCCCTTTGCCTTCTGGTTGTAGCGCTCGACGGGACAACATACGTGATCCCACGCGTAACCATAGGTTTCATTGATCGTGTACACTGTTTGTTCGACCATGTACATTGCACCGCTGACGGACGCTGCTGCTTCGTTTTATATACCGTCTTTCATGTGATCATGCGACATTGGCTGCATGAGATTCTTCACTTTGGCTACGCGATCAAATTTACCGCTACACGAGCCGCGTCTCTCCCTCCGTGTACTTCGAATTTGTAATCTCCTGTTAATGAACAACCCTGCTCGAAAATTACATGAGTACAGTACACGTGACTCCTCTGCTGCGCATTTAACACTAGATTTACGGACGTCTGATGACCGGTTACTTTTCAATGGAGAATAAATTAATAAGGGACACGCGAACTGCCTTGTACATGTACATCGCTTTTAATTGTGAACGACGTCCAAGATTGGAAGTATGACTAGAGTGAAATCTAGTAGGACTAGAATGTAATCTAGTGGGAGTGAATAGAGTGAAATTTAGCGTAGACAAGAGTTGCAAATGATAACTGCAGTGGGTCAAATGATTTAAGTCTTGTTTAAATTATTTATATCGCATCAGACATATTGGTTCAAGTGTTACTTCATTAACCTCTTGGCCTATGATTAATTTGTCAGTTGCGTCAGTCAGAACTAACTAATACAGCCATAATATTAAAACAGACGAAGAAAGTTGAAATGTTATGTCAATTTGGTATTATGCAATCGTTGGACTTGAACTCCAAACTGAAGCGTATTGAAAATTCGAGTAAAATTGATCGCAACTGAAGTTCGAGTGCGTCACGAGTCAGACTCGTAGAAATAGTGCAAAGGGTTAATTATTACGAGAGTTTAGAACAGCGGAGGGCAACCTGCGGCTCAGAATCATACTTGTGGCTCTTAAGTAGTTTAATAGTACGTATTGAAAAATTAACTGCAATATTGCAATTACCAAACAAATATAATCCTGCGCACCTAACCTAGCTTTAGCTAACTCTCCACACTCACCGCCACACTCAAAACAAAAAACTGTTTCCGTTTTCTTTAATACGTTGACTTATATGTTCTGTTACTACGCAAAATAGAATGTTTTGATTTCACAATCAATACATGTTTCACAGCAGATATATTATTTTTTCTAATACATACCGATGTATGTACTTATATTTAACTCTTAAAAAAAATAATAATAATCGGGATAAAAATGGCTCTTAACTCCAGAAAGGTTGCTTTAGAGTCAGACGTTAATTCCAGAAACTGTAAGTTGGAATCAAACGTTACCGCTCTTTGACTCTCAGTAAACACAAGAGCAAGAGGTTATCTCCAGAAATTTTAACACGATCGAATATCTAATATTGACACGATCGAATATCTCAATAAACTTGTGTCATTGACACAAACAGTGAATTTTTGAAGTATTCTGTATTTTGATTATTCCATATTAATTCTATTAATTATTCTGTATCTTGACGAAAGTTAACACACATTAGGCAAGAGCTTTTCTGTAATTTAAACACGGTGAACAATTAAAAATAATTTCAGAATTCGTCGAATTTGTTAATTAGTTCTCGAGTTGCTACCAGGTAACAGCAAAAATACCTCCGAGTGCAACGGGTTAATCTCTAACACCTGTTCACCTTTGTTGCTGAGGGTATTTTCAGGCAGAAAAGTGGATCAGGTTTGGAGGCTCGGTAGGATGTGTATGAACGGTGCTCTTTAACGTCTCTTACCGCACGTACACGTACACGTATAATGGACTTAAACCAATTCCGACTCGGTGGTACAAAGTACTCGCACGGAGCCGTCTGTACCACCCACTTAAAGCTTCCCGTTGTGGTGGTAACAGCAGTACAGTCAAGAGAAGCTATGCCTCCACTATGAAAAATATGGGAACTACGGAAGGATGTCTCCTACTTTTTGGAATCTTGAAATTTGCGGATGGATTTGAGGATGTTGGAATTTGAAGAAATAGGAATTTGGAAATTTACTGATATCGGAATATAAAATCTAGGTGTAAGGATATCGAAATGTAGGATGGTTTAAGGATGTTGGAATGCAGGATCTAGGTCTAAGGATATCGAAATGTAGAAACCAGGTTTAGGAATGTCAGAATGCAGGATCTAGGTCTAAGGATATCGAAATATAGGATCCAGGTTTAGGGATGTGGAAATATAGGAGCCAGATTTGGAGTTATCAAAATATACGATCCACATTTAGGGATGTGGAAATATAAGAGCTGGGTTTGGAGATATCAAAATATAGGATCCATGTCTTGTTTCAAGGTAGATTATAGAATCTCAGAATTTCAGAGACAAGCTAGAGGTTCTAGGAATGTAGAGATACATTTACTTGAGAATTTACTGATATGAGTATTCAGGGATTTGAGAGTTTAGGAACTTGAGAATATACACATTTCAGGGCCCAGAAATTGGTACCTATGAACTTAGCTTACGTTGTTTTGGAAATCTTGGGATTTGGAGATGTAGAAATTTCAGAGGCCATGAACTAGAGATATATTTTAGGAATCTACTGATATGGGTATTTGAGTCTTTCAGAACTTGGGAATCATTTTAAATTTCAGAGTCTAGGATCTTGAAACCTACAGACTTAGGGATACGTATAGTTGGAAATTTAGAATTTCAGAATGTAGGAACTTGGGAATCTAGGAATTTGATGGTTTAGGAAGTTGGGAAACTAGGAATTTAGGGATACGTGTATTTGGAAATTTACTAATATGAGAATCTAGGTACTTGGGAGTTTAGAAATTTAGAGACTTGCGAAATTAGGGATACATATATTTGAGAAAGGAGAAATTTCAGGGACTCGACAATCTAGGAATTTCAGAATTTACACGATTCACGAATTTAGAGTGTATATTTGAGAATTTACTGATATGAGAATCTAGGAACATCTAGGAATTTGGAGATACATGTATTTGGAGATTTAGGAATTTCTAGGGATTTAAGGACTTAGGTATTCAGGTATAAATATTTAAAATTTGAGGATTTCGAAATTCAAGAATCTAGAAATTTAAGAACCTACGAATTCTTTTAGGAGTTCGAGAATAAGGACATTTAGAAATCTGTATATCTACAAATCTACCGAATTTGAAAATTGAAAATGTGTATATGGAAATTTGATAATTGCAGAATATAAAATTTTTGACTCTCAGAAACGTGCAAATATGAAAATCTGTGAATTTAAAAATTGTCAAGTTTACAGAGTCCAACCGAATAATACGTAAAAACAAGCCACGCAAATCCACCTGAAAAAATAACAACAAAAGAAGAATAGAATTTTGTAACATGATGTGAAACTGACAAAGAAACTACCCTTAGAAAAGAACGGAATCACACAACCAATGTAAATGGCCATGCAAAGTGAAACAAGGTGGAAATAAAATTTAGACGTGGTATTTCGAAAAATGCACAAAGTGTGCAAATATGACGTTCAGCAAAAAATGCTTTGTACCTAGCATATTTGTCTGTAATTTATTCGTAACTTATTTATTTGTAATTTGTAATAAATATTTTGTTATTTTCCTGTAACGCATCATTCTCTATTTTCTTGTAATATTTAAGTTATTTGTAATAATTATTTCTGTAATATACATTCTATATATATTCTGCGAATATATTTTGTAGAGTAATAATTTTACATGACTCTCTTTTACGTTTCAGTGTTGTAAAATTGATGTAAATACCTCGAAAGCTAATGTTAGTAATATACAGAAAATTGATAAACAGATTTCTAATTGTCAGAGGCTGACATGAAATTAATTCGATTTAAATTTCTCGCTCTATACAATTTGAAGGGACTTTGCCGAACATCAAAGGTCTGCCACCTGTAATTCCACCTCTTTGCTTATATCGTTCCTGCATCAATTGAAGATAGTTGAACGTAGAAAAAAATAGCGAGCCAAGGAAATGTCCGAATAACAAAAAAAGTAACATATCGAGAAAAGTTTTACAAGTTGAATCTTCGTTACAGTTAAACATATCTTAAAAGAAAAACATCTAAAGTACTCAAGTTTCTGTAAATATTAATTCTTTAATTTATGAGAGTATTGACTTTGTTATCAGAAATGTAAAATAAAAATACAACTTAATTTTTAAAATAATCTCAACAAAATAAAAATTCATACACTAATTTTGTTACTGCATTATCAAAAATGTAAAATGACTCTGTTATCAAAAATGTAAAATGAAAATACAACTTAATTTTTAAAATAGTCTCAACAAAATAAAAATTCATATATTAATTTTGTTACTGCGTTACATGAGAAGCAGAGTACAAATTCACGGCTTGACTTGATGCCATGAAAGGTTAGAAGAAAACATTTTCTGTTACAGATTTTGTTAAGGTTCAGTTGAAAGGCATAACACATTAAAAAAAAATAAATGTCACTAGTTAAAACAAAATTTTCGTTAAAGAGTTTTCGAAGGTGCAAGATTGAGGCAGATGCCAATGTAAACAAGATGGCCGCAGAGAAAGAAACGCGAAGCAGTCGAATAACAAAAAATGGCAGTCGAACATCAAAGATACCGCTTTTTATTGTACGTACTCTAAACGTGAAAGCACCTATTTGCACCTTTAATAATTTACGTTTCATTATAATATTTTGTTCAAATACATTTTATATACAGTACATAAACGCTTCTTGCTCCTAACCTACCAGGGTTTTTATGAATAGCATACGCTGCACCGGAGTGTACTAGCTATATCACAGACTGCAAGAACGGCTCTCTGTTAATGGCATCGCGGCGATGTTGAAAGGCGACGCATCGATGTCTGCGTATCGGTCAGCATGTCGGCAAAGTAAGTACATACTCCTCAAAGAGAGTGACTTGCTAACCACTCGAATGTCAACGGTTATTCACATCGAGTTAATAGTGACCATGGTCAGGGTCGCTGTGTAATTGACACCGCACTTCGCTGCATTTACCGTTTGAAATGGAGAAGCTTGTCTGTCCATACTTTGCAAACGTTTCATTTGTTTTCCCTGTTTACAGCTAATTGAAACAGGACTCTTTTCCGAACTTTTTGACATCTATCGATTTCAGAATTCGGTTGTATGAAGAACTTTTGTCATGAAATACTTCTTCAATTTTAGTGGATTCGCCTTTGTTTAATTTTTATATTTCTGAATGTTTAAATGTAGGTTAAAATTTGTTAACTTGTAAGTTTTCAAGCTGTAAGATTTTCGAATTTGAAAGTTTTCGAGTTTCCTAATTGCGAAATGATTTCGAATTTTTAAACTCCTAGTTCAGGATTTCAAATTTTTTCATTTCTGTATTTGCAAATGAAAATTGCATGGAAATATTAAACAAGCGGTTAATAATTATATAATTACATAATTCTTACATAAGTATTTTATTACCGATCATACAAGTATGTATTTTGCATCAAATTACATTAAATTATCTCATTACCGTTATGGAATAATTATGCTAATAATATTTCCGTGATTACACGGATAAACCGACGATTAGATACCCGTCTCGTTACTGAAAATGCGTAAGCATTTAATGCGTCGATAATTTTAGTGATATTTCACAGTTTGCATGCGATAGGTTAAGTGACACGAGTCGATGACTAACGGTGCTAACTTTACCCTATGATTTTCGTCAGCGGGAAACACTGATCCCCTGTTTTTGATAACGACAACGAAACCGGCGTTATATTACACAGACGAATACAAATGGTCGTACGTAATTCTATTTCAAGCATGTACGTGACAAGAAATGCGCACGAAATCCACGAAAAAGCACTGGTATCTTCCCATCATATTTTTAAACCGACGAAACGTACTTTTACTATCTTTCGATCATATTTTATATGTATTGTTTACTTCTTCTCATTGTATTTTTATATTAAACTTAAATTGTATTTAATATAAATTGTTCTTAAATTGAATTTAAATTGTATTTAAATAAAAAATTAATATTTTCTTATTATATTTTCAAGTCTATAAAGTATATTTTTGATACCTTCCGATTATACAGCTTCCATTTTTGACAGCTTATATTTTTAAATCGATGAAACTTTGGTAGCTTGTTATATTTTTAAAGAAGTATTGTTTGCATCTTTCCACTATTTAAATCGACAAAATATAATTTTTTATCGAAAACTCAGATTATTGAAAATATGAAGGGTTTGTACACGCAATGTACTGCATATCCATTATAATACATATCCGTTATAAGTCGCATTTTTATTTAAAAAATTTCTAGTCAAATTCAATCACCAGATGCAGAATTTAACTTTCATCAGAACCATACAATGCAATCATTCCGTGGAAGCACAAAATATTAAACTGAAAAATCTGCGTTCCTATTCAAAATATTTCTCAGAAATTGAAATTGCAAGGAATACTGGGCATAATTTGCAGTCAAGACCTGGGATTATTCAAAATACGAGGGTTTGGTGTATTAATGCGCTGAATAAAATTTCCTTGCAAAAAAGAGATGTCTCCATTATTTACGAAATAAGCTTACACGACGCGATGCATGTCAGTTACATTGTATATGAAAGTTCTACCGTACCGTAGCCGTAGATAATGTTCCACATAGTCCGTGTAACACGATTCTGCAATACTACGAAACACCATTATACTATTATTCAATTTGAGGTACAGCCAGCTACGCTTTCCAGGTTGGATCTCAGATTTCAGTAGGGTAAAACGCGATCCAAATACGCGACAGTGATTTTGCGAATTCTTCGCTGCAGCCGCATCCACGATTTACGCGGAATCCTATGTACGTGTGGGCTTAGAAAACTACCCTCGTCGATTGTCGACGATTTGCGGTATTTACGTCGATTATCGTCTTCCTGCGATTATAGTACAAAGACCTTGTCCCAGCGATATCCGGACTCTCGCAGTTGCACTCTTCGGAGAGATTGCAACGTTATGCCTGTCCTACGACTTCTTTGGCTATTTATAAACAGAATTCACGTGCACACCTTAGATTTTCATGGACATTTATATTTTATTTGTAGACTACGCTTCTGCACTCAAGGTTCAATTCTTTTTTTGTTCCACACTTTTTAATTGTTATTTCATTTTGTTTCTACAGCTATTTATAATCATATTCGTGATATTTAATAGAAATAAATTTTAGGTTTCATGGTTTAGGAAATGCGTTATGTATACATTGTTGAATGAGACAGATATGTTTATTTTTTTATTTAGACTACGCTTTTTAAGTGTCTATTATTACTATTATTATTTATACCGACATTCATGATATTGGTTAACTGAATGAGACAAGAAAATAGGTTCTCTGTTTTTATTTATATCGCACATTTTAAAAGACAGCGTTATTTAATTTTGTTTCTACCGCTATTATTTACACTGACATTCATGACATTGGTTAACAGAAGTAATTTATTTGAGGAAATTTGTTATGTAAATATGTTTTGTTGATGAGACAGAAAGACTGGTTCGCTGTTTTTACTTATTTCACACATTTTAAATGACATAGCGTTACTTAATCCTATTTTTACCATCATTATTTACACTAACATTCATGATACTGGTTAATTGAATGAAACAAGAAAATAGGTTCTCTGTTTTTATTTATATCGCACATTTTAAATGACAGCGTTATTTAATTTTGTTTCTACCATCATTATTTACACTGACACTCACGATATTGTTTAACAGAAGTAATTTATTTTTAGGTTTCATAATTTAGGGAATGTGTTAGGTAAATATGTCTTGAATGAGACAGAAAAATAGGTTCTCTGTTTTTATTTATATCGCATATTTTAAATGACAGCGTTATTTAATTTTGTTTCTACCACTATTATTTACACTGACATTCATGACATTGGTTAACAGAGGTAAATTATTTGTAGGTTTCATGAATTAGGAAATGTGTTATGTAAATATATCTTGTTGAATGAGACGGATAGGTTGTTTTTACTTATCTCACTTTTTAAGTGTCATAACGTTATTTAATTTTGTTTCTACAGAAACACCGCAATATCTCAGTAAATAAGAGATAAAATCTTTCACATAATACTTCGTCATAAACAAAGGACGATTATATTGTTGTTTCACGTCGCAACAATATTAATACTTAAACTTCAAGTATGTCGTTAAATATGAAGCATTATTGTGTTTCACAGTGTTTAAAAGTTTCCACAAGGCAAGCTAAATTAGTTAAATTGCTAGACAGAGGTAAATTATAAAATATGACTTTTGATATCTAATTTGAAACGTTTGCTAATTTCTGAGTAAAATATTTAGATTATAGTAAAGGCTTGAGTATCGCATCGTTAGGTTATTTGGGATGTAACTAATAACACAAACTGAGCTTTGTGTGCTCTGCATATAGAGTGATCTAGTAATTCCTTTGAATTAAATCTGATTGAAAACACATGTTTAATCTTAGATAGCTTAGTTCAGAGGTTTAAACCACAAAAAGTCTTGTTGTGCAAGGAATATGGTACCCCGGAAATAAAGTAGTACATATATGTATTCATACATTTCACGTATGCTGACTAAGCATTGAGGGCAGTATCAATAACCGAAGTAATCACACGAAGGTAGAAACTTAGAAATGTATAGAATTCAAAATGCAGCGATTTAAAAATATACGGTTTTGAAAATATAGATATTTGGAAATGCAAAAATGCATATTTTAAAATTTTATATTTTATATTTTATAATTTTACATTTCCTTTTATATTTTATGTTTTAAATTTTTATTTTATTTTTTTATTTTTAAATTTGAAAATGAAGACGTTTAGAAATGTTGGGGTTTGAAAATGTAAAAATTTAGAAATGTAGAGATTTTCAAAGATAGGTATTTAAAAATGTAGAAGTTTAGAAATATAGGAGGTCAGAAGTAGAGAAAAAAGATTTAGTAATTTTGAAAATTGGTGGTTTAGAAATTTGCAAATTTGAGTTTGAAAAATTGGTGATTTAGAAATTTTTAAATTTGATAATTTGTAGAACTGAAAATTTGAGTATTTTGAAATTGAATAATTTTGTAATCTCAAAATTTATAAACTAAGAAGTTTAAAAATATTGTAACTTGAGAAGAGTAGAATATTGTAACGTAAGAAATTTAGTAAAATTTGACAATTGGGAGAAATATAATTCACTAGTTTGATGATGTAGAAATTTCCAAGAAATTTAGAAACTAAAAATTTCCAAGAAATTTAGAAAATTTGAAAATTTCCAAAAAATTCAGATAATTTAAAAATTTCGCAGAGATATAGAAAATTGAGAAATTTCGGTGAAACTTGAAAATGTGCAAACTCAAGAAGTTTTCGCATACATAATGATCTTCCAACATCGAAAGCAATTTATGGCAGGTGTCTCCCTCTACAATTATCTTTACTCAGAAAAAGTGAGTGCTGTATCGAAGTGTACATCCCTTTTTGTTAATAAACAAATTGAATTAACCAATTGAAGTTTTACAAATTTACAACAAATTTCATGGATCAATTTTCAGTAAATATCTGCATACAATAATGATTATTTAAATTTTCCAATATTAATATATATTTAAATAAATTTGAATTCAATTCGGATAGAAAAGCCACTGAAATATTTTCCCAGCAAACTCTAATATTCTTTAAATAACTGTAACAATTATCTGACAATTTTCAGATTAAAAATTCCTTACAAATTACGACACAGTTTTTACATTAAGGCTGCAAACAAGCATACTTCAACGATCAAATTGTTTTTTGTAAAAAGCCTGGAACATGAATCTTTATCGCGTGTTTAACGGTTCCCTGAAGGAATCTGTTAATGATGGTGCATCACATTCCGGATATGATAATTTTTCTCAAGGAGAAATTTAATTCGTACAAATTATCTGATCCCAGGTGCACCTGACATCTTGTACCGAAAACTGTATTTTGTGCGTCATTTTTGGTTGTGAGCTACAAAAGCTGAGACATTATTGTGAATATACATTTAATATATCGCAAAACAACGGCCATTACAGAAATTACAGATAAATATTGATACGAAATTTTTTTATCGATTATAATTTCAAATAGTTTGTGATAATTAGCTGTTTAAAGACATGCAAGAAATAAATGGAACTTCTCGTATGATTGTTGCAATTTTTTTTATTTGCACTAACTGTTGCAATTTTGTTTACTTGTACCAAGTATTGCAATTATGTTTATTTGTATTAACTGTTGCATTTTCATTTATTTGTACCAAATGTTGTAATTTTGTTTATTTGTGTTAACTGTTGCACTGTGCTTATTTGTATTAATAGTTGCAAGTTTGTTTATTTTTATTTTATTTTTATTTTTATTTCAAGTTTTACGTCGCATCTTGTATTAACTGTTGCAATTTTGTCGATTTGTATTAAATGTTGCAATTTTATTTACTTGTATTAACAACTTGTATTATCCACTATTTATTTTTATAGTTTAATTTCAATTTCTGCTCTCAATTTAAAATTAAAAATGAAGTAGAAGAATAAATAAATAAATGACTAAACATCGTACACACATTAATTCTTCACCTGAATGCAAAACAATGCATGTTTCAAGAAAAGCGTCATAAATTCTGTAACTTACAGTTTGCAACTTGTGGAGTGGTCATTGAACTGTTCTGGTAGTTTCAGTGCTAAACGCCTAAAAATCTAGAGTTAAGAAATATTTCCAGAAAAATATTTTCAGTGCAACGAGCTAAAATTTTGCATCGTTCTAAGAAATCGAAGTTATCGAAATTCAAGTAGATTGAAATAACTTCGAAGTTTGCTCGGAAATTCAGTAAGCGGAAAAATACATCAAATCATATCCTATCATGATTCCCGAACTGTGCTCAAACTTTTCTGGCACATGGCACCCCTATAGTTTATACTCGCGTAAATCCATACCCGATTTTCAATCGTTCAAAATATTACGGTTTATGAATCTGTTACGACCGATAACGCCTAGTTTACAAATTATTCTCTAAGTTGAATCATTTCTCCACAATTAATATTTTGACTTTTCATACAATAGTTATTAAATTAATTCAGCGATGTCATTTTCTTCCAGCTCATCTAGATCTAAAAATGTGGTTATACTTATTTCTACCGTGAAGTCTTTTAAACATCTTAAGGATTTCATGACAGTGCCCAATTTTAAACTATTTTACATATAAATATCAACACTAATTTGCAGCATCGTATCAATTATAATCAGATTAGAGAATCCCGATTTCAGTTCTAGCGGAAAATATAGGAGTCGCGGCATAACTTTGATATTCGCCTACTTCCGCCATGTTGCATTTTAGTGTACACCGTTATATTTTGTAGATCCATGAATTAAATTAGAATTTACAACCTGATAATCTCTAATAAAAACATCAATGTATCAATAGTATTCCTCAAATTATCTACATTTAACTGATAATTTGAAAACCAACAGTTTTGGCAATTTGCATTCAAACGGAAAGGTCAAAAGTCACCTTAAATAGGTACAGTCTGTTCCACAAGAGCGTTGACGCGATATCTGAGTGCAGGTAAATCTTTTCTGTAAAAAGGTTGTATAGGTCGAAAGTACATTTAAAGAACTAATACGCATTTGCTTAATAACGTGTCCAATCTCCACCATTAGCGATTATTCCTGGGCATACTTTCAACCATGCAGCGTGTGAGACAGGAAGAGATCTGCATATTTCTCGAATACAAACTAGCGTCTTCAATTTTAAAATACGCTTTCCTCGGAGTTTGTACTTCATGAGAGACCAAAAATTTTCGATTAGATTGGCATCGGGGGACTGAGATGGCCAATCCAACACGTTGACACCATTCGCTGTTTTCCATTCCGTACAAAGGCGGCTTCGGTGTTTGGAGTCGTCCTCTTGAAGTATCCAATGGTCTCTGGTTTTTTTAAACCAATGTTACGATACTAAGAGACCCCTTTGGTACAGTTTAATCATCTTCTGAGCATTTAAATTATCCGGAAAGACGCATAAAGAAACCCCGACGCATTAAATTCCGTAGCTTGCTTCGAACTCCGATCAGATCATCGACGCAAGTTGTCTCTTTATAACGTTGCACTTATTTACACATTCGCGAGACTTGTGCAGATATTTTGCTACATTTCTAACACTCATTTTTGGCCCTTTCGTTGGCACAAGAATACTGCTTCGAATCGTTTACCGTATACTGCACTCATCTCGAAATGGCATGAATTCTTCAGTGACAGAAATGATATTAAGAGAATTGAAGGGCGTATTAGAGAAGACATTGTATATTTGAACTGACGCAATCTTTGCTGTATTGGGTATCAAATTTCATAGATATTGCGTCCACGCTCTTGTGGAACTGTATACACAAAATCGTGGTAGAAATAGTGTTAATACGGAATAAATTCTGCCGCCTAATTAAAAGTGAACCACGTTCAAACCTATTACTTTTAAACTGCGATACATATTGGAATATTTACCTAAATTAAACTAATTAAACAAAATCAGAATTCACATCATATATCGATGCAGTGTTGAATATTAATTTTTTTTTAATTTCTTTTTCGTATCCAACTGAGAATAATCCCCGTTACAAATCTGTCTTGCGAAACGCGGCAATCTACAGAGGAATTCTCTCTGACGCAACGAATAAAAGCTCATCAAAGTCTGTTACAGCAATTCGGGAAGTTAGTTCTCGTTGCAACGAAAGCACCGTTAATCTTTATCGATCGATATCCACGAAGTTATTAGCAGTTCGACGAACGTAGAACACTCGAAACGACTGTTCTAGAAGCGATTGCTCTTTCAAGTAGAGGCACTCGTGCTTACGCACAACCAATGAAACCCACGATACGCACGATGTGATTATTATTGCCTCAGAGTGCGGCTCAGTTTGATACGGCATGGTATTATATGGTGTCCAATCGCAGACGAAACGCGATATCTTAGGAAGGTTTACGAAAGAGGCTTCTTAATGCTTCTGGAATGGTGCTTGACCTAAATAAAAAGCTACTTCGACGTGACCAGTTTACCGTTCCGCGGCTAACATTTGCCGTTCGAGTGCGATATTTATTTAACTCGTTCCGTAGCGAGCTTTCGCGGGATAACATATAAGTTCATTTAACACGGTGTAGTTACGAAACGATGAATGATTTGCGCGGAAGGTTTGTCGCAAATCATACAAGGAAATATGCAGGCTGTAACGTGGAGTGTATTCAATTTCGAGTACAATATAGTATCTTGATGAAAGTATGGCGACTCGGTTCACTGCTCTTAACACTGGCCGATAAGTCAGAAATCAAACACCTAAATAAGTGCATATTTCTTCACTTACTAACAAGTGAATTGCATAAGCTTCGGAATACGGATCAGATGTGAACATTATATGGGATAAGAATTTGAAAAAATTATGGTATTTATAGGTGTTAATCAAACATCCAAATATACAAATATCCAAACATGAAAACATCCAAATACCCAAATCTTTAAATTCCTGAATTTCGAAGTGTTTCAAATAAACAGACCTTCAATACTAAAAACTGCAAAAATATTTTAATTTTCCACTTAAAAGCCAACAAATGTTAGCGAGTCCGCTCTCCACATTTTGCTCTAGAAATCCACGCATGCTAATGTGCAGCCACATTCCCAAAACGTAATAAAAGGTGATCAATGATTCTCTCTTCCAATAGTATCAAAACTTTAGACCAAAGCGATAAAAATGATGTTTAACTGTTCGGTTTCTGTTGGACCACCCTGTATGACTCGATAACATTTCCTTTTCGAATTCAAGATAATTTAAAAACGTTTTACCGTTATTCAGAGTTCCTTTTCCACTTAGTCCAAGTTATTTAGATCAGAATCGTCTCCTTTTTGTCTGACTATTCAGCTAGGAACCAAGTTAGACAGAGTACGCTCCTTGTCTAGCCAATAACGATCACGAGACCCCTCATTGCCTCTTCATCCGACCGATCGTACAGAGAGGGAAGTATCCACTTGGTCTTGTCACCCCAACATTAGCTGTATCGCTTTTGCTGAATCGTTCGCACGAAAATAAACAATCCGATTACTCGTTTTAACCGTACACGTGTATAAACGGAACATAAGGCGAATAACACTTTACGAGAAGGCATCTTTAAAATTGGAGAGAAAGCGGCGGAAGTTTAGTAGTGGTAAATCGGTCAGTTTCGGATGCGTTCGGCTCGAGTCGGCTGAAGACTTTCGTCAGCGTCAGTAGACATCGTAGATTTTTTCATGTGTATTTTAAATGCAAAATGGAGAGAATATTTAATAAGAAGTAAAAAAATTGTGAATAGTTTGAGAAAGATATGAAATACAGTAAATGTACTAAATTAGGCATTATATAGACAATAAATAAATAATTTATTGCATACAATCTTGTAAATTTATTTGTGTTGCTTCGAATATACATAACCAAATTTATATTATTCATTATACCATAATATATTATATAATGTACAGAATTCTCATTGTATGTTCTTTTCTTAAAAAATATAAATTACACAATTTTTTTTCATTTTTATCTAATCACTTACAATTTAGTATTTTAATCTTCAATCTATTTACATACACATATAGCATATTTTCTATAAAATATATTTAAATATAAATATAATTTATTTATAACAATGTTTAAATATAAATAAAAATTTTCCATAAATATCACTATTATCCTTTTCGATCGCATTTTATCATTTCGACCGAATAAGTTTATGATTTCGGCTAGGTCACCTGATTATCCGAACAGCGCCGAATAGAAGCGAAGTTAACCGATGTGCTAGTACTCATATAACGAATCTTACTACCCCGTTGATTTTATAGTGCTATATACACGGTTTCAACAGAAGCGATCGGTTTCTCGACGATTTTCCGTTTTTTTTTTTTCGTGCTTCTATTGTTCGCTATTTGGAGTGACCGTGCTGTTAGGTCAGCAAGTCGTTCGGTACGGGGGCTATCAAACGCGATATTGCGTTTACCTTGGACGAGTACCAGTAAAGTTGGGTGGATTCGATAATGCGTGTTCGTCCATGACGGTGTTGCGACCAGCTTCGAGGCTGTCATAAAACTAAATGAAGCGTTCCGGGCTCCATTTCCTCCTTCATTCCTCGCTGCCGCTTTTTTACCATCTGTGACCCGGCGACCTTCCTTCTTCCGCAATTTCTTCTACCGGGTCGAGAATGGAATCGCTGCTCGAAATAAACTACAGTAACCGCGACAGTTTCATTGTGAATTGTAAATTGCGTAAAGGCCCGAATCGATTGTTACGGTGTACCTTTAAATTCTGCTACCACCTGATAGCTCGTAGGAACGAAAATCCTGTAGAAGCGAGAATAAATTTTATGGCTGATTGTCGTCTTATTCTGTGTACAAACCTTGACTGGAAAGTATGAACCCATTGCTGGTTTGTATATTTGAAACGGTCGATATGAGGCAAATGATACCGTTATTGGACATGTAAGAATGTGATCGTTTAAAAGTAGCCATTATTTTATCAACACGTACAGGGATCTGCATAAGATATTTATCATTGTTTGTTGCAGTTCTAAATAAGTCCTTTGAGATTCTAAATGAGTTTTAAACGCAATATTGAATATTTATTGAAAAATTATTAATGAAAATGGCGTTTGGTTTGATGTAACTTAACCATCACAATATATTATAATTATGTAGATGAGAAATATGTGTTAGTGTACTGTTAATTACAAGTTTTTTGTTAATTTTATTCAATTGTCATATAGATTAATATACTTTGTTCATGACATTGATGATTTTCGAATTATATGTGTATTTAGTAATTCATATAACTTTGGAAATTTATCTTCTAAAAATGTGTCATTATACTTGCTAATAAGTAGTCTGACACATTGATTGCAGCATTATACATATACATTGTGGGTGACGTACAAATATCCATACAAATTAATTTTTATTATTAAATATTTGTCCATTTACCAAATTAAGTGGTACTATGAATAGTACCACTGATGATATTATGAAAATATTTCGTAAGATTTGTTACAAATATAAATACATAAAAATTTTACCGTAATATATTCGGCTAAAAATAATTCCTATCTAAGGTGCACTTGCACTACTTCCACAATAAACATCTTCAGAATACTATTAATTACCTAAACTTTCAAATATTAGGGAATTTGAATTATTTTTACCATAGATTATTTGCAGATAGAAATATATTTTTATCAATTGTTATGATCATGTTTCTCGAAAAAGGATTTGCATCTCTTCCAAAATAAACGGCTGTAGGAAATAAAGGGGGAATGAACGAATGGCAATTTCGCAGGTGTCGCCAAACACGATATATCGATTGTTCGACACTAAAAGGGTTAAAATGAATGTATTGCATCGTATCCGTATCTTTCCCCTAAGAGTATAGTTATGAATACAAAGGGACGGTACAGGTAGAAGAAAGAAGATAAGGTCGAGGACATCGGCGAGGACGATGACGGCGAGTTTCGGCGAATGCGTCCGTACGTATACATTGTAACGAACGAGTATTTTCTGCCGAGCAGAATACAAACTGCACATTGGCTCCCTCCCCTCCGTCCCTTTACACCGCGTGGCTCACTCACCCTCCCGCACGTGCAGACACATTCGCGGGGGTGGCTTCGGATTCGCCCCCCGAAATGAGAGTCTGTTTTAGTGTCGCGAACGTGTCCGTCGGTACCGTCTCCGCCTCCTCCTACGTTTCTCTCTTTATATTCCCTTTTTCGTCCTCTGTTCCGCTATCGTTACGTCCGTGTATCACGCTCGCACCCGTTGCTTTGCCGTATCTTCATCTTTATCGGTGGTGTCCGCAAGGCACGTTCTCTCGGAGTGCACGGAAACGAGGTGCAGGCTGTCGTCCCGACTGCGCCTGCTTCCTGGCGGAAACGCGACATAATGCGCCTCGTACCGCACCCCAACGATGACCAACGTGCCGTGAAGAGGGCATCGGCCGCGATGACTTTTTAATCACGACGCACGCTGGAAGTTCACCCTTCGAACCGCGGTTTCTACTACTCAGAGGCTCTCAACGTGGTCCATTGTCGTTACATCGAATCTTAACCTTTTCACACACCAATTATTTATACCTGCAAAAAGAGCATTTTATTTTGGACACCATACACAGTATGTTTGAAAAGTAACGAAACTTTTTAAATTCTCGGCTCGACAAACTGAAGATCTTACTAGTTTTAGCACTCTATGAAAATTATGAAAACTATTATCATCCAGTTCTGCAAACTTGGTATCAAGTCCAATTGTAATATGCACAGTTCAAATGTTGCATACTATCAAATTGGCATATTTTCACTTTCTTTGTCTCTTTTAATATTGTAGCTATGATCAGTTCTGACTACCGCAGCTGACAAATAAATCATAGTGCAAGTTTACTAAATATTCCAGCCCAAGTTCCTAAATTCCCAGATTCCCAAACTAAACCAGATTTGAACTCTTCTCTAAATCACACAGATTTTATTCTACATAGTATGTCTGAAAAGTAACGGAACTTTTTAAATTGAAGGAAAACTACTAGCACCATCTAACAATATACTATCTGAAAACAGTATTCCTCTCCTACAAAACAAAACAATCATTATTAGAATCGAGCAACGAATTGCAAACTTATAGTGTTTAAAGCGACAGAACCTTTCGTCGCCGTGTCACAAAATCACGATGGAGCAAAGAGCGAATATTAAATTCTGCTCGGTAAAGCTTGGTAAAACTTTTACAGAAACATTTGAATTAATGAAAAATGTTTATGGCAACGATTGTTTATCCCGTACACGTCTGTTCGAGTGGTATAAGCGATTCCAGGATGGTCGTGATACTTTGGAAGACGACCCAAAGCCAGGTTTTGGGTTTTTCTAAATTCTAAACGATTCTAAAGGTATTATACTTCGGGAATTCGTTCCACAGGGACAAAATGTTAATGGCGAATATTATCTAGGTGTTATGGAACGTTTGTGGAAAAGAATCGTTCGTGTGAGGCCCGAATATCCAGCGCCAGGGAGTTGGTTTCTGTTGCATGATAATGCACCATGTCACAGAACTGTCGCAGTTCGTGAATTTTTGGCGAAAAAACAAGTCTGTGTGCTCCAACATCCTCCATATTCGCCTGACTTATCTCCATGCGATTACTTCCTTTTTCCAAAATTGAAATTCGCCATGAAAGGAACGTTTTATGATACTGTTACACAAGTCCAAGCAGCTGTGACAAGGGTGATTGAAGCGATTCCGCAAAACGACATAAAAAAATCTATGTTAACATTGCCTGAGCATGCCCAGCGGTGTATTGATGCGGAAGGGATGTATTTTGAATAAAAAAAATTAATTTTGGCAAAATAACTAATACTTTTTTTTTTATTTAAAAAGTTCCGTTACTTTTCAGACATACTGTGTATGATTATATCGATTATTTGTTCGTTCCAGCAACCGAGTTGTTCACAGAAACATTTGTTATAAATAAATCGTCATTCCGTCACGCAAGAAAACTCGCCCTTAAATATCATTAAATCCTGACATCAATTTAATAGTTTACTTGTTATGCTTACTTGGTTTTGCTGAGCAGTTCTTTGATTTAAATTATGATTTTACAGTTGTATATCTCCGAGATGTTAGTAGAAATTGAATTTATGGTTGTGACGATACGACAACGTTTACTAATAATAAAGTTTACCAAAAGGTATACCAAGCACTTATTTCGTGTTTCTAATATATACCTAGTATATTATATGTGGACGTCATGGCTAAGAGGATTGATTTACTCTCGAAAGCTTACTTCACCGTTTGGTTTATTACAATTTGAAACAGGTATATTTTAAAATTAATCAATGTATATATCTCAATTCAATTTCATGTATGTTTATGTGCTGGTTTCAAAATGTTAAATTTTCCGAAGGTCCACAAATATTTCCAAATCCCCAGACATCAAATTCCTAGATTCTCGAATTTCAAAGTATGCAAGGTCATATAATTCCATCGTTCAAAACGGAGAATAGTAATGGACTTTTCAAAATGTTACTCCAGAAACGATTAACAACTGACTCTCTTAATAAAGTACCATAAATACCATAATTTATACTTCTTTAAAATACAAGGTGTTTCAAGTGAAGAGGTTCAAAAACTACATATTAGTTTACCCACTCCTATAAAAATTGTAAAAAAATCTCACAATAAAGTAAAAAATATTTGTATGAATTTGAAACATACAGGAGAAATGGAATATTCGCAACCGTATAATTCAAAGTTGAAAATGAATAAATTTCTGATTTGTTACAGAACGACCATTTAATACCGAATATTGATGAAACGATTAAACAGCAATTTCCACTAAACGTTAAGCTTTAAATTGATAACGGTATAAACGCAATTCCGCAGTACTTTTCTGTCATCTACATTTCGGAGACCATTATTTGACATGTAATAACCTAATATTATCACGATTATGAATACTTGTTGCTTCCGTGCTATCATTTTTCGGTTGGTTCGCGAGCATTCATGAAATTGCAGGTAATTGAGCTCGAAACGACGAAAGTATGAGCCACCGTTGAAACGAGTTTCAAACATTCTACAAGAGGGGCAATATATAGGATATGGAAATTTACGGGCTAGTGCGGCAAAGATTAAAGGATAATTCCAAGTAGTTTTGTACGCACTCAAGCTTCGTCCATCTGTTTGAGATAAGGAGAGCAGGGTATTAAAAACAGGGAAGTTCAGGAATTACTGAAACATCGGATGGTCCTCTCGTTCGTGTTCTCTTCGAGTGGTTTTCACCGATTAGCGCTGGCTGCCTTTGACCGAGAAAACGAGAAACTGTATATAGCCGTACGGTTTGAAGGGTCTCGAGTGAATTCAGGACGACAACAGAATGGAATGCGGTGTACAGTCAAGAACAAATCTGGCTTCCCCAAGTAAATGATACAATGCGCTTCGACTATGTTTTTCCATTACATGCGCTAAGAGTTAAATTATATAATGATTTATATAGAGATTTAAATTAGGGTCATTTTTTATGAATCTTATAGAGGATTGTATGGTAAAATATTTTTTTTTTAATAAATATTGTTACTATTATTTTGTATAAGATTTGGCACACTTGCTTGTGGGCTGAGTTGGAGTAAAGCAGAGTTTATGGTTACGTAGATTGTATAGTCGGTGTGTTAAAGGCCGTATAGTAGTTTTTGTAAGATTGTAGTCATCCTCGCTTGGGGCGCTGCGAGAGTTGATTTTGTACTTTTGATAATTTTATAGTGAGGTATATAAGAGCGTGTTGATCTTGAAATGCCATTTTCTGTTTGAAGTAAATAGAAACCGAACAATGCGCTGGATTGCGGAAGGGAAAATAAAATTCTTATGTAATAAGTTAATATATAAGTAAACTAAGATTTCACTTCGCCAAATTTGATAAATTTTTAATTATTTAAATTATCAAATGTACTCTCAAATTCTGAAATTCGCAAATTTCCAAATACTCAATTCTTTGAATTTTCAATTTTCTATATCTCCAAATTTCAGAATTTCTAATTTTTTAAATTTCCAAAATTTATCTATAAAATTAAATATTTAATTTCAAAAATTTTCATATTTTAGTTTCTGAATTTCTATTTTTATAAATCCACTTTCCAAAATTACTAATTATTCAACTATCTAAATTTCTAAATTTCTGAATTTTTTTCTACCAAAATTCCTAAATTTTTAATAATATATGTCCATATTTCTGTATTATTCAAATTTACAAATTCTTAATTTTTTGAATTTCTATTTCTCTAAATCCCCAAAACCTGCATTTCCAAAATTCCAAGTTACTAGATCTGCAATTTATGAAATTCCTATATTTCCAAAATTCTATAAGTCCAAATTTCTATATTTCCAAGGTTATAATTTCTTCATTTTCATATTACTCAACATCTATATTCAAAGCTTTTAGATTTTTAACCTTAAATGCTTGTAAATTGCAAAATTGTTAAATTTATAGCTTTAGCAATTTCAAAATTTAATAATCTGAAAATTAACAAATTTTATAATTCGTACGATTGTAAATTGAAATATTGTCAAATTTATAGTTTCGACAATGTTAAAATTTGGTGATCTAAAAATTAAAAAATTTTAAAATAAGTTTATAAATTGCAATACATCTAAATTTATAGTTTCGACAATTTCAAAATTTGATAATCTAAAAATTAAAAAATTTCTAAATTCATAAACTTATAAATTGCAATATATCTAAATAGCTTCGATAATTTCAAAATTTGATAATCCAAAAAAATTCTAAATTCGTAAGCAATTAAATTGAAATATTTGTAAATTGCTTGCACAATTGCAAAACTAGACAGCTTAAAAATTTGAAAGTATCTCAAATTTCTGATTTCAAAATATCAAAGCTTCAAAATTTACTAAAAAGAGAATAAAACACCGAATGATGGAATCTTTCCCTATATTATAATTTGCTCGGTGGAATTTTACGATGCTCGTATTGTACCTTAGTTTTGACAGCACAATTCACTATGGTGCATTTTGACCACTTTCTCTTCGGTTAACCAGTAACATATGTTCAAGCGACACTATGACACAGGTGTAGATTCGCACTTGTTTGTTTACGGCCACCCTGTTTGCTAACATCAACATCTGTCTCAATCCTGCACCTTCCAAAATTGGACTTTATTAAACATACACAGTATGTCTGAAAAGTAACGGAACTTTTTAAATAAAAAAAAAAGTATTAGTTATTTTGCCAAAATTAATTTGTTTTATTCAAAATACATCCCTTCCGCATCAATACACCGCTGGGCATGCTCAGGCAATGTTAACATAGATTTTTTTATGTCGTTTTGCGGAATCGCTTCAATCACCCTTGTCACAGCTGCTTGGACTTGTGTAACAGTGTCATAAAACGTTCCTTTCATGGCTAATTTCAATTTTGGAAACAGAAAGTAATCGCATGGAGATAAGTCAGGCGAATATGGAGGATGTTGGAGCACACAGACTTGTTTTTTCGCCAAAAATTCACGAACTACGACAGTTCTGTGACATGGTGCATTATCATGCAACAGAAACCAACTCCCTGGCGCTCGATATTCGGGCCTCACACGAACAATTATTTTCCACAAACGTTCCATAACACCCAGATAATATTCGCCATTAACATTTTGTCCCTGTGGAACGAATTCCCGAAGTATAATACATTTAGAATCGTTTAGAATTTAGAAAAACCCAAAACCTGGCTTTGGGTCATCTTCCAAAGTATCACGACCATCCTGGAATCGCTTATACCACTCGAACACACGTGTACGGGATAAACAATCGTTGCCATAAACATTTTTCATTAATTCAAATGTTTCTGTAAAAGCTTTACCGAGCTTTACCGAGCAGAATTTAATATTCGCTCTTTGCTCCATCGTGATTTTGTGACACGGTGACGAAAGGTTCTGTCGCTTTAAACACTATAAGTTTACAATTCGTTGCTCGATTCCAATAACGATTGGTTGGTTTTGTAGGGGAGGTATACTGTTTTCAGATAGCATATTGTTTTAATAGATGGTGCTAGTAGTTTTCCTTAAATTTAAAAAGTTCCGTTACTCTTTAGACATAGTGTGTACGTTATTTATTGCTGTCCAAAAGTACATAACCACCCTGTGAAGTCTACTGATGACTGCTGTAAGAACTTCATTTTTGCAATCATCGAGCCTCGAATTTATGAAATCGACTCGGCTCTCTTTCACATCGCATATACGCATGGTTCGACGAGTCGATTACGTAAATTCGGCTGCGAAGCTCGATGATTGCAAAAATGAAGTTTTTACGAGTACAGCAGTCATCAGTAGACTTCACAGGGTGTCATGTATTTTTGGACAGCAATAACGTATGTTTAATAAAGTCGAATTTTGGAAGGTGCAAGATTGAGGCAGATGCTAATGTAAACAAAGATACAGAGAAATAAATGCGAAGTATTCACCTTCTCGTCCAACCAGCTTCGTAGTTTCCTTGAAAGGGTCGTTCCACCATTTCGATAAATTACAGATAATTATTGAATGTCATAATATTAATCGGTGATTTCGAAATATCAAATATATCAGAATTATTTAAAAATTCTCTGATTGCTCACTCCCGTACAATTAACACGTAATCACGAATGTGACCTAACTACTTTTACTTTACGTATTCTAATTGATTATTCCTGTAGAATTACCGTGCAACCATAAAACGAACGCTATAAGTTTTATCTATGTTTCGAAAGTGATTACCTTACGCTTTGGACGTACATGTTCTAATTGCTGACTCATGTAAGACTAGCACATAACCATAAAACGAATAATATAATTCTTGTCTATTTTTCGAAACGGTGTGTTTTATAGATACATTCTATGTTTTAATTGCTTAGTCATGTACAATTAACATGTCACGATAAAACGAACGCTATTAAGCGGATAACATGCATTCTTGAAATCGATTAGGTTACAGTTATTTTTAAATATTCCAGCTGCTTGTCTAATATTTATATTTATGATCTAATTATCAAGAATAAACGTATATCAATATTAATTATTAAAGTTTTTATGATTAGAAATCTCTTGAGTCAAAATAATTATGATTATTAATTGACTTTGAAATATTTATAAATTAAAAAATTAATTTTAGATATGTCAATACAATAATTTTTTATGAGTTTAATGTGAATAACTTTGTAGTAGATATTTTGTAATATATGAATTATTATAATTGTGTATAAATGGTTTAGTACATAATATACGTTTTAAGTATATTTACCCACAATTTATTGGTGAATATATTTTATAAATAATTCTGGTAAATTTTGACGAATTTGTTATAATTACCACGTGACTTTTTGTAGGTAGTGAATAGTTTGTGAACTTCTAGTATTTAACAAATTTGGTAATTCGGAAATTAAGAAATTAAGAAATTAAGAAATTGAGAAATTAAGAAATTAAGAAATTAAGAACTTAAGAAATTAAGAAATTAAGAAATTAAGAGATTAAGAGATTAAGAAATTAAAAAATTAAGAAATTAAGAAATTAAGAAATTAAGAAATTAAAAAATTAAGAGATTTGAAAATCAAGAAATCTAGAAATTAAGAAAATTTAGAAATTTAGAAACTTAGAAATATCAAATTCTTAAATTAACAGATTAAGAATTTTAGGATGTATAATAATATTTGCTAATTTCCAGTTGTACAAAATTAGAAAATCAGAAATTCAGAAATTTAGAAATTCAGAAATTCAGAAATTCAGAAATTTCATCACATAAAAACACAAAACTTTCAAACTCGTGAACGCGAAGAAATTTGCAAATTCTTATACTTAGAATCTCAAAAATATACAAATCACAAATTCTCAAATTTCACATCCGACTGTCCCTCAGTGTCCGTGGAACATGTATGTATTTCTCCCTCGCAAGTAGCCTTGCCCATACCAAAAACCTCGGAAGAAGCTTACCAGAAAACTCGAAATAATCCGTTCATTTAGCAGACTAACAAAATCGATGAAACCAAAGATTCACTTACCGTTTACCTCTAACCAAACGCTTCGTTACTATAATTACACGAAAAATCAAAAAGTAAAGTGTTCGACCTTTAACCGGCTCAGCTATAAATAAGATAAGTACACCAGTCGCAGGTGATGGTCAGTACACGAATAGATCAGAAATAGCCTGGGAACAGACAATTCCTAGAAAGGGTAATACTATTCGCGAACAGTTCGCGAACACTAATGGAGATGCTACAACTAATTCTGGACGTGATATGACGTCAATACGAAATTTGCTAGCTGAATCGGTAGCTTGTCTAAGAAAATTAGCAGACATTCAAAATATCGTAATACCTTCCCTTTGATGTGTTCTGTTTGCAAATCCGATTAATGGACAAAGCAACTTCGATTAGAGAATACGTTTCCGCACAGCAATATTGTCGCGCGGTATAACAGCCTATAATCCTATATTGATTTTACTGTCTCCATTGTTTTACCACTTTCTCGTTGTGTACTTGTGATTTGTCCGCTTATTAGTTACACGATTAGGAGGTTGCTACAGCATTCGATTTAGTATACGTGCAGAGGGCGAACAGGCCGAACGTATGTTCCAGGATGTAGTCTATAATCGCTTCCTGTGCTAGCGATTGGACGGTAGCAAGGGGTCGATTGTACGTATCCGTCACGTATATACACGGGGGATGTGTTTCAAGGGACACAATCGATTCGTGGATCGATATTTCCTAATATAACTGCTTCGACTCAATCATATTTCGTTCCAGTCGTTTGCTCGAACCGTATCCTATTCTGTGCGCGAGTTACACGGGTAAACGTTGTTTAAAGGAAATCGACGGTTCTCGGAAAATTCTTTGGAAATAGAAGTGTAGCATATCTGCAATAAAGTAAATGTTTCGCTGGTCAAACGGTTAAGGAAACGGTTCAGAGAATTGCAAGTACTTTTAGACGGAGTTCTAACTAAATACGTTCACACGAAAGGGTAACATTTTTATTTTTGGGTGTAATGGTAAAAATGTACATTTATGAAAGAAATTGTTTTAAATTTATTCAAATCTGAAATTTATGTGGGCGAATAATTAAACATTCATGGTAGGTCCTAGCAAGTATTATTGTTCCAGATATTAAATGTATTAGCTTATCTATTACTTTCTCGAATATTAAATATGTATTCATTTAATTATTACTGTCTCAAATATTAAATATGTAGTAATTTAATTAAATCTTCAGACATTGAAAATGTATATATTGAATTATTTATAAAAACAAGTCATGGTAATATTTTGTTAAGTAAAGGTATTTATAATAAATTCAATTTAATAAATTATTATTTTTGTTAACTGGATTAATTTTGATATATGGAACGTTTTACTGAAGACTTGTAAGTGCCTATTTTAAATGCTTTTACTGCTGTACAAACGTTTTTTGAATTGACGTATATACACGTCGCTTACAGTTCATTAATCAAGAACATACTTAATTCTTATCAATATATGTGATATTAAAACATCTACATGTACTTTAATAACTTAAATAAAGAAAGAAATAATAATGGCAAATCGTGTAATTAATTTGTATATAATTCTAGATTTACGGAGGTTTAATGACTATTTATATTAAAATTGAAACTAAACTATAAAAATGTATTATAAATGATAAATGATGGTAAAATAGCTTGTACAATGATTCTTCTTCTCGATGAAGATTTACATATTGACAAAGATTTCTTAATAATTTTCATAATTTGGAGTAAGAAATCTAAAGTCCGCCATTTTAGCGGGTTCCGTAAATCTAATATTAAACATGTACTCATTCCAAAATATAATACGAGTAAATGATAATTTTCTTATCTTTTAATGCGTATTCTTATTATCAATTATTCTTTAAAACAAACACATATCATTCGATCGAATTACAATTTTTCTTGACTTATGAAAACTTTCGGAATGAAATTATTCGTTTCTCTAAAACGAATAAAAAATTATTTTAAAAAATAAAACTACATAATATCATAGGAAATGAACTTTTATGTTTATGACCCACATGACCTTTGCAACGTCGATTACATTCAAACTTCGTACAATTGTAGAGTACTTAAAAAACAATAATTCTGCAAAATTATAGCGTGCAACTCTCCAAAATAACGAAGAAATTTACGTTAGAAGTTGTACGGTAGCCTGATGGAGAAACGCTAGTTTTATTATACCTATCAGCTACAGACGATTTAAATGTATATAAATTTCTTTTTCAATTTCCTTTTTAATATTTTATCCTATGTACGAACATATATAATTTTCAAAATACGACAGTCATCTCATTACATGTTCAATGGTTAGAAATTTAATTAAAAATAGATTTTTATTCTCCATTTTCTTCTGTACGTTTTATTATATACATGAACATATACAGTTTCTAAATTATGATCGTAATATTATTACATGTTCAATGCTTAGAAAAAGCATTAATTAAATGTAAATTTTCCTAATTATTTTATTAAATGTACGAACACATACAGTTTCTAAAATACGACAATATTTAATTACATGTTCAGTGCTTATAAAAAGGAAATTAAATAAATAAAGATTTTTACTTTCAATTTCATTTACATCGATGTGTACATAAAATGCGATATCCATTTTAATGTCTCACAGTATATAATTATATCGCAAATAAATTGCTACAGTCTCCTTATCGTTTTCGTGTTTTCACTCTTGGCAATTGAAATTTTATTTATGGAGAAATAATCGTTTTTAGAAGTAATATATTTTCATAACCTAGCCGGAAATGATTCGATTTTTGCTGTTATTAGCATCATGATCAGTTTACAGAGAAAATACGTTGTTCACAGAATCCTGTTAATCAGGTTCATTACCGATAAATGAAGTAGCATTTTCATTAGAGGATGCTTTCTCATTATGATCATACTCTTTCTTGAAAAATTCACTTCATCATGTCATGCTTCTACGTCTTCCGGTTTTCTGATACGTCCAACATTGTCTACGAGATTCATTGAAATGAATCATACTATTTGCAAGGAGCAAATTCTTTATTTCATTTTGGAAATATTGTCATATTTATATTCTATAAAATATCTATAAATATTTATACAAACATTTATATTTATAAATACTGACATATTGATATACACCGAATGTGATTTCAGGTGGCGGTAAATTTCAAATCTATTTCTGCAAAAATCTTGTTGTAGTAAAACAAACTTTCTTTACAATTTAATATAAAATTTTAATATTTAATATATTACAGTATTTATTATAATAAAATGTAATTGGCCTAAATCCCTTTAAACGTACGATTAACCTTTACTGATAAATTATTTATAAAAATTTGTGTAAATATGTATAGGTCCGTTAAAAAAATTGAAAAAGTAAAGTTAGTCATTTTAACGGGTCAATTATGTCAGCATACGAAGGTAAAGTACTTAACGTTCTGTACTAATGGAGTACCATTAACGAACCCGTTACTTTTTATTGTTATTCTAATTTATTTTATATTATTTCTATTCTAAGCATAAATTTGCAATCTTGAAAATTTGCAAATTCCTAAAATTCAAAATTTACAAATTTTCAGGTTCATAAATTTACAAAATCTTAAGCTCCTAAGTTTACAAATTCTGAAGCACATAAATTTATAAAATTTACAAATTTGGCAAGCTTATAAATTTACAAAATTTTTGAATTGTCAAGCATATAAATTTACCAAATTTTCAAATTGTCAAGCTTATGAATGTACAAAATTTTCAAATTTCTGAGAGTCGAAAGTACAAAATACCTACATATGTCAATTTCCAAAGGTATTAAATTTTCCACAAATTTGTAAAATGTTCAAATCTCTAAATTACCGAATTTCAAAATCTCTAAAATTCCTAACTTCCTAAACCCCACATTTTTCAAAATTTTTAGAATTTCTTAAATTCCTAAATCCCAACTTTTCGCATTCACAAATCTCCAAATTCTTAAGTTAAACAAAATTTCGAATTCGTAAATTCAAAAATTACAAATTCTCAAATTTCCAAATTTTCTGAATCAAAGATTCTTCGAATCTCTGTTTTTCCAGAATACTTTGTTCCCAAATCCTCCCAAAATTTTCTGTTCCTCCATACGTTTAAATTTCCATAATCCCCAATCACATCCTAAAATGTTTATACGCCCAAACATCAACATTCCCGAAATCTGTGTATCTAGTCCTGGGTAAGATTTGAAAATCTCAATATTTTGTAATTTGCAATAGGGGTGAACGTTAATTAAGCTCGTAGAATTTTTGCATATTCCGTTGAATGCGTAATTCGAGTAGATAAGTTGAAGGAGGGAAAAGAAAAAGATAGATTCGCTACCGAAATCCGGTCGAGTGTCGAAGGGGGCGCAATGGAGGGATAAATGGAAGGAAGGGCAAGGGAAGCAGGGGCGAATCAGTGCGAATGGAAGTGGACGTTAGGTCGGTTAGGTCGGTTAGGTCGACCGATCGTCCTCCACGCGTCCGGCAGTCGGTGGATGAGTCGGAGCCTCGAAGACGGCCGAACGTCCACGAATATCACCGAAGCGACGAACCCTCGGCCCTCGGCGGAGCGTCGCCCCACCACATCCAGTCGTACTGCGAATGCCACGTTGTGAGCTTCGTATTCGCGGTATTTCGGGACTTTTCACTCGACCAATAAATCGAACATCGTTGTCACGATAGTGTATTTGTTTCGACGATTGAAACCGGTGCAACGGAACATCGCGGACTGAGTTACAACGTTCAACGAAATTGGAATTCCACGTCGTTTCGTCGGTAATTTTCAACGGTGTTTCTCGCTCCGTTCCGGCTGTCGTTCGTTTTTCCCCGTTTGGTCTATCGTAGTAGCGTGGTGCCACGAGAAGGAAAAGCATCGGCAAACCGAGCACCGTGTGTTCCCCTTTTGTTTTACGATCGATCTTGAATTTAAAAAAGTGTGTACAACGTGCAAGGATTCGCGATGCGACAGCACCGGGAGATGCTCCATTCGCAGCGGCACCGGCAACAGGAAGGACAAGACGTTCGAAGAGCAAGATAGGCGAAAATAGAAGGAGGCATTAGAGCAACGTACTGAACATTCGACAGGATTCACTCGAGGACGAACCTCGATAAAGGGACGTTTGTCTCTCGCTCGTAACGTTTGAAAGGAGCGCGCGGTTTCGAACACTCGCTTGACTGGTGACACCGTTTGTTGTTTACCAACGTCAGTGCGGTCAGGTATTTAACGTCGATTACTTAAAGAGGAGGAAAGGAAAAGAGTAAAAGAGAGGAAAGAACGCGCGAGTGCGTTCGTCGCCGAACGTACAAGGAGAACGCGTGCTCGCCAGGTAAAGGGAAAAGGAGCAAGTCGGAATAAGAAAGGTAAGCAATAACGGCAAGTGGGCGCGCGAGATGCATTCCAGATGAACGATGACGCCGCACTGTCTGTAAGACTCGCGTGATTTTCACATTGTATCGCGCTTGTCCGTCATTGTCGTGTGTCAGGAGGTATCGACGATCGTCGGGCGGGTTATGACGCGCGCTTAACGCACTTGGTGCACGAATTGAAGCGAGCGTGTGTCGATCGTGTACAACATGGAGTCCGACACGGCGACCGACCTCGAGACATCAATGCCGAGGAAATTCCGTAAGGAATCCTGTCGAACGGGGGGTGCAACGCTCAATTGGCTAATGTGCGCCCTCTGTATCACCAGTTTGGCCGTATCCGGTCTGCTGATGTACAGGGAACTAGGGTTGGAATCGCGAATCGCCAGTTTGGAGGCTCGCATTCAGGTTCAAGAAACACCGGACGTTCTTATCCAGAGGCTCAGGAGGGAAGTTCAACAGCAGCTGGAGGCGCACCGATTTGCCACGGATTCGAACGTTTTTCGGAACAAGCGGGACACGTCCGACTGCAATTGTCCACCAGGTAAGTCCCAGCTTCCTTCTTTCACCCATTGTCTTACGGTTTTATTACCAACTCTGGCGGAATTAACCGCGTTACTGTACTTCTCACACTTTTACTTTCAATTAGGAGGAATAGCTTCAGTTCAGTTAGGAGAGAAAGCTTCTCATGGGACTTAGTGCTAGTTTATTGCATGTCATTATACATATTAATCATTGTTTCAGAACACGAATATCGTTCTGAATATTACGTACGTAAAAATTGAATTTTTGATCGCCTTTCGTCGACTTCGATTTTTATGTTGTCAAGGTCAACAGTTTGAGTACTTCGTTCGGTTATAGTTTTTGGGATATTTTGAAAATATTTGAGTTATGAAATCGGCGGTGTAAGCCGTCAATCTCATCTGTCTTTTCAAGCATACGTTGAGGAAATAAAGAAAGTAAATAAAGGAAAAGATATGACACTTGAAGTATAGAAGGAATATCGGACAATTTTTCTATTATACACATCAAATAATATTGAATAATTCTGCAGTTATATTATAAATCGTGTTTATTCTTGGATTTAGTATTTACAACTATTGGAATAATTTTGTAGAACGTTAAAAATTAGTAATCTTTACAACGGTTCAGAACTTGGCAGCTTAATCAGCATTCTGATATCGCACCATTATGCGACACATGAAACAGTATTTTATTGTTTTTTTAGGGGAAGTAAAAATCGTCCAATAAAATTAAACTCTATTAATACACTTATGTTAAGTTTAATATGGACTGATTTCATTATTTTAAAGATACAAGATTTAATAATTATTTTGAAGATTTCATAATTATTTTAAAAATATAAAACTTAATAATTATTTTAAATATCAAGTATGCATATTTTTTAAACTTATGAAATATTAAATTAACGTAACATTACTTTTTAACAATAAATTCGTCTATTCCATTTTACTAGTATTTCTTTTTCACCGGATTTTTTAATGATCTTATAATACCTTAATTTTTTGAAATACTTCAAAATGTTGACCTTTGCAACAGTTAGAAATCATCGAAATTAAAAACCGCTTTTCAAACGGTTATTAGGTTGTTTTTCACGTTTTCTGTTATTTTTAGCACATTTTTGGTATTTTTGGCACGTTTTGTTATTTCACAAAGGACAAACGAGACATTCGTATTTAGCATATTAACACGAGTAAAATAGTGGTACATTATGCACAAAAAACTTGGCGGACCAACATTAAGATCCAACAATATTTTAGGGCAACAAGATGAATATTATTAAAATTTTCTAATTAGTAGACCTAATATGGGATTTCTTTAAAAGACCGTAATTTTCGATGGAAAACACTGAACCTTTTAAAAATAAGATACGTATTTTGTATACTGTAGACTAAATTAGACTAGATTAATAGAAAGTATAATAAAAAAGGTTCGATACCTTTATAATCAAATAGAACTTATAAACAAATAAAATTGTACAAATACACAAGTAAAAAAATGAGTTTCTGATGAGACACAATTTGGTACATTCCTGAAACTTATTTCTTCCATCTTCATAAATTGGACGTATCAGATATTACTTCACAACCATAACTTTCATGGGATCATCAACACTGTACACTTCATAATTAAGCATAAAAAGCAAATTTAATCGTTAAATCTGTTATCGGATCCCACGAAGATTGTGATGCTGAAGAAAGACTTCATGTCCTTAATTTCAGACAGAAATACCAAGAAAATAAATTTCAGGATTAACTTGTTAATCGACTCATAACAGCAATTTGCAACGTTCCCATACTCGAAAGCAATAAAATTATAACTTCAAGGTTAAATCGGTTATTTAATCATGTACAACAATTGAGTTTTATACTCCATTACATGGACTGCTATAATATATACGAAAATGGTTATGCAGTTGAGGTGTTTGTAATTTAATCGAATCACTTGGAAAACTTTCTACATATTTCACACATATGTGTTTGCTCAACATGTTTAATTGATTACAATAGCAATGTGCGGTAAACACATGTACGGTCTGTTACGAAATGAAACAATATTCTTATGGTTTTGAAAGTTTTATAAGTTGGGAAATTAACGGAGCTTATTAACTTTCATATAACTTTACTGTACGTTGAGTGAAATGTTATTTAATTTAGTGTTACATTTATTTTTGTTGCTGAAGGTTGTGAGATGTTAAAATAACTTTTGTTTTTACTCTGTGTATTATTGGACACTTTTTAGCAAATGAAAAAAGTGTCCAATAGTACACAGAGTAAAAACGAAAGTTATTTCAGCAAATCTATACAAAAACTCAGGTTAAAATAAATTTAATTTTTCCTTAAAGATGTTGAATGTAAACATATATTTTTGATTTATACTATATATATTATAGGAAAAATATTATTGAATATTTTATCATTATAAATTGTAAATTAATGTTTGAGGTGAAATATTAAATAAAGTTAGGAATAAATTTGGCAAAGGAAAGAAAAATTTAGAAGATCGAGATTTTACAGTTTTGAGAAATTGGAGATTTAGAAAATTTAGAAATGTGGGGAGATGGAAATTTAGGGTTTAAGAAACTTGAGAACTTGAGAATTGGAAAAAAAATTCGGGAATATCGAAATTTGTCGTTTGCAAATTTGAAAATTTAGTAATCTAGGAATTGGACTTTTGCAAGTTCAAAAATTTAGAAATCTAAGAATTCGACATTTGCAAATTCAAAATTTAGAAATTTGGAAATTTGGAGATTTTCAAATTTGCAAAATTTAGTAATATGGACAGACAGAAATTTAGAAAATTGAAAGTTTAGAAATTTTCTAATTTAGGAATTTAGAGATTTTGAAATTTAGAAAGTTTAGAAATATGGACAGGGACTTTTGGGGAATTCTAGATATAATGATTACGAGATCTAGGGATTTGGAGATCTATTGATTTGGGGACTTAGGGATCTAGGGAATTCAAGATTTCGGAATTTTAAAATCTAGTGATTTTGAGATATAGGAATTTCGGGATCTAAGAATTTGGAGACTTTGCAATCTAAGAAATTTTGGATATCATGATTTCGAGATCTAGAGATTTGGAAATCTAGGGATTTGGGATTTCATGATCGGGATTTTAAGAACTTGGAGATTTTGAAATTTGAGAATTTGGAAAGTTTAAAAATGTGGACAGATAGAAATTTAAAAATTTTTTAATTGACGAATGTGCAAATTTGAAAATTTAGTAACATTTGCGAATTTGACCAGAAATCTTGGAAATTAGAATATTTGAAGTGTTGGAAATTTATTATAGTAATTTAGAAGCTTGAAGATTTGAAAGTTTGACAAGTTGAGAGTTTAGAAAATTTGTGAACTCGACAATTAGAAACCTTAGAAATTTAGAAATTTAGAAATTTGTACATTTGAGAATTTGAAAATTTAAAAATTTTACAAGTTGACAATTAAAAAAATTTGTAAATAAATAAATATGATGTTTTAACAATTTAAAAAGTCTGAATATTTACAAACCCTTTATTTAAGAAATTTGTAAATATAGAAATTGAAAAGTTAAGTAGTTTTGCACCTTAGAAATCTATTAGAAAATTTCAAAATTCTGGAACTAAGAATTTGGAAACAAATTTATTTTACCTCGACGGAGTCAATCCGAAAATCGTGATCTTGACGTTCGCATCTTTTCAGCGAAGTACCCTCGGTTTTGTCAGCTACTTTCACAAATGGGCCTCCTTGATTATTCCCCGTCTTTGGTATCCATTTATCTTTCTCCGGTGCGTCTTTTCGTGGTCTTTGACACGAAAAAAGGCGCGCGTGGTACTTACAAAAGCTGAGATGCCTTACCAACTCGTTGAATTGTAATCACGTGCATGTATATGTATCTTCGTGTACACGAGGAAGTAGAGGGTGGGAAGAAAGTATGCGTGCAAAGAAGAAAGAGAGATCTTTGTCTCGAAACGGAGCAGCTTCGGCTCGCGGACAAAGGACCCGCGATCTTGAGAATTTCGATCTTGAGAATGCTCGAGAGAGCGAGTCTCGTTTTTCAAGATCGCCCTGCTCTGCCCTTTGCACCGCATATGGAGAGACCATGCTCGAGAATGAACTAGTGGCTTGACAATTCAAACTTGGCAGACATCTCGCGAGAAAACTTCATTTTGTATGCTTGCATTGCTTTCGTCGTTGCGTCGGTGTACAAATTCCTTTCGAATATGCAGAAGTTTCTTTTTCATATTTTTACATCGAACGTTCAACCCCTTGTAACATCGTGACGTAATGTGAAATATGATAAACCTTACTGTAATCTTTAATACTCTTCAAATTGAAATTTGTGTAATTGTAATTTGCATAGTCCAGGTTCGCCGAGTATGAAATAGACATAACATTTAAACTTTCTTTACTTGTTTTCATATTGTGGTAACGTTGAGTTAAATTCGTGATGCACTTTACATTTGAAATGTGATAAACTTACTGGAATTTGTAATACTCTTCAATTTGAAAGTTAGGTATAATTTTTGCGTGAGAGTTCCGAATATGAAATGGACGAAATATTTTAACTTTCTTTATTTGTTTTCATGTTGCAGTAGTGAATAGTTCTGACTGATGGACTTGACAAATAAATCATACAAGGGGTTAACAATATTAATTCTTGCGAATCGTGTTATGTAAGCCTCAGAACCCTTTAGTTGAAATAAACTAATCTTTGGTAATTTAGTAGAGTGTATAAACAAAAATTTAGGAATTTAGTATAATTGGCTATATTATAGGTTACTGGTATTGTAATAACATATTGGTACTGTGCGTTTCAAATGTAATATTTAAATCGCATTTGCAGCAGGATTAAATTGAGTCTATACCAATTATAATTTGTACAAGATCACTAAACCTTAAAAATACCTAATATTTCAACTTTCGTTATTTATCTTGATATTGCAGTAATAATTAGTTCTGACGCAACTGCCGAAAGAATTGTAAATTCAGGGATTAAACAGAAATTCCGAACGAAATTCTCGATCTTGCATAAATGTAAGTGCTTCATATAAATCTATATATTTTCGAACAAGGTTCTGCAATTTCCGGAAAAATGGAAGTTGCTTTCAAATATACGAAAAATAGAAGTTGCGGCTTTGAAACATATGAAACTAATATCGAATTATTTTTAACCCCCTGGTTTATGACATCGAGTCAGATTCGTGACGTTACATTTCAAATGAAACAAATTTAAATCGTATTTGCACAAAAATTGAATATTTCGAATTGAATATCTACTATAACTTGTACAAATAGAGATTACTAAATTATAAATGTACCTAACATTTCAACTTTCTTATTTATCTTAAAATTGCCAGTGATAATTAGTTAGCTCTGATTGACGCAACTGCTGAAAAAATCGTAGGTTAAAGGTTAAAAACTTCAAAAATACGGTTTGTGATTCGGCTCACGAATTCTCTGCTTCTCAACATATTTGATGCATTTGATAATCACACAAATGTATATTTTTCTGTGGAAAATAAATAAAGCAATGAGAGCCAAACGGAAATTTGTTCTGTCATTAAATGGTTCCAAAAACGCATTTTTCACTTTAGCACATATGTTCTTCAAACACATATTTCTACATTTTTTGTACACTGTATACATACTTCGTGCATACTTGTCAGACTAATATCACGTTTGAAGCCAGATCATAAAACAATTGATAACTAAGTTATTAATAGCTTCCTCTTGTCAGTTCTTTTTTGGTTTTACAAGTTACACGTACACAGGAATTTTTTGTACACGACCTCGCTTTCTTGTTGTGAAAGAAGTGATTAATCATTGTGTGTTGGTACAGGTGACCTGCGCGTAACAAGATCGTTAGGTTCTTAAGAGATATCGTGTCATACAAAATAGAAAATTCGTATAAAAAACGTTAAATTTTAAAATTGACGAGACAATTGATTATTCTACATATACATATGTTTATTAAAATTATTAGCAACCAAAATGTTTTATGCTTAATATTCTTTTCTATTTCTAAGATGCATTTGAAATTTTACATAGATTTTCCAATTGTATGATTAATTATTTCTAGATTATAAATAATTCTGTTAAATATATGAAAAGATGCTTAATAAGAAACGATTAATTATCATAAATATTATTGAAATTAAAATTAGCATCTAAAAAGATTTTCCATAACTTCAGATGGAAATTTTGAATTTTCTTTCCAACAAAATTTATGAAAGTATTTTTCATTCTGATCAAATATTATCATCTCTAACTTTTATGTGGTCGTAATTTTTGATCGTTAATTTCCCTACACAAATTTACTCTTTTCGTTTGTTTACATTTTCCTCGCAGATTTTCATAAATTTGATATTATAAAACTGTATACATATTTATAAAGTTCTTTCCTGAATTTTGCGCTTCTTTCACCGAAGGGATCTGTATTTATTGACCCATAAATAACCTCCGTTGGTGGAAGATACTTGCCTTTTGGGAAGAACCTGCGACGCGTTTTTCAGGCAATATTTTTTTGTATTTCGGTAGTAACCACATGTAACATATGAAATTATTGTTCCTAAAATGCAGTGCGCTCATAAAAATAAGTAAGCTCAGCTAGTTCTTGAACGTCTCTTACTTGGAAGGAAGTAAACTCTTACGTTATACTTGGTATCATACATTCTGCATTTATAAATTGTAACGAAAAATTTTTCCATCGTAAAGAGAACATTCTTTACCATTTTCTTATATGGCTGCACGTTGCAAATTTTAGTAAGAAATTTTGAACCTTAAATGCAATTTTTTAAATTGATTAAATTATTGCAATTTTCTTGCGTCATCGTATTCGTTATGGTATCATATTTAAGTTAAATTATACCGCCACGAATAACAGTTATAATTTATGAAGGACTTATACCACTAATACGAATAAAATTTATAATCTATAAGTGATAAACATGTATGACTCGATAAAAGCTTTATTGAACACATCATCGTTGATGTTTAAAAGAAATTGACAAATTGCTAAACTAACATGACAAATGATCGTAAATAACGATGAAATACATAGATATACTAATCTAATACGTTGTTTACTATATTAAAACCGCTAAAAATTTTGTTAGATAACATTTTCATAGAAATTGACAAATTGCTAAACTAACATGACAAATGATCGTAAATAACGATGAAATACATAGATATACTAATCTAATACGTTGTTTACTATATTAAAACCGCTAAAAATTTTGTTAGATAGCATTTTCATAGAAATTGACAAATTGCTAAACTAACATGACAAATGATCGTAAATAACGATGAAATACATAGATATACTAATCTAATACGTTGTTTACTATATTAAAATCGCTAAAAATTTTGTTAGATAGCATTTTCACTTTTAACAGCTCTTATCAGTAAGAATTAAAGTTCATGCTCAATCGCATGCAGTAGTGATTAAGTGCATGCGATTGAGCGTGAATTTATGAATGAATCTGTGAATATAGATTAATGACAAGAGGAATGAATATTATTAAATATGAATGTAACGAATGAATCTACGATATGAAGTTATGACGTAAGTGAATTCCAGTGGTTTTGAGATAGGATTACATGGTAATAGAGTTGAATGTTAGTTATTGAATGAAAGTGAAAGAGTACAGACGTGTATAATTAATTCTGATGAAAGCAAAAGTTTGTAAATTAAGTTTCAAAGTTTAATTGAGTTTTTAAAAAGCTGCTTGCATTTCTAATACGTTTTAACAGTATTTTACCGTCGTTTTCACGTTTTCATCAGTATTTTATCCTTATTACTGTAATTATTTATTGCCTCTATTATCCATAATTTCAAATACGCATTTAATACCGGTGTTAATTATTAAGTATGTAAATGAATGAAACTTAACAATATTTACGAGCGATACATTCCCATTGAGATTCAAATGTCACACATATATACATACATGGAATCAAAATGCGAATATTTGAAATTGTTTACGACTGAATTTGAGAGCACATGGAATTCTAGCTGTTTGATTAAGTTTATATCTTTTCATGCAACTCAGAGAAACCATGTTTTTCAAATGGTATAATTTTTTAATGGATTTCGGGATTTTGCAATCTAAAGATCTGGGGATCTTGGAATCTAGGGAATTCTGGATATAGTAATTTAAGAATCTAGGGATTTCGGGAGCTAGAGATTTTGAGATCTAGGAATTTCGGAATATAAGAATTTGGGGATTTTGTAATCTAGGGAATTCTAGATATAATGATTTCGAGATCTAGGGATTTGAGGATTTTGCAATCTAGGGATTTCGGAATCTAGGGATTCGGGGATCTAAGGATTTGGGAATCTAGGGATTTCGGATCTAGGGGTTTTGAGGTCTAGGGATTTTGAGATATGGGGATTTTTAGATCTAGGGATTTCGGGATTTTTAGATCTGGGGATTTCGGAATCTAAGAATTTGGGGATTTTTCAATTTAGGGAATTCTAGATATACTGATGTCGAGATCTAGAGATTTGGCGATTTTTCAAACTAGGGATTTCAGAATCTAGGGATTTGGGAATCTAGGGATTTCGGATCTAGGAGTTTTGAAGCCTAGGGATTTTGAGATATAGGGATGTTTAGATCTAGGGATTTCGGGATTTTTAGATCTAGGGATTTCGGGATCTAGGGATTTCGGGATCTAGGGATTTCGGGATCTAGGGATTTCGGGATCTAGGGATTTCGAGATCTAGGGATTTGGGGACTTTGCAATCTAGGGAATTCTGGGTATAATGATTTCGAGATCTAGGGATTTGGAAATCTAAGGGTTTGGAGATCTAAGGATTTGGCGGCTTAAGAATCTAGGGATTTCGAGATCTAGTGATTTTGAGACCTAGGAATTTCATGATCTAAGATCTAAGAATTTGGGGACTTTGCAATCTAGGAAATTTTAGGTATAATGCTTTCGCGATGTAGGGATTTGGAAATCGAAGGATCTGGGGATTTGGGAATCTAGGGTCTCGGCATCTAGTGATTTCGAGATTTCGGGATTTGAGAATCTAGGAATTTGGAGATTTAGCTGTTAGGGGATTATTTTAGGATACAGGATTTTGGGGATCTCAACATTTCGGATTTTAAGTATTTTAGTGTACAGAAATTTGGGCTCTTGGGATATCGAAATCCAATTATTTTGAAGCTGTGTGATATAGAAATCGTGTTTCTATGTCATACGCAGTTCAGAGTGAAATTTTTAATTTGAAACTCGCACGGGAATTTCTCTAATTCTCTGGTCGTGTCGGAGAGAAACCATGTTGCAGGAATGCCGTGTTATATGCGGATTGCTTGTACAGTTGTATCGAGAAGCATGTTACGTTGAACAGAATCGCGTTAAGCATTCATGTCACTCTCGGAGCGTCATCTAAATGTCAGTGTGCACTTTGAAGCTCGTGCTACATCGGCATCCTATGGTTTTCGTGTTTCGACATTCTTTTCGCGAACGCAAGATCGCGGAAGAACGAGACGATGCATCTCACGTTCGCCAATCGGTTAATGAGCATTATCTGACATCGGACAACGCGTTCTGCATCATTCATTAAACTACCATTTAACTGGCGCCTAATCAACGGACAGACGCGATCTTGACATTCTTCGAGTTAACGCGCGACGATGTTTTGTTCTATTAATTATGTTCCTAGTTTATCGCTAATCGGGGTCGCGAAGTCTGATTAGCAATTTGTGTATTCTGTGATCAACTGAAACTATCAAATCGGTCAAATGACCGTTTCTATTTCTTCTCTAATAAATTTTTTTCTTATAATTTATATTAGTAGTTTGGTATTAGAAATAATAATACATAAATAAATTTATAATTTATTCCTTTTGTCGTAATAGTATAATTAAAATAAAAATAAAAGTTTTTAAGGGAATAAGGACTGTTATTCTTCAAAGTTAAGTATATAAAATAATTTTATAGATCTTATAAAATTTACTGAACCAATCGTAAAGATATTATGTATACATATGTATAATTTTTGCTTTATAATCCGGAAGTTAAAAAATTTGTTATGGTCTCTTGAAATTTGTGTTGATTGTTATCGAGATAAACAATTAATGTGTGTATTAATTTATATTTAATTTTGAAGCATATGTGCATTAAATGAAGAATAATTAAAATAACGAACAGCTTAGAGTTCCATACAAAATATTAATAATTGCACAAAATAAAATATACAAAAATTTTTGGTATAAATTATGCAAAATAAAATATGAAATTAAATTCCAGTTGAAATAAAATTTGATTTCAACTAAAAATGTCTAAATTTAGATTTTCGAGTTATTTTAAAAAGTTCAGTCCCATTAAGAATTTTTAATCGCAAAACCTGTGAAAGAGAAAATTATTCTGTTTTCAAATATTTTATATTCGAAACTTTTTTTGTTAAGATTTTAAATAATGCACAACTCTGTACATTGAGATTTAAATATAATGCAATGTTTATGAATGATATGACACTAAATGTCGACCATGTGTTTTTAAGTAGGTATTTATCTTGTTAAAAGTAGTAAAATTTAATTTACACCTAGTAAATGTCATGTTAAAGTTCATTTCACATATTTATGTGGATAGTTACTAAATTACGTTGACACTTACTATCCATAAATTTAGTATATTATACATATGTATTATAGTACACTTATTTAGTACAATTTACATGAGTCAAAATTATAAATTCAATGTATTACATAAGTCGAAAATACAAGTCCAGTATATTACAAAAATAAAAATTACAAGTCCACATCAATTTTAATATTCGGAGTAGATTCTTCTTATTCCAAATGTAGATTCTTACTATTTTACGTGAAAGCAAAAATTCTTCTCTTTCAGATAAACGTATTTATATATACCACAATTTTAATTCCATATCGTTTAAACATAAAGAAATTGCAATTAATTGCTTAATCATTTAATGACTTATAAATTTCTAAGTTTGTAAACTTGAAAATTAAAAATTTCGCTTAAAATTTCTAGAATTAAAATAAATTTCTAGAATTAAAATCTAAAATAAAATTTGTAAATTTCAAACTATTACATTTATAAATTTCTGTATTTTAAAATAACTAAACTTCTAAGTTTCTAAGTTTGTAAACTTGAAAATTAAAAATTTCGCTTAAAATTTCTATAATTTTAAAATTTGTAAATTTCAAACTATAACATTTCTAAATTTCTGTATTTTAAAATAACTAAACTTCTAAGTTTCTAAGTTTGTAAACTTGAAAATTAAAAATTTCGCTTAATATTTCTAGAATTTTAAAATTTGTAAATTTCAAACTATAACATTTCTAAATTTCTGTATTTTAATATAACTAAACTTCTAAGTTTCTAAGTTTGTAAACTTGAAAATTAAAAATTTCGCTTAAAATTTCTAGAATTTAAAAATCTGTAAATTCCAAACTATAACATTTTTAAATTTCTGTATTTTAAAATAACTAAACTTCTAAGTTTCTAAGTTTGTAAACTTGAAAATTAAAAATTTCGCTTAAAATTTCTAGAATTTTAAACTTTGTAAATTCCAAACTATAACATTTCTAAATTTCTGTATTTTAAAATAACTAAACTTCTAAGTTTCTAAGTTTGTAAACTTGAAAATTAAAAATTTCTCTTCAAATTTATGGAATTTTAAAATTTGTAAATTCTAAACTATAACATTTCTAAATTTCTGTATTTTAAAATAACTAAACTTCTAAGTTTCTAAGTTTGTAAACTTGAAAATTAAAAATTTCCATAATTTTAAGACTTGTAAATTTGAAAACAAAATATTTATAAATTTCTGCATTCCTAAAAATGAATTTCACATCATTTTTAACATTCAGAGTTCCAAATGTATATTCTTCCCATTTTACGTGAAAGCAAAAATGTTACTCTTTCAGATAAACGTATTTATATACCACAATTTTAATTCCACATCGTTTAAATATAAAGTAAATTGCAATTAACTGCTTAATAATTTAACGACCGAGACAGCTTATAAAAACACGGATCGATTCAAGCACGCGGAGGAATAAAATGCTTGTTTCCTAGTTCGATCCTGTCGGTTTCGAATATTCATGAAAACTTTTTACCGATCGTGTTTTTTTTTACGGGGGATGTTTTCGAGCCAATGAATTTAACAGAAGGCAAGAGCGAGAATAACAGAAACAGATATCCGAAGGTAAATTTTACTTAGGTACAGATTCAAGTGAAGTGAAGATGTCATCGTGAAACTATCGGACTCGGAAATAGAGTTTACGGCCGATAAATGTAACTGCGACACGGTGGCTACAGAATTACGCCGGTCAGTATAAATTATAGAGTTATGAACGTCGCTTGTGAACCACTTTACATCGGAAATCGACCTTATTCCTCGATAAAGCCTCCACTTGATGCGTCTTCAATTAGCGTTTCATCTGCAGGTATAATAAAAGCTGAAACACTATTGGACATATTCATCTTTGAATGTACATTTTAAATTAACGATACATTTCGTGATTTATGCGGTAACTAATGTCGTTTATTCCATGCCGGTTGAGTAGGGTATAAAGCATCGCAATTACTTTTATGGTGATATACAAGGAGAAAGTTCGTGAGAGTGTTTATTGTAAATGGCCAGATGTGCCTGATAAAATTGTTTATTAAGAATAATTGTGGGTTGAATCATTAGATTATCACTTTTATTGATTTTTAGTCATTCGTTTATTTCATTGACGATTTATTTCTGCTTGAGGAGAGTATAAAGCATCGCTATTTCTACGGCGATATACAACGAGAAAGATTAAGAGAGTATTTTGTAAAATGTCAGATATAATGCTAGATAAAATATTTTATCAAAAATAATTCTGGATTGAACCATTAGATTCTCGATTTTATTGATCTTTAGTAATTCATTTAGTTTTTAAAGAAATATAAATCAGGTATCAAAAGCAAAATCTGGTTTTGCTACAACAAATACAAGAAATAAAGAGGATCTTACTAGTCTCGATGTTTAGAAATTTTGGGGGATTTCAAACAAGAATTGAAAGACAAAATTTTAGAACATTGCAATTTGGGGATCTAGGGATTTAGAGATTAAATATTTGAGAATTTAGAGATTTACAAATCTAGGGAATTTGGGATATAGATATTTGAAGGTCTAGGGAATTGGGAATCTAGGGATTTGGAGATTAAATATTTGAGAATTTAGAGATTTCCAAATCTAGGGAATTTGGGATCAAGGTATTTGAAGGTCTAGGGAATTGGGAATCTAGGGATTTGGAGATTAAATATTTGATAATTTGGAGATTTCCAAATCTAGGGAATTTGGGATCAAGGTATTTGAAGGTCTAGGGAATTGGGAATCTAGGGATTTGGAGATTAAATATTTGAGAATTTAGAGCTTTACAAATCTAGGGAATTTGGGATCAAGGTATTTGAAGGTCTAGGGAATTGGGAATCTAGGGATTTGGAGATTAAATATTTAATAATTTGGAGATTTACAAATCTAGGGAATTTGGGATCTAGATATTTCAAGGTCTATGGAATTGAGAATCTAGGGATTCCAAGTTATAGTGATTTTAGAATATAGGAATTTAGAGATTTTGGGATTTGGGAATATATAGGGAATTCTGGATATACTAATTACCGGGTCTAGGGACTTCTGGGTATAGTGATTTCGAGATCTAGGGATTTGAAAATCTAAGTACATGGGGGTTTTGGGATCTAGGGAATTTTTAACCTAGGGATTTCATGGATTTACTGATTTGGAGATTTACGGATTTTGGGATTTTTGAATCTAGGGAATTCTAGTTATAATAATTTTGGGATCTGAAGATTTGCGAATCTATAGAACGCTGAATCTAGGGATTTCGGATTATACTGATTTACAGATTTTGGGATTTCAGAATGTACGGATTTTTGGATTTAGACATTTGTCGGGTCTAGGGATTTCTGTATCTAGTGATTTCGGATTTTAAGAAGTTTAAAATATAGGAATTTGGAGTCTAGGGATATCGAAATCTAGTGACTTGATAGCTCGAAGATATCTAAATGTGGTGATACGAAAGTTTAGTGTTATCGAAATTTAGTCATTTGGGGATGTAGAGATTTGTTAGTGAGGAAATTTGAATTTGTATGACGCGTCATTGTAGTACCTAAAGACCTAGTGAAATCTAGAGAAACCTTGTATTAAAGCTATCCATACAGACAATGCTGACCAATAATAGAAAAATAATAACTGCAAGAAAATTCATGCACCGCTTAGCAAGAAAGTTCGGAGTTGTTTCCTTTGTACATAAAAAAATAGCTTGGAGCGCGCAGAGCTAATTAAAAAGGTTGCACCATAATGAAAAAGGTGTGCGCGCGTGTTAAGGAACGGGGGACTGCGAGAAGGCGGATGAAAGGACGAGGGAAATATCGTGTAGGCACACGTCGTTTTTCCTTTCTTCTCGTCCAATCCGATCCCTATCTAGTCTTTTTTCCTCTTTTCTCTTTGTGCCAGCTTCTCTCTTATCGTTTCTTCGTGCACAGTCGTCTGTGGCAGCAACAAAGGGAACGACGTAGCTCCTAACTCGCGGCATTCCGAAATTGAGATGTGCGAGCTGACGCACGAGCATCATAAATCTTTCCCTCCCTCGTTGCTTGGCATATCTATTCCGTCCCTCGTACTCTCCCTTTTCCTATAACATCCTGCCAGCCAGGATGAGGCGAACTTGAACTTTTCGCCGGTAGACGACGAATCGTTTCTGATTCTTGTTCCGATCGGGAAACTCGGCTAACGCCGGCTACGTCGAAGATAGATGTATCGACAGGTGATACGGATAGAGTTGGCCCGCGAAAGGTGAAAAGGTGCCTCACCTCGAAGCTTGCCCTTGCTAATATTTCGACGATTTTCAATCGAAACTGGATCTTAACACTATTTCTACCACGATTTTGTGTATACACAGTATGTCTGAAAAGTAACGGAACTTTTTAAATTCAAGGAAAACTACTAGCACCATCTATTAAAACAATATGCTATCTGAAGACAGTATTCCACCCCTACAAAACAAATCAATCGTTATTGGAATCGAGCAACGAATTGTAAACTTATAGCGTTTAAAGCGACAGAACCTTTTGTCACCGTGTCACAAAATCACGATGGAGCAAAGAGCGAATATTAAATTCTGCTCCGTAAAGCTCGGTAAAACTTTTACAGAAACATTTGAATTAATGAAAAATGTTTATGGCGACGATTGTTTATCCCGTACACGTGTGTTCGAGTGGTATAAGCGATTCCAGGATGGTCGTGATACTTTGGAAGACGACCCAAAGCCAGGTTTTGGGTTTTTCTAAATTCTAAACGATTCTAAAGGTATTATACTTCGGGAATTCGTTCCACAGGGACAAAATGTTAATGGCGAATATTATCTGGGTGTTATGGAACGTTTGTGGAAAAGAATCGTTCGTGTGAGGCCCGAATATCGAGCGCCGGGAAGTTGGTTTCTGTTACATGATAATGCACCATGTCACAAAACTGTCGCAGTTCGTGAATTTTTGGCGAAAAAACAAGTCTGTGTGCTCCAACATCCTCCATATTCGCCTGACTTATCTCCATACGATTACTTCCTTTTTCCAAAATTGAAATTAGCCATGAAAGGAACGTTTTATGACACTGTTACACAAGTCCAAGCAGCTGTGACAAGGGTGATTGAAGCGATTCCGCAAAACGACATAAAAAAATCTATGTTAACATTATAATACAAAGTAATTTGTCTTTTATTGTTTTAATTCGGAGCATCAGTAAAAAAGAAGAAACTTTTATCATTTCAATCAGCGACTGGTCGAAGTTTCTGCTGTAATAACAGAACTCTTCTTATTTAAATTTATTGAAAAATTTTCTTCTTTTTATCAGTCAACAGCAAAGTGTACGGCTTTAAATTGAATATCGAAGAACCTTTTCTGTCAAGCAGAAATTTTCACGAGTACATAAATATGTAAATTGACAAATGAATAAGTTGCAATGGCGGTGTTTATTCAGAGTTTTTAATTAATTATGCTTGGATGCGTTTACATTAAACTGAATTTATGAATTTATTAGTAGTTTGCTTTCTTTTATAGTATAAATTGAATTTCTTTGAAGAAGAGTTTGACATTGTTGGTAAAAATAATAAAATTATAAGATCTCAATTGCTGTATCTATCAAATTTATATGACAAGTATGCGTTTTGTAAAAATAGTTGCTTTTATATAATTAAATTGAAAAGTTTCCCAATTTATAATATAGTTATTGTAAAAAATAAAAAAATTATAATATAGTTATTGTAAAAAATTAAAATTCTAACTTTGTCTCAAAATTAAAAATACAGTTTTATTTTTTTAATTTAATCGGTTTTATCGGTGAAAAATGTTTTAAACAACCTTTGTTATTTGATAAATTAGTATAATGCAAATTTTGATATTTCGCATATAAAATAATAATCTGACATAACATCATTTTCAATTATGAAATATTTATATTCTCAACACGTCATATTTTTCTGTAAAAAGAAATTTATTTATTTATATTTGTACCACATAAAATAATAACCTAAGATCATTTTCAATTATCAGATATTTATATCTCCAAAATGTATTATACTTTTCTGTAAACAAAAATATTTATATTTTTGTTAATCTGTATTTATATTAAGAATATGTGGTTTTGGTGACATTTCACGTATCTACCCACATGGGACGTTTACGACCCCATTAAAAAAGCTACTTATTATTTCAACCCGAAAAAATTAGAAATAACTTTTTAAAGTTTTAACACATTTCACAGCTGATTTCAGCAAAAACGTCGAATATAAAAAGAAAGTTGAAAAGGTAACTAAAAATAAATAAAACTAAATAAATAAAAAGTTTTCACAGAAAAAAGCTTTTTCCGATTTTCATAAAAAGAGCTAAAATTTTCGCTGAACTTCACAGTTTGAGGAAAGAATAGTAAAAGCAGCGGAGTTTCAAGAAAGCTATTTATTCAGATTTTCAAGATAAGTGGCTAAAAGTGAAGCTAAATTGCCCGAATGCGTTTTTACAAAATTTCTTGCGAAAAGAAAGAAATAAGAAATACTGCTGGCAAAGAGTCACGACAAATGTTGAACGATCCTCCTAGTCCGAAAACGAATATCCCGAAAAGAAAAAGCCGGGAGAGATGCGTAGATCGATGGGTAAATAAATGATGCCCGTCTATGATAGAAGAAGAGATCGCTCAGCGTCGCGTGTCGTTCGTTTTTTCGTGATGGAAAAAACGAGGAGGAAGCTTCAGGGTTTATAGAGGAAATCCTTAATATCGCCGCTTAACCGATAGGTAGATGCTGTTGATTTAATGCGGGGTGAATTACTACTTGTGTCGGGGTAAAAGCGCACTTCGTTCTTCGGTGTCTTGGAAAATTGATGGCCGCTGTAAAGTTTTTATCGAGGAGACGCCTTTTTCCCCTTCGGAATCGATGAAAACGTCCGCTTGTCTTGCCTAATTCGTGGCCATTTGTTTGCTTTTTTTAAATCTATTCTCTAACGAATTTTAGGGATCGAGAATTTACGACTGCAGCTACGGACGCGGGATTATGATAATTACGAAAGGGAGGGATTAAGTGCGTAGCTAAGAATTTCAACAGTTTCTACGTTTTTGTGGTATGTTTTAGAAAGTTTTAGTTTAGCGAGAGTATTATTGCGTAATTTGGGAATGTTAGATTATTGGTAATTTTAAATGGGTGCTAAGTTCATTAGGCTTTGATATTAACTGGAGAGTGTGGTAGACTCTTCTGGGGAAATGGTAAGGTTTACTGCTTGATTTTATGTGATATTTTAAATGTTTAAATATTTTAAATATTATAGAATTCGGAAATTTTTAAGTGTAGAATTTTAGAAATTCGGAAGTTTGAGTCTGGATGTTTGAGAATTTTAAATATTGAAGTTCGGAAATTTAAGAAATTAAGAATTTGAGAATTTGGGAATTTTGAGAAATTAAGAATTTAAGAACTTTGAGAAATTTGGAATTTGATAATTCGAGTTTGGAAATTTCAAAAGTTGAGAATTTGAGCATATGAGCATTTGAGAATTTTGAGAAATTTGAAATTTGAAAACTTGGGAATTTGATAATTCGAATTTGGAAATTTCAAAACTTGAGAATTTGGAAATTTGAGAATTTGAGAATTTGAGAATTTGAGCATTTGAGCATTTGAGCATTTGAGAATTTGAGAATTTGAGAATTTAAGAATTAGAGCATTTGTGAATTGAAGAATTTAATAACTTGAAAATTTGAGAATTTTGAGAAATTTGAAATTTGAAAACTTGGGAATTTGATAATTCGAGTTTGGAAATTTGAGAATTTGAGCATTTGAGCATTTGAGAATTTGAGAATTTGAGAATTTGGGAATTTGATAATTGAAGTTTGGAAATTTAAAAACTTGAGAATTTGGAAATTTGAGAATTTGAGCATTTGAGAATTTGAGAATTTGAGAATTTAAGAATTTAAGCATTTGTGAATTGAAGAATTTAATAACTTGAAAATTTGAGAATTTTGAGAAATTTGAAATTTGAAAACTTGGGAATTTGATAATTCGAATTTGGAAATTTCAAAAGTTGAGAATTTGGAAATTTGAGAATTTGAGCATTTGAGCATTTGAGAATTTGAGAATTTGAGAATTTGGGAATTTGATAATTGAAGTTTGGAAATTTAAAAACTTGAGAATTTGGAAATTTGAGAATTTGAGCATTTGAGAATTTGAGAATTTGAGAATTTAAGAATTTAAGCATTTGTGAATTGAAGAATTTAATAACTTGAAAATTTGAGAATTTTGAGAAATTTGAAATTTGAAAACTTGGGAATTTGATAATTCGAATTTGGAAATTTCAAAAGTTGAGAATTTGGAAATTTGAGAATTTGAGCATTTGAGAATTTGAGAATTTGAGAATTTGGGAATTTGATAATTGAAGTTTGGAAATTTAAAAACTTGAGAATTTGGAAATTTGAGAATTTGAGCATTTGAGAATTTGAGAATTTGGGAATTTGATAATTGAAGTTTGGAAATTTGAGAATTTGAGCATTTGAGCATTTGAGAATTTGAGCATTTGAGCATTTGAGCATTTGAGAATTTGAGAATTTGAGAATTTGAGAATTTAAGAATTTGAGCATTTGTGAATTGAAGAATTTAATAACTTGAAAATTTGAGAAATTAAGAATTTGAGAATTTTGAGAAATTTGAAATTTGAAAACTTGGGAATTTGATAATTCGAGTTTGGAAATTTCAAAAGTTGAGAATTTGGAAATTTGAGAATTTGAGCATATGAGCATTTGAGAATTTGAGAAATTTGGAATTTGAGAATTTGGGAATTTGATAATTCAAGTTTCGAAATTTCAAAACTTGAGAATTTGGAAATTTGAGAATTTGAGAATTTGGGAATTTGATAATTGAAGTTTGGAAATTTGAGAATTTGAGCATTTGAGCATTTGAGAATTTGAGCATTTGAGCATTTGAGAATTTGAGAATTTGAGAATTTGAGAATTTAAGAATTTGAGCATTTGTGAATTGAAGAATTTAATAACTTGAAAATTTGAGAAATTAAGAATTTGAGAATTTTGAGAAATTTGAAATTTGAAAACTTGGGAATTTGATAATTCGAGTTTGGAAATTTCAAAAGTTGAGAATTTGGAAATTTGAGAATTTGAGCATATGAGCATTTGAGAATTTGAGAAATTTGGAATTTGAGAATTTGGGAATTTGATAATTCAAGTTTCGAAATTTCAAAACTTGAGAATTTGGAAATTTGAGAATTTGAGAATTTGGGAATTTGATAATTGAAGTTTTGAAATTTGAGAATTTGAGCATTTGAGCATTTGAGCATTTGAGAATTTGAGCATTTGAGCATTTGTGAATTGAAGAATTTAATAACTTGAAAATTTGAGAAATTAAGAATTTGAGAATTTTGAGAAATTTGAAATTTGAAAACTTGGGAATTTGATAATTCGAGTTTGGAAATTTCAAAAGTTGAGAATTTGGAAATTTGAGAATTTGAGTATTTGAGCATTTGAGAATTTGAGAATTTGAGAATTTGGGAATTTGATAATTGAAGTTTGGAAATTTGAGAATTTGAGCATTTGAGCATTTGAGCATTTGAGCATTTGAGCATTTGAGAATTTGAGCATTTGAGAATTTGAGAATTTGAGAATTTGAGAATTTAAGAATTTGAGCATTTGTGAATTGAAGAATTTAATAACTTGAAAATTTGAAAAATTAAGAATTTGAGAATTTTGAGAAATTTGAAATTTGAAAACTTGGGAATTTGATAATTCGAGTTTGGAAATTTCAAAAGTTGAGAATGTGGAAATTTGAGAATTTGAGCATATGAGCATTTGAGAATTTGAGAATTTGGGAATTTGATAATTCAAGTTTGGAAATTTCAAAACTTGAGAATTTGAAAATTTGAGAATTTGAGAATTTGAGAATTTGAGAATTTGAGAATTTGAGCATTTGAGAATTTGAGCATTTGAGCATTTGAGAATTTGAGAATTTGAGTATTTGAGAATTTGAGCATTTGTGAATTGAAGAATTTAATAACTTGAAAATTTTTAGTATTTGAGAAATAAAAAATTTAAACATTTGAGAATTTTAGAATTTGAGAATTTAAGAGTATGACTTTGGAAATTTGAGAAGCTGCATATTTAAAAGCTTGAATATTTTAGTATTTAAAAATATGAAAATTCAAAAATGTAGAAATTTAGAAATTTAAGAATTTAAAAATTTTCAAACACAGATCTTCAGAAATTCAATAATTCCATAATTTAGAAATTTAAAAATTAGCAAATTTATTCGAATGTGTACAAATCTCAAAATTAACAAATTTATTCGAATATATAAAAATTTCAAAGTTAACAAATTTATTCGAATATATAAAAATTTCAAAGTTAACAAATTTAGATATTTAAAAATATAAAAAATTTAAAATTTTCAATTTTTCGTATTTGATCTCTCAAAATCCTAGGCCACTTTCACCAGTATTATCGAAATATCGTAAATTATCAATAATATATCGATATGTCGATATATTGATAATCGATAGTACCTCTATGATCAGACGAATATCATAACGATGGGTTGTATTAGTCAGGTTTGGGTTCGGGTAGAGCTAGTTCTGGGTTGCATTTTGGTTAGATTTGGGTGAGGTTTGGTTAATCTGACGCAGCATCCACTAATGCCAAAAATCTGTTATATACGAGGGTCTGTATCTTCCGAACCAATTAGATGTCTTCAATAATATCGACCTTTGCCCCAGGTCTCGTAAACTCTAACGCGACTGTGGTCATGTTACACCCATTTAGAGCATAAATTTCTAATTTATGAACGATAACTTTACCAAATACTGTTATGGCTGGACATTATCAAATACCACGAAAATGGTACAAAATGATAGAGTTTCCAAATATCTACAAGTTTCTTATCTCACTGTAATAAAATATTGATACAGTATTTTTTTTTAATTTTTTACTACAAACAGAAATCTCCTATAAGTATATTCGAAAAAATAAAATGTGAGTAACATTACAAATAAAATAAGAATATTCAGAAGTAAAAATGTTATATGTAGAATTAAAAATAATATAAGTATATTCAAATGTGAAATCTAAAAATGTTATAAGTAAAATGAGTATATTCAAAAATAAGATATAAAATGTTATGAGTAAAATTATAAGTAAAATAATCATATTCAAATGTGAAAAATAAAAATGTTATTACATGGAATTAAAAATAAAAGAAGTATATTAAAAAATAAAAAGTAGACAGTTACAATTAAAATTATAAATAATGTAAGTACGTTCAAAAAGTGGAAATAATATATGTAAAATTATAAATAAAATAATTATATTCAAAAGTGAAAAATAATATAAGTAAAATTATAAATAGTGCAACATTAATTATTCCTTGATCCAAAATAGTCCTGAAGTTGTATATAGATTACATTTTTTATTACTTAATGTTCAAACATACATTTTTACTATAACTACAGTCCTTGGCCATCGAATTAGGACCACGTACGGAAATTTCTCTTTCATGGCTATAATTATATACATGGAAAATTCTTAGGTCATGCAAATTATTACTAAATACGTTGATAACGATATATACAAATCAATTTGTTACTATCGTGATAATAAATTGTGTAGGCGATGTGATGAAATGTCGAATTTTCCAGTTTCATAATTTTCAATTTTTCCTAAACCCCAAAATCCCAAATTTCCAGAGTGTCAAATCGTAAATTTTTCTACTTCTCAAATATATAAATTTTCAAGTCCCAAAGTATATAAATTTACAAATTTTTAGTATCCGGATTTTTAAATTCTGAAATTGGTTTTTACAAATTTCTAAATTCCATTTAGACAATAGGGATTTTTATAGGTCTAAATTGTCAAATTCCAAAGTTTACAAATTCACAAATACCCAAACTTTCAGAACCCTAAATTTGCAAGTCTACAAATTACCAAATTCTCGAATTTCTAAATTTGCAGACTTACAAATCACAAAATGCCCTAATTTCAAAATCCTCAAATCTTCAGTATCTTGAAATTTTAAGATATAAGTTCCAAATTCTTCAATTTTCCAAATTTCCGTACTGTGAAATTGCAAATTTTCTCAATTTTCGAACATCTACATTTCCAAGTCCCTAAGTTACCAAATTCTCGAATATCTAATTTTCTAATCTTCAAATTCCTACACTTTCAAATCCCCAAATTTCTAAATTCTCAAATACCCAATTTCCTAATCGTCAGATTATTAAATTCCCAAATTTCCGAATACCAAACTAATCTGACAATTTCTCAAATTTCCATACTCTCAATTTTCAAATTCACTCACAAATTTGCCCCTTATCCGCCTCTTATTTAATAAATTTCATACATGAACCTGCATAATATTCTAAAACCTATCACCACAACTGTACAGTCCCTCGTCATCGAATTAGGACCACGTACGAAAATTTCACTTTTATGGCTATAATTATGTCATACATGGAAAATTCTAAGGTCATGCAAATTATTACTAAATACGTTGATAACGATACATAGCAATTTGTTACTATCGTGATAACAAATTGTGTGATGAGCCATTAAGGGCCGTGCGTTTAGGTTAAGTTCGAGTATCGATAGCGCGTGAAGTGAAATTTGAATGCCATAGAAAATGTCTGCCTACTCAAAAGACTAGATTACAACTCTCCAACCACAATACCTGAGGTGAAAAGAATTACAGATATTTGGGAAAACGAAGATATAAAGCATATGATCAATGTACACGGAGCATGCCGGAGCTGTGACCAAACCAAAGGAAATACAAGATATTAACATGTGTTAATGTTATGTGCAGTAGTAGTTAGTAGCTAATAAATTATATCATTACAAATTGAACGGACCTTTTAATTTTACGGAAAACGTGAAAAATGCTGAAAATTTGTAGCGGTCCTAATTCGATGGCCAGACACTGTCAATAAAAATTGTTAAGGAAAATATTAATGTTTGAGCGTGTCTGTTCACTTTATATGGGAAATGCTTAAAGAAGCTGATGAGTTCTAAACTTTTAGTTGAAGCAACTCATCTCTTGTATGCGAGCAATTCGCGTATGTAGTTTCAGTTAAATTGCTAGCTATCTCAGAAGCGCAATCTATGGTGCAAGAGATGGGAATGATGCATTGACTGGCATATGCCTACAATGTACGCGCATACCCATGAATATGAACAACTTCCTGAAAGATTATTAATAGAAATTTGCAGTAGATATTTCGCTTGCATAAATTTTCAGACTTCGCTTTGACATGCCTTATGTTGTGAAATTTTCAGGAGAAAAAATTCAGCTAAATTGTACTTACGTAAATACAAGTTACGAAGTACAGATCAAATAAATAACTACATGGAATTTCATGGTGGACAAAATAAATCGTGATAAATATACTGATAGCAATACTTTCTGATGTTGAAATTGCTTGTTTTTTGTACGTACAAAATGTAGGAGTCTTCATTCGTGTACGTTATATAAAATAAATAAATAACAAATATTTGAAATAAACTCGAAGGTTTTTAATTGTTTTGCTTATGAAACTGTGGAATTCTTAATATTTTTTCTGGTCAGTTGTGAATTTATGAATTTTTAAATTTTAAATTTTTAGATTTGTAGATTTGTGGATTTGTGGATTTATAGATTTATAGATTTATAGATTTATAGATTTTCAAATTTGTAATTTTGTAAATACGAAAATTTAGTATTTTTATTTTTAAATTTCTTCATTTCTGAACTATTGTATACATCAACTTTCTCAAATTTTAAAGCTTCTAGCCAAATTTCTAAAACTCCGAATAAATCTCTTAATTCATAAATCTTATAACGCGATACTTCATAAATTCGGTAATCACAGAAATTTAGAAATTCAAGAATTTCAAAGTCTCCAAACATCTTATCATTACATGCTGTTAATTTTCACAACACAATAAGTTTTTGAATACAAATTAAAATAATTTGTTGATTCTGTATGTTGATGACTGTAATCAATTCCGTGTATTGATTTTGTAGAACATAACTTGCAGCGAAATGTTATCTTTGAAGTATAAAAATAACTCAACGCATATGAACCTATATATAAATAACTATAAATACTCTTCACATATTGTATGTTAAATATTATCAAATATTATTAAATACAATATGAAATATTAATCGTGTATACATAATATTAAATATTATTAATATAATAAATATGGAATATAATACATAATATAAAATATTAAAAATTATTTCAAGAATTTTATAATTCAATACAAATCATTTATACGGAAACATAACAAGTTTTCAGTCCCATCTCTATATCCTCAACCATAAAAATTATAGATGGCCTGTCAAATAAATGTCACGAGTTTTTGAGAGCTTAAAAATACAATTTATATTGTACCTCGTTTAAAAACCAACGGGTCTGCCATTATTGCCTCCCGGGGTCAGACCGGCGGCAATATGTATCGCGTATATCGCGTGAAGGGCTGCAGTGTATTTTAAACCTTCAAAAAGAAATTTTGTCGCTGTATTTAACAGTTATCGGGGAAACAATATGGAAACACTTTATACGATCCAGCTCGCTAAATAATGCATGCTATATAATGCCGTTAAATATCGTGACGTGACGCATATACAGCGAAAAAATGAAGGTTTTAACACAAAGGTATTATTACGCGCTAAAATAAATCTCAGGACGTTTCTCATTGACCGAATTTTGTTTACAATAATGTATAATGGGGAACACTTGAAATTTTTATTTCTCGAGTTGTTTGTCAAGAAATAAATATTTGTTCTGCAAGAAAATATTTTACGATGAAACTTGTAGAATGTTGTACAATAAATTTTTTCGTTTTTGTTTCGACAAATAACTGTTACAATTCAATTCAATATTTTAGACGAAGTATTCGTGTTTTATGACGAAAGTTGTAAATATTTTTTACGATAAAAATTATATATATAATAATTTTATTTAAATTAATATTAAATTTTAATATTTTTTCGTGCTAAAGATATTGAAATTTTCAATGAAAGAGGAATAATTTGTGACAAATAATTCACACATTATTCACCGTAGAAATGTTACTTCAGCGTCTATATTTATACAAGGAGATGGATTCAAGTATAAATAAATCAATGGATAGAATATCCTACTTTTATCCACTGTTCCTATTTTAAATACGCGAGCAAGCTTTCTAACGGTTTGAACTAAATGACATACTTTTCATTTCAAGACTCTGAAACTTTATCGATATTTATAAAATAAGATGTTCAAAAATGGCGATTCTAACTATACATGTAAAAGCACACGACGTACATGAAGAGCATATATAATTTTTACCTATATTTGTTGGTAAAACATTGAATAAATTATGGAACGGATTCTCTAAAACAGTACAAATTATAATAAATAAAATTGAATGATTGTTTACGATTTTATCATTTTTATAGGTAGTTGTCCTTAAGGAAGTGTCCACATTTTGAGCGACAGTGTATAGTACACTAGAACGGTACAAATTATTATATCCATTTGATATAATAAAAATATTATTTAATAACATTTAATAAAATCTCTTTTCTAGCCAACACTTTAAACAATTAAATTAAATAGTAACAGTATTAAATAATAAACATACATTATCAGCCCAAAATACAAAAAAGTGTTTACAAACATGCTTAGGGTTAAAATGAATATTGCAAACCCTATCTTGAAATAACAAAAGATGGACCCAAAATAAGAGGCTGAAAATAGTTGAATAGTTCACTGTATTAGTTCCGATAAACCTACACGGATCGGTGTGGTCACAAAACGCATCTTCCGGAACTTTTCATGCGGAACTTCACGCTTGTCAGGTCATGAGTTGAGAAAAGGGCGAAGGGGCAGGGTAACTGAGTGTCGCATTTTCTAGCGACGACATTGCCTCCAAAACTTCTGAGAAGAAGGTGCGATTTACGATTGGTGCACGTGCGTCAACCGTGCAGCTGCCTTGAAGTTTATGCTCAAGGACCTCTCTTACCGACGACCAAACTTACAAGCAGCTCTGTATAACGGACTGGCTCTGCCCTTGTTTCGCGCGACTTCTCCAATTTTTTCCCTCCTCGACGTTTCTCCGGCTATAGATGCACCGGTGCTTCACGTCTATCGAGATGTTACATCAGTGCAGTAATTGAAAAGCATTCGAACAGAGCTATTGTACGATTCATCCGTCTAACATTGTGTAAATACTGATGTCAAGTTATTAAGTAAATACTGATGTCAAGTTGCCATAGTTGTACGCTATATCGGGGGTTCTTAAAATTATATGGTCCGAGTTATGGCGGGAACTGCTACTTTTGAACCACAATTCGATCACGTTCATTTCAAGGTGATACGTGATTCTTCTTGATCTGATTGATACAGTACTTTTCACGAATTAGAATATATTATTATAACATGGCTAATATAATTTTCTTATTAGGAGAAAGAGAAGGAAAGACTAAAAATAATAAATTGTAAGTGCAGTTTTAATTTCTTTAAACTTCGTTTTGGGAATGTTCATAAAATTCTTCAGCAACGTATACGCAAAAACTACTTCTTGTTTTCAATTGTAATTTTATCTTTGAAAGTAATATATAATATAAATATATACAGAATGTCATATAAATGTATAAAAATTTCAAATGAATGATGGCAAAAATTGAATTGATATGCTCGAATTGCCGCTAAAGGGAGTCAGCGGTCTAACGATCGCATTTAACGTGAGCAGCTCCTAAAGTGCAATCTTTCGCATTACGTCAAGGAAGCTCATAATCATCATTTTGTGATAACTATGATAAATCACTGTCAGTGATTTTGCGTGCCATCTCTACCAGAAATTCCATCTTGACCAACATTTCTTTGCGGACACAATAATTAAATTTTTACTAATAAAAAGTACTTAGCGAATTTTATTTAACGAATACAAAAAGTTTTGACGATGTACGATTTTTATTAAATAAATTACTAGTATAGAAGCGAACGGGATGTTAATATGAAAATTTCGCGGACCACAGTTTAAGAACTTCTGCTCTATATGATAAAACTATAAAATATACCCTTTATATAATTTATAAGGACATAAATTATACTCTTATCGGATGGAATATAAATTATTATAATTAACTTGATGTCAGGGTATAAATTACACCCTTATAACTGATATAAATAATGTACAATATACATGTCACCAGTCGATATAATTTTAATCTCTCAACATTCAAATCAAATTTAGTATAACTTGAAAATTATTATTCCGTTTGAAATATTGTTCAGAGTTGTCACTCACTGCACGTTAAATTGAATGCTGAAGAATTCCACTATCTGACGGAACAAAGCATGGCTGTATAATACGTTTCGAATATTTGGGTCACGATTCACCCGACTCAGTCATTCGAGGTTTAATTGCATTCATTGTAGTATAGTTTGCAAAATTAGTATGCTCTGTGATTCACGAAAACTGATTTGATATAGAGATACGTTTCCTTATTGTTTCTCGCACAGAATATTAGTAAGTGAAACTTGGCAAGTCGATGCAAAGGAGCAGTGACATTTTCTTGCAACTGTTTTGTACGTATCTCTGTACGTGTATCTTCTTGTACATATAATTTAATTATTTGAACCTTCAAATACTGCAGTACAGAAAATTATGAAATACAGAAACAACGGTTATTTTTAATAAAATAACTAAAACCATTCACAGTATGAGATCTCTATCCAACATTTCATAAATAAATATTCAGTAGTCTTCGCGTGATAACACGACATACATTAAACTCAGATTTACACATGTATAAATTACAACTTATACTACTACAACAATTACTATTATACAATGAATATACATACGTTCCATAACACCTAGATAATATTCGCCATTAACATTTTGTCCCTGTGGAACGAATTCCCGAAGTATAATACCTTTAGAGTCGTTTAGAATTTAGAAAAACCCAAAACCTGGCTTTGGATCGTCTTCCAAAGTATCACGACCGTCCTGGAATCGCTTATACCACTCGAACACACGTGTACGGGATAAACAATCGTCGCCATAAACATTTTTCATTAATTCAAATGTTTCTGTAAAAGTTTTACCGAGCTTTACCGAGCAGAATTTAATATTCGCTCTTTGCTCCATCGTGATTTTGTGACACGGTGACGAAAGGTTCTGTCGCTTTAAACGCTATAAGTTTATAATTCGTTACACGATTCCCATAACGATTGTTTTGTTTTGTAGGGGAGGAATACTGTTCTCAAGTAGCATATTGTGTTTATAGATAGTAGTGTTCCTTAAATTTAAAAAGTTCTGTTCCTTTTCCGACATACTGTGTACATATAAGATGTATTAACTAGCCTCGGTCTTTCCTGCAGTGAATATTGTTAGCTATTGGTATTGGCAAGTTTAGTTGACCGTCGGAGTCATAGTTAACTTCCACATTATTCTAAAGGACCTGGACTGTCTCTGCTGGTATTCCCGGGGTTAAAAGCCAAGTAGACCAGAAGCTTTCGCAGCCACTCGTCCCGTTACAGTGGGTTAGTTTGAGGTTGACCGCCGTGCATAGCAGCCAACATTTGCCATGACTTCATTCGCACGCTTTAAAGGGATTTAAAGGAATGCATGTAACTGTCGAATGCGATCGAAAACTCAAGAATGCGGGGAGGACAAGTAAAAGACAGTACGGATATATTTTTTATGAAATTGCATTCCGGTGCTTTCGGTGAATGCAATGGAATTAATAGATCAAAGGTTAGATAAGGGTATCAGAAATTGCACGGTTAAACTTGGTTAATAGTTGATGAGATCGAGTTTCAAAATTGCATCGCGAATTTTGACTTTTGTACTTGTTTCAGTTCAAATGGTAGAATTTATCAGAATTTTAGAAGATTGAGGATTTGGGAAATTGATGATCCGGTGAATTAGAAATATGAATATTTGAGAATTTGAGATATTTAATAGTTTAGACACGTGGGAAGGTGTGATGGTACTTTTGGAGGGTGGATAGTGATTGGGCAACATGGACATTTTTTAGTTTGACATATTTGGGAATTTGAGAATTAGGTGGTTTTAGAATTTCGAATTTGGGAATTTGAAAATTTGAGAATTTGAGAAAGTAATGAAACTTTTGAAACTTGTGAAGTTAACGAAATTTGTGAAACGTGCGACAATTTGTAAAATCTGCAAAATACAAGTTCAAGAAATTGTAAAATTTTGAAATTAGAAAAATTTGAAAACACATAAATTTGGAAATTAAGAAACTGTCGAGTTGATTAATTTTGATACTCAAAAATGTAAGTGTATTAATAAAAAATTTGGAACATCAACCATTCCCAATTAACGATACGCATCAGAAAACAGCAAACTGGCGGTCTCATATCTGGTCTCCGTGCGATCGTTCGAACGTTAAATATAAAACGATAAAAAGAAGCGAAAGAATGAAAGCACGGTTGAAAGGCTTACAAGAAATAGAAAAGAAAATAAGAAAGGCAAATACGTCCGTGTACTAGTAAGAAAAAGATAAAAATTGAAGAGACGAGACTATCGAAGCTACGGCGATGATGGTGGTGGTAGAAACACTTGGCTCGGAAGTGGTTAAATTTGCATGAATCGCAACCGGTCGTTACGTTTCAATGCTTACCCAGCTGCCCTCCGTTCGCTTAAATGTCGTTTAATTAGTCGAAACGGCTTATTCGTGTGCACTTACGACGACCAATCCACGATGTTTTCTTCGCTTGTTAGATGCACGATCACGAACGAAAGCAGTTTGTTTCTGTTCTGCCACGGATAATATAATCTGATAGTGCCCATCTACGGATAATGGAAATTTACGGATAACTGGAAAATACCAGGCTTTCTCTCCTTCTTTTTACCTCGGTAAATTGCAATAATGAAGCGTATCATAAAATTAGGTACAGAATGTCTCATTTTAATCTGGCGATTGAGTTTCAATCTGTCGATGCAGTATATTATTAATATTCAAACACTATTGTATACCGTCAATTAATACCGGGTGCGGCCAGACGGTACATCCAAGCAGGGGGTGATTCTCCATGTAAAAATAAGTCGAAAAAAAAGAAATAACATTTTTTCGTTTAACGCTTTGTTTTCGAGAAAATCGAATTTGAAAATTCTATCCAGTACGCGTGCACTGAACTGTCTCTCCAAGTCATTGTTCGCCACAAGTTTCCTTTTGCATTCTAATATTGACGTTTCTAATGTTTACATCTTTTCTTCAACCATACGACTTTCTTCTACTTTTATTCTGTTTCGATCAGGCAAGCTGTGACAATGTCTACTTATAGCAACCGCGAATATGATATGATAAAAGCTTTAGGAGCTTGTCATGGAAATGCAACAGCAGCAGCTGAATATTATAGGCAACAATTTCCAAATCGTCGCTATCCGGACAGGAGAGTGATACACAGGGCAGAGCAAAGATTAATTGAGTGTGGTTTTTTCACAATTACCATAAGTCTGGTGACAGTTGAAGATCCCTAAATTTAGAAACAGTTCTTAATACCGTTGCTAATAATTCTAAGATAAGTATACGAAAGTGCTCATCATAATACCAGTACCAAAACTATTGGTAGCAATAAATAATATTAACATTAACATTTCTTATTTATAATACACATTCAAACCTGAAGGTGCTATAGTGCATGCGTACTGGACAGAATTTTCGAACTTGATTCTCTCGAAAATGAAGCGATAAGCGAAAAAATGTTATTCATTTTTTTCGACTTATTTTTACATGTAGTATCACCTCCTGCTCGGTTGTACCACCCGTCCGGCCACACCCTGTATAAACTATATATTAATACTATTAATACCATATATTATGTCTACTTGTACATAATTGAGTTGTAGTTTTTGTTTTTTATTGTAAGGCATATCCTTGATGCAAATTTTATTTATTCAACGCGTTGACCGAAGAGGTTGAATGATCAGGTATTTTCAACAAATCTTACCAAACATTTTCATAGTATTTTGATATTTATTATTCGTAATTCTAAGTAGTTAGTAACGTGTATTTCCAATGAGAAAGAAATTTTTAATGATATAGTTGATAGATTCGTATGAAAATTTAAGCGTCACATATGGGACCTGTTCAAAATTTGTCGTATGACAAATATATTAGGAAATGTGTGTTTACGTAATAAAAATATTTTCATATGCATCCACATTTGTCGGTTGTATGTCTTCAGCTTTGCTGTTTAAAGACATATCTTAAACAAGATGTATAGCATACTTGGAAAATCTTTAATGCCAATTTTTTGTAAGTAATTTTCAACGGGGGAAGAAGAAATACAAAATATAAAATAAAGAGGTAAATGAAGGAGAAACACAAAGGAAGACAAAAATACTTCACCTGACAATTATTTCTCGCCATGCAAAAAGAAATCGATTCTCTTTTAAATTTAAATAAAATGGCAGCTATTATGTTCTTTCAAGGTCATTCAAGGTCGAAGCGTACCTTTGTTAGATCTGTAGAAATTGTTTCGTGTTTGCTAAATTTAGATCGGCCTTGTACATAGATATAGTGATTGATTCTCCGATATAGCGATTAGAGTCTCCAAATGCCAGTTCCATTCTCCCAAAAGTTTCACAACTGATTTACCAGTAGATATCCTTCATATTTTCTGATATAGTGATTTCTTGTAATTTTTCTTCTGTAAAGACTCAGAAGAAAAATCTGAACGTGTCAGATTCGAAAAGCTTGATGGAATTCTACTTCCTTTACCCGTTCAGCAATTAGGAAACGTGTTCTTCAGAGTTTCATGAACTCGGTAATCATTATGGTTGCGAACATGATCGTGTTAGAACCACATTTGTAATCTTGTAGCGTGTGGAACGTCTTCATGATTTTGTAGCTCGTTAAAATGAAATTGTATCACGATTAAAAAAATGTGAACAAGAAAAGTTTTACAAATGTTAATTTTAATGAAATTTAAACAGTACATGTTAAAAAAAATTTCTATTATGATCTCTAAATAAATATATATAAACCATTATCCTTAAATAAATATCTGTAACCTTTAAATAAATAATCATTTTGCAAAAAACTGTACAATCAAATTTGCCACAAAAAATTTTTAATTATACTTTCTTGCATTATAAAAAGTTTTCAAGGTAGTAAGAAAAATATATTTTTTATCCCCAAATTCGAGGGTTATCACATCCTAAATATCGATTGGCAACAAAAAGAACAAACAGTAAATTTTTCGAAAACTACGTGCTGTTTCGTTGAAATTGGTCATCAGTACTTTGGAAACCAACCTTGTTAATGACCGTCTACTATACCGCTCCATATATTTAACGACCATTGGTGTTGACGGTTAACCCATCTGTACCACTAGGGATTTTAGTAATGCACATTCGGTAATAGATATTCCATGTTTGTAAACATACACTCTGGTAAATCGCATTATATGTGTGATTAACGCATCATGTTTATGAACCTGTGATGAGGAACATCTTGTAACCGTGTAAATCAGGGTTTGAACAAATGAACCATTTATTTTGAAAGTGGGCCAAGTCCTTGTTTTATTACTGCGAGATATTTAACACATTTTGATAAATTAAAAAATATTCATAAGATAATAAGAAAATATTCGTAATAGACAAATTTTTTTTGATAATAGAGTTTTTAAAGTGCAGGCTAAACAAGGTTATTATTCAAAAATGGACTTTATTTAAAAATTAAGCAAAGTTACTGTAGTTATTGTATTATTGTAATTGTTAATTAAACTGGTAATATTTCAATTACTCAGATATCTCTTCTTAATTTCTTTGAATTATTTTACTCAGATTTTCATCATATTCAGATCTTAACTCCAAGGTTCTTTATTACCAATTTTCATGGATCCTATTTCTATAGACGTACGTTAAATAATAAAATTCCTTGGAAATGAGGTTTTAATTGCACCGTTGTTATTACCCAGAAAAGTATTTTTATTTTTTTATTAGTACCTACCAACTTTCAGATGCATAACAGTGATAATTTGAAACCATTTTGAGCCATATTTTTTTTAATAAAAATAAACGATTCGTAATTTTCAAATAACAGTAACAAATCAATTGCTATGTATAATTGTTATCAACGTATTTAGTAATAATTTGCATGACCTAAGACAATTTTCCATATATGACCTGTTATATCCATAAAAGTGAAATTTTCGTACGTGGTCCTAATTCGAAGCCAGAGTTCTTCCTGTTATAACGAAGTGAGAGCAATGAACTTGATTTACGCCCTGATTCGAAGGGATAAGATTGTTTCGCGCTTTATCGCCGCGAGTATATATTCGGAGATGAGCATTGCTCACGAGATGACACATTAAAGTGTCAGTGGTTGCGAATAAAGTAGGAAAGTCCAAGGGTACAGTTCAAATCGCAATTCGTATTACGGAATTTACGATACTCTTTCCGTCCAGGGCTCTTAATAAATGTCCTAAAGCGTATGAAACGCATTTTACGGTCGTAGAACGATAATAAAGCCAGAGTATTTTATCGCGGCGATGGAAATACACTCTTTGCGAGTCTACATTTTAAATTACCTTTAATGTTGGCAATTTCCTCCTACATACGTCGAGCTCGCGATTAATTACGTTCGAAGGACAGCATACTGAAACAGATTAAAAGGTACGAGCACACCAATGACGGACGTGTTTCTTTCTCTTTTTTGGTAATCGGCTGAACTACCTATTTGAAGTTATCCGGAAATTAATTACGGTATCTCAACAGCATGCTTTACGGTCTCTTCGACCAGGCTATCTATTCGTTATTGCTTTTTCTTGAAAGTTTAAATGTTTCTTGCGTGTAACGATTCTTGATTACATAACTTTTAACTAGAATTGTGATTACTGTGCTTAAGGGTATCCTTAGATAATCAATGTACAGGGTATTTTTAATTTTATGGTACTAAACCAGTAAATCTGTAACTCTTTTCACTTGAACGATGACACCTTCATTATTCGGTTTAAGGGGGGCAATACCTTTAGAATCTTAAAAAATTGCAAAATTTTTTTTTCTATAAAATGTTAGTGCAACATCTCAAAAATATAGTCTCAAAATTTTAAAGCGTAATACGGAGCCCTTTTGATGTTATGGCCGATTATCGTGACTCATGTCTGGTATCGCGCCGCAGATATTCACGCGCTCGGTGCGGAGGGCTATGTAGCAGATTTGTTATTATCATGCCATTGCTGTGTTTGAAATTTTGTATTTTTACGGAGAATGAGCTTATGGAGAAAAATCAACTTTACGAGTAAGCCGAAGGATTATTATATGGCGCAGGAATCGCAGATTAGTTGGTAAATCATTGAAATTATTCAGGTTTTACTTATCGAAACTTTAAACGCATTTTTCTCAAAACTACATTTTTAAAATTGGCGTGACTGATAACTCAAAAACTTGTTTATCAATCGCGCTTAAATTTTTTGCACATATCCACGACAATACTATCTAACATATGAACCTAAATGTACGAAATAAATTGAACATTGAAGTCCTTTTTTATTGCAAAATATTGCGAAAATTTTCAGTAAAATTCAAAGTTTTTCTTTAAAAGCGCGCCATTTCTTCAATTTTCCGTATTTTTCACATTTCTTAGGTTAATGTTAATAATCGAAACATCGTTTGCAAACTTGTTTCAGACCAATGTAACTAAAGCTAGAAGTCACGCTAGAAACACTTCCAGGAAAGACTATGATAATTCCGCCATTTTTAAATATTTTTAAAAAAAGAAAATATGTTGTAATAGGCAATAGTTATAATAAATTATACCTGAAATTTCGAAGATACAAGACAAAGATATCCTATACAAAAAAATTCACAAATATCAGCTTATTTTCATCTATCTAAAGGTATTGCCCCCCTTAATACAAGTATTTTTTTAACTAAATCAGTCCATAATATTCGAGGAGTTTTCAAAATTAATTTACTCGGAAGCTTCATATTACTGTACAGATTTTACTTATTTTTTAAATCTTTGTAATCGAAGATATTTGCAAATATCAATGAAACTTGTTGAAGTTTCGTGAATTCTGTAATTATTATTTCTCTATTAATAATTGCCAGTACTGTTTCAGTATGTTTACATATACAGGGTGTCCCAGATTTCAGAATGTTGATACATTCTGTGTTGAAATAAGAAAGAAAACATTGTGTAATAAACATATATTACATAACAACACAAAATACACAAAAGTTCACTAATATTATTAAAATTGAAATGCAAACCCTCTCGATAACAGAAATCATCACTTTCAGAATAAGCTCAGTCGACAAAAGTATACCGTAATTAAGAAACCAGTAATAGAAAATAGCAATATCGAATATTTGTCATGTATTATATTTTATTCGACACTGTAAGTTATCTCCAAGATAGCCATGTTGCACATATTTTGGCAGGTACAACTGTTTGATTGTCAGTTGGGTACGAAAACGCGTGTCGAGCTACATCATCCATGACCGACGAACGAAGTTATTGAGTAAGCACGGCATGCTGCATAATTAGAAATGAATCGTTGGCAAAATTCGAGGCCTGGCCGAACGAGAGGACCGTGGAGCTATTTCCCGTCTGATTGGATTCGAATGCGCCGGGATTCGCGTGCAGGGGTGTGGTGTACATACATCGTGCAGGGGTAATGTACCGAGCACGTGTACCCCGTGTACCGAAATTGTCGAATGAATCACGTTCCGACGGACAAGTGCTCGCGATTCTCCGATACCGAATTTGAGACCAGTGCAAACTAATCCAAATCCAAGATCAACGCCGGAACAGGTTCTAGATAGCCGAGTAATTCTCCCTACGTAATCGAAAAAGGTTAACAGAACGTACAGATCGATGATGAAGAACTTCAAACCGTGTCTCGTCCATGAATTTTCATCAGTCATAACTGTACCCTCAGCTTTAAATTCAATTCTCCGATCAGATTTGCTGATTTTATCTTTTATTGAATAGTTTGTAGTACTTTTTAAAATGAACACTTCGCAGGAGAAAAGATTTCTCTCAGGTTTGTAGATTTATTATGGAATGATGATTGTAATGAAGTTTGTGTAATTGTTAACTACGTACATTTTTTGATATTCGAATTTTAGAATTTTTTAGGTTTTTATTTTTGGATGTTCCGTTTTAGAGCTTTTAATCTTGTGGACTTTCAAGTTTTTGAATTTCTGAATACTTGGATTCGCAAATTTCATTTATTAGCTTGACAAGTCTTGAAATTCTCAAATTTGGATGTCTTCGAATTTTCAAATGTCTGAATATCTCACTTTTTAGAAAAAAATGTTTATTTTCATATTTTTAAGTATTTAAATTTCCAAGCTTTTAAATTTAAGTTTCAAATTTTTGAGTTTGATATTTCAAGACATCATTTCCAAACTCCTAAATTTCCAAATTAATAATTTTCCAAAATTCTAATCTTTCAAGTTTACAAATTTCTAAATTTCAAGTTTTACAAATTTCTAAACTTCAAAGTTTATAAAATTTTAAATTTCCAAGTTTCCAATTTTCTACCCGATCCCAAAACTTTCAAATTGTAACACGTTCAAAATTTTGTAATTTCCAAATTTACTAGCCTCCAATTCTTTATCTCTCAAAATTTTCAAATTTCTTTATATCCGTAATTATATACTTCGTAATATACCTGCGTGTAAGTTTAATGGTCTTGTCGATATTCCGTTAAATATCAATAACGTATCGATAAGATACGGATAATCGATAGTCATATTTCTAGGTCTATATATTTCAAGTTCTACAGTTGTATACAAGGTGTTCCATAGCAACTTGTTGAAACTAATTTATTTTCAAATACATATATTTAATACAAAATATGCAATTAGTTTTCAATAAATAAATTCTAAAAGACTACATATGCATTCTAACAAAATGTTTTATGTATACCTTTTTTACAGATTTAGTAAAATGAAGAATTAATAGAAAAAATTTCCAAAACATGCACCCTTCATACCATTCCTTCCCGAAAACTATACAAAATATTTTTTAACTTCTTGCCCTACAATATTGTGTCACATTTGTGACGCACACTAATATGTGACCACTCTCGTGTTTTCATTGCAATTTTGAGTTCAATTCTAATTATCTTCACAATCAAGGATCACTCAATACAAAACCTAATTTTTATTTCGACATAACTGCCTACAAAATTGAAGATTAAGGGGTTAACTTGACATTTGTTACATCTGTTCCATTTATAATGTATTGCGACTAAATCAATCACTATTTTCAACGGACCAAGTAGTATCTACAACCCTGAATAATTCCGCGACATGATCGATAATTCCGGGAGAAATAATTTAAAAGATGCAAACCACGCGAACAAGTATTTAAAAACTTGAATAACATCGTGCACGAGTGTACGTAAATAATAAACTTCTACCTTTTTAGAGTGCTTTCGCTTGCAACTCTATGCGTTTCATTTGTTACGAAATCCCTATAAGCACCGCTATAGACATTTCCTCACACATTTCCGCTAAGTAAAGAAAAGCACTCGATAAGGTATACATTTTCTCCCGTCGCAAGGTTACCCATCTTAACACGCCTGTTCATACTTCCGCTAAAGCTAGAATAAAACTGTGGAGTTTCGAATAAACGATTACGGTCCAACGGACACTTCACAAAGTCATAAACGCTGCTGACATACCGTACGCCCGCCACAAAACGAGCTCTAGGAATTCAGAGAGACAAGTCTACTTTCTCAGTTTTTCAATCCGACGCGTGACAGCCATAAACAATTGTTTGCTCGTTCCAAAAATATGTACGAAGCAAGGAACACTTCCCGCATTAACCGAGCGCAGTCGCATTTCTTTATCATCCAGGGTTCATCTCCTGTCGCGAACATTTGGTATCAGTAACTTGCTATGGAACACCCTGTATTACCATTGCTTCCAAACAAGGACGCTCAGACATCTCTGCATAAAAATATGTTGAACAGAAGGAAGAAGAGAAACGAAGCTGAGTTAGCCTGACTCTTAGGCACCAAATCGAGTTAGGGAATCCTGTATTTTTCACTGACTGTATTTTTGATTAACAATCGAAATGTACTGATACATATAAATGTAGCGCTATATAATAATGATGGTTTTAACAAATACGTTGTTATATTCGATGTCGCTTTTACTGGAACGGTGATGCTGTTAGGTGGGAAAAGCGAATGTCGTAATTAGACGCGTGCGAAATAGGGAACGTGTTCACCGCTGAAACGACAAATATTTCCTCTTGACCGCATTTCCGAAGCGTTTAGCATCTAGGCAAGATATCTGCTCGCTGTCTCGACGCGTGCAACCCTGAAGGCATAACAGTTTCTCCCTGGTAGATAGCGACGACACACGGCGATGCAGCTCACGCTGCTACGTACTGACAGCCTCTGACGTGTAATGGACCGTTCAAATCCGTCCACGTCGTCGATCTTCAATAACGAGAGATCGTTTCTATGGTTACACGCGATCAATTGCTATTCGACTTGACTGTTACTCGGTTGCCACCAAGCCCTGTTATTGCTTCGACAGAACGTCAAGAAATGTGTCGTGCCATGCACGCGGTGTTACTTTGTATGCTCATGTATCCTGTTCTGGTATACCGGATGCTCGAGTTCGGATCGAATTTCAAGAATATATGAATACCTTCATTTTACTATCACGTATCTAAAAAGAAATGATATTTTATGCGGTGAGAATAACCAAGGTGAACGCCCACATTGCCGGATGTTTAATTAGTACTTCATCATCCGCTATTCACTGTATATGTCCCAGTTGCCATATTTTACCACGATATTTTGTACGCAAAAATAGATTATATTGGATATTGGGATATTGGAATGTAGTGTAGGTATTTGGGAATATTGGGATTCGCGTATTTAGAGATATGGAAATTTTGGAATTTCAAAATATAGATATTTTGGGTGTTGAGATTTGCGTATTTAGGAATACAACAAGAGGGAAATAGGTGGTTTTGGGAATCTAGGAATTTAAGGGTACCGATATTTGCAAATGTTGGGATTTGAGTATTTAGAGATATAAGAATTTAGGAATCTCAAAATATAGATATTTGGAGGTGTAGAGATTTGGGGGTTTAGAGATATGAGAATTTACGAGTTTCAAAATATAGATATTTTGGGTGTTGCGATTTGCGTATTTAGGAGTACAACATTAGGGAAATAGATGGTTTTGGGAATCTAGGAATTTAAGGGTACCGATATTTGCAAATGTTGGGATTTGAGTATTTAGAGATATAAGAATTTAGGAATCTCAAAATATAGATATTTGGAGGTGTAGAGATTTGGGGGTTTAGAGATATGAGAATTTACGAGTTTCAAAATATAGATATTTTGGGTGTTGCGATTTGCGTATTTAGGAGTACAACAATAGGGAAATAGATGGTTTTGGGAATCTAGGAATTTAAGGGTACCGATATTTGCAAATGTTGGGATTTAAGTGTTTGGAGATATAAGAATTTGGGATTTTCAAAGTGTAGATATTTGAGTATGTAGGAACACAGCAATCTTTAGGAAAATAGATGTTTGAGGATTTTGGGATGGATAAATAGGAATTTAGTGATATATATGTATGTAACTGGGAATATTGAGATTTGGGGGTTTAGACATAGAAATCTAGGAATTGGTCAAGAAATTTGTGAATCTAGGAATTTAATGCAGCAATTTGGAAATTTGAATATTTAAAAATCTATAAAAAGGACTTCGACGTTTAGAAATGTGAGAAACTAAGAATCTGGAAATTCGAGAACTAGGAAAGGAACCATAATTTAGAAATTTCAATATCTACATATCCATTTCAATAAATCAAAAAAATTGTCAATTAGAAAAATATGAATACATAAATTTATGACCTTGTAACCAAATGAAATTTCCATAAGTGTCCTTATCGAAAGGACCCGATAGGTTTCAGGCGGTTACATTCATCATCTGTCACGGATTTTACCTGCGTCGAAGATTCGACTGGAAATGTTTTTGTCCCGAGTAACCAGAAAGAGTAGCGGGCGAGGAAAAGCTTTCTCGCTTGACGTCGTAGAAAATGTCAAATCCGCCAACTGACTGGTTTATGGTTTTACGAGCGGGTCGGAGTTTTCCGTTGCCGCCATATTCCATTTAGCAAAGTTTCAGTTGTTGGCAATGTACCGAGTCTCGGCGGGCTCTTCTAATCAAGCAGAGTAGCAAAATGTCGAGTAGTTGTCGCGATCGAACGGGAAGAAATAATTTCAGCTTGTATCTCGTTCGATCGTTCGCCAACCCGTCCGGGTGCGGTCATTGTTCGAGGAACTCGATTCCGCTATAGTAAAACGCCTTAACGCGATGAAACGGGGAGAAGTTGTTGCCGCGTTGGTATGCCGGCACGTTGCGCACGTGCACGTGTATCTAGACACATTTATATAAGAACATCGGTTCGTAGGTAGCTCGAAGAAGTTGACTCGTTTGTCAACGTCTACCTTGCGGTCTACCTCGATTACCGAATATCGCGGGACAAAGCGATATTACCGGCCCCTCGTTAATTTTCGCCAACTTGATACTTTGCAAAGATATTCCGCTCGAGATTCATCTTCCTTGCATTTAAGACGGTATTTCCTTGCTATGGTAGCTTGCATACATCGCGTTGAAATGATGTTTGGGCAAGTCCGTAGTGCACCGATCAGCTTGAAAATTTGGAATTCATTTCTGAATTCTTTAATTTATTGTACTGTTGATGTGGTGAGCAAATTTCTAGTACAAATTTTATATTTCTGGATTTTCTAAGGTAAACTTGACGATTTTAACGTTTCTTTATTTTCTAACCTTTTAGTCTTTCAATTTTTGAATTTTTCAATCTTCGAATTATTCCACTTTTACTATTAAAACTGGTCACTCTTTTAGTTATCTAAATTTTCTACTTTCTTTAATTTTTGAATTTTTCGAGTTCTCGATTTCTAAATTTCCGCTAAGAGAAATCAGCCCGATGACAGTTGAACTCCTTAAATCTTCATCACGGTCGCTGACCTGATCGCGATTTTATGATCACTATCATAAATGTTAGTTTGCACGCTATCTTTAATCCAGAATACAGTTAATCCAAAAATCTGCTATTGGGGTATACAGCACATGCCGCTCTGATTATTCTTTGCCTACGTTGCTTACATTATGCATGGAATAATTTTTCTTTTCATCTTTATGCATCCTTTCTCCATTCGTCAGCATCTAAGTAAACGAAAAGCAAATTTGCTTGGTAGAAGTTTGCCTCGTTTAACGTTCTTTTAGCAACGAAATAAACGTTCACCATTATCCGATTGTACCGGTATGTTAAATAACGGATAGATTGTTGGATTTCCGGTGCCTACGCAAATTACGCCGGGGATATGGTAGGTGCATCTGTTAACACTGATGATAGTTACGTAGTGTACAGTGCCAATTAGACAGTGTAAAAGAAACCACGAGAGAGTACGTATTTCACCTAACGTTACACTTATAACAGTGTAGGAAAGTGCTTATCATTCGAAATGAAATAGATATGTAGACATGTAATGGCAATCTATGGATAACCGTAAACGGAGAATTTAAAAAGTTTGTGGTATAATGATGAAAACGATTGAAATTGCCCTGTTATAAAATGGGATTTTGGGAGTACCAAGTTCTAAATGGGATTTGGAATTTGGGATGTATGGGTTTTGAGAATTTGAATTTTTAATGTTGATGGTAGTTTTGAATTTTGGGATTTTAGAATTTCTGAGTTTTTGACAATTTTAGCTGTTTTAGGAGTTTAAGGATTTTAGACTTGGGTCTCTGGGTTTTTAGAATTTTGGGATTTTGGACTGTAGGAATTTTGGGATTTTAGAACTTTAAAATTGTAAATAGGTCATAAATTTATTAATTTGAACTTTGAAGTTTTAGAATTTGTGGATTTTAAAATTTTTGTATTTTAGAATTTTAGAATTTTAGAATTTTAGAATTTTAGCATTTTAGCATTTTAGCATTTTAGAATGTTAAAATTGTGGAATTGTGGAATTTTAGAATTGTGGAATTGTGGAATTGTGGAATTATTTAACTTTTTAATTTTTGAATCCTGGAATTGTGAAATTGTGGAATTTTTAAATTATTTAATTTTTGAGCCCTGAAATTGTAAAATTTTAGAACTTTAGGCTTTTGGAATTTTAAAGTTGTGGAACTTTAAACTTTTGAGATATAGGAATTTTTGAATTTTTAAACTTCTGAACTTTGTAGTTTTGTAGTTTTGGGATTTGGTACCTTCGACCTTTAGAATTCCAGAATTTTAGAATTTTCGAATTTGAAAATTTTGGTAACATGATGTTTCGGGAGTTCAGAATTATAGAAGTCTAGAATTTTAGAATTTTGTAACTTTGGAATTTTAAAATTGAAGTTTTTAGAATTTCAGAATTTCAGTGTGGCAGAATTGTAGAATTGTGGAATTTTAAACTATTGAGATTTAGGAATTTTTGAATTTTTATACTTGTAAACTTTGTAGTTTTGGAGTTTAAGGATTCTGATACTTTCGATCTTTAGAATTCCAGAATTTTGGAATATTAGAATTTGAAAATTTTAATGTTTTGAGATTTTAGAGTCATAAAATTCGAGAATTTGAAAATTTCGTAGCTTAGGAATTTGAAAATGTTTGAAATTTTTAGAATTTTAGAAATTTGGACCTACAAATAAAAATTTGGCCGCACAAGTCATCTAATTTTATCGATATTTTTGCGAACAGCGTTCACAAAACAGTGGACACCCTAAGTGGGGGAGGGGTGTGATTTTATATACCATCCTTAGTAGAAAGATATTTGTTAACACCTTTGCTCTATCACCTTCATTAAGTATCAAGTTTCACAAACACTGCCACACCGTCTTAGACTGCTTGTTTCAAAATTGCAGTTTCATCCGCAACCCCTTGGTACATTTAATACGAAAGTAAATGAACTGATGTTCAATGAGTGTGTCTGTCGCTACTGTTCAGTGTCTTCTTGTTCTCATTCGTTGTCTGCCGAAGTTTCTTTGTGGCCAAATTTCTGGTACAAATGCGAAATTATGGAATAAGTTTGTCTCACCTGGGGCTTCGTTTTCCAGAAAGTAACTTTGGAACTTCGTCGAGTATATATTTGCCTCGAACCTCTGTGTTTTAAACAACCACATACGTGCTTGTAATTACGAATTCGAAGCTGGATGACTATGTGTTATTTGTTCTGCACTTGTAAACAAATTCAGTAAATAAGATAAATGTGGTGGCAATTATTTGTTTTACTGTAGATACTAATTACATCATTTTACCTTGTTGACTCTCGAATTTTTATTAATTCAATGTGATTCGGTTATTTGTATAAATTTTGTAAATAAAATAAATTCATTTCGCCTTGCTGATTTTTGAATTTTTATTAATTCAATATGATTAGGTTATCTGTAAAAATTTTGTAAATAAAATAAATTCATTTCACCTTGTTGATTCTTGAATTTTAATTAATTCAATATGATTAGGTTATTTGTATAAATTTTGTAAATAAAATAAATTCATTTCACCTTGTTGATTCTTGAATTTTTATTAATTCAATATGATTAGGTTATTTGTATAAATTTTGTAAATAAAATAAATTCATTTCGCCTTGTTGATTCTTGAATTTTTATTAATTCAGTATGATTAGGTTATTTGTACAAATTTTGTAAATAAAATAAATTCATTTCACCTTGTTGATTCTTGAATTTTTATTAATTCAGTATGATTAGGTTATTTGTACAAATTTTGTAAATAAAATAAATTCATTTCACCTTGTTGATTCTTGAATTTTTATCAATTCAATATGATTAGGTTATTTGTATAAATTTTGTAAATAAAATAAATTCATTTCACCTTGTTGATTCTTGAATTTTTATTAATTCAGTATGATTAGGTTATTTGTATAAATTTTGTAAATAAAATAAATTCATTTCACCTTGTTGATTCTTGAATTTTTATTAATTCAATATGATTAGGTTATCTGTATAAATTTTGTAAATAAAATAAATTCATTTCACCTTGTTGATTCTTGAATTTTAATTAATTCAATATGATTAGGTTATTTGTATAAATTTTGTAAATAAAATAAATTCATTTCACCTTGTTGATTCTTGAATTTTTATTAATTCAATATGATTAGGTTATTTGTATAAATTTTGTAAATAAAATAAATTCATTTCACCTTGTTGATTCTTGAATTTTTATCAATTCAATATGATTAGGTTATTTTTAAAATTTTTATAAATAAAATAAAGTTGTAAGAAATTATTTGTCTTACTGTAGATATTAATTAACTTATTTTATATTGTCGATTTTTAAGTTTTTGATAATTCAATATGATTAAATACTATAATTATAAATATAAACAGTGACAATGACGAATATTTACTTGAATACAATAAAAAAGTTGAAGTATAATATTCTGCCAGAAAAGTAGAATACAATATTATAATATATTATATTATATTATAATTATTATACTTATATATAGAGTAATACATATCATATCATAATGCATTATAATATTGTAATATTACAGTATTATTATATTACAATTATTACACTATAATAATATATTTTATTATAATACAAGCGCCTATTATTATATTATACTTGAATGTAAAATTTGTGCTATTGTACTATTTTATTATATTCATCTATAAACTTGGATGAATTCAAATTTTTTTAGTAAATTATATTATAATCTTAAGGTTTAGATTTTATGTAGTAAGATATACTATAAAACTAACCTTAAAATATTATATATATTTTATTTAGTAAAATATATTATAAATAAAAAAATTGCGGTTTTGTAAGTGGATTTACGAATGTAAAATTTATCACGAACACTGGTTTTCTTATTTTTGCCCAAAACATCGTTCATCGTAAAACTTTTCGCCGCCCTCGTAGTTCATAAAATGGAGGTTTGAGTGTGTATAGAAACCCTGAATAGCTTACGTTTGAAAGTACATACATACTTACTTCAAACCTCTTGGCGTTAAAATCACATAGCTCAAATGTACACTTCGTGATCCAAAGACGATATAAACGTTTTTCCTTCGTATTGTAAATCGCGTTTAGTTATTTAACTTTATTGGTTTTAACACCTTTATACGTTCGCAAGTGTTGTTAATAAATATTTACATTATTTTTTGAACCATGCTATTATTAAATACTTATTTTATTCTATTATAGAAATTATTTTTTGTATTATAAAATTATGTAAACGAAGACAGGTGCTTCTTTGAGATATTTCGGGTAAATATTAACAGTAAAGCTACCAGGGTATAATTCACATTTAAAATAAAAATTTAAATTAAAAATAAATTAAAGAAATGATAAAATGCAAATTTATATACACATTAATTCTTTATCTCGATAAAAGTCAACATTTTCAAGAATACCACCTTAACAAATTTCATAAGTGAAAATAAACAAAGACAGGTGCTTCTTTGAGATATTTCGGGTAAATATTAACACTAAAGTTACCACGGTATAATTCACATTTGAAAGCAAAAATGAAATTGAAAAATAAATAAAGAAACGATAAAATGCAAATTTATATACACATTAATTCTCTATTTCACTTTAATATAAGAAATTTTTATAGCGGTCATTTAACCATTTTGGTAGTTTTAGTGTTAAACTTAGTAATCTATGATTAACGAGTAATATTTAAAAATATATAAATGTTCATACTATTTTATACTATAGAAAAGTTACTTTACATTATAAAATATAAACAGAGGTTATATTTTGACAATTTTTTATCAAATTATGAACTAGTGATATGGATTAGTTTCTGCATAAAATAAACGTGATATAATATGATAAAAAGAGTGAATTATATATTCCTCTGTCCTCGTTCGGTGTCAACTTAAAATAGATGTGTATCTACCACAATACAGTCGATTAAATGTCAGCGCAAGGGGTTGACATTTTATCGATTATTAATTGACAACCTGTGTGAAAGGACAATGGTAATGGTTTAAATATAACCATAAATATATTCTACTGAAATGTTCGTAGTCTGCCCAGACTATGTTAAACATAAACTAGCTAAAATTGAAAGAATTATATTTTTTATTTAAAAAAGATTTTCATTATCGAACAATTTATGACGGGAAAAATTCTCATTTTCAAGATTAATACTTTTATGATCTTGCGATAGTAATATTTTTACTGATAGTGATATTTAAGTTTTACAATTGTTATGTTAGATATATTTAATTTTCATCATTATTTTAATACTCGTTTTATTTAAAACACTGAAAACATGAAAATTTGAAACAATTCAAACATTTGAAACAACATGAAAACAAAGAATTGAAATTTGTTCAAACCTTGAAAACAGTTCGAACAATTTCATAATTTTTGATATTCTGTATGCATTAAAAATTGTAAAACAGTATTTTTGAAAATTGCAAATGATGATGATTTACTGAATTCACTTTAGTTATTTTTATTAGCAAATCAAGCAAATTTTTGCGATATGGTATCGAAAAATCTTAAGTGATTTTAGATATTTTTGTCATTCAAATAATTTTGCAAAACTAGTCCCAATTAGATAGATTTTTTCTACTATTTTTGTGTGCAAAAATTTTTAAATAATTTTTGTGAGTCAAATTCAACGAGTTCAATACATAGTAATTAAAATTATTACTCTTGTGTTTTCTGCATAAAATAAAACTATAAAATATATTTATAAACATCAGTTGTGAATAATAATGTATAGTAACAGTGTAGAATTATGAAGTGTATTAATATTCCATATTAAACAATTGAATTATTTTTCTCATCGTCATATTGTATTTGTAAATATAACAAAATGAAGAATTATGCATACAAAATTTGAGTATGACCTTAAAATGTATTTATTAAAAAAAGAATTTAAACAAAATTTGAATATGACCTTAAAATTATGCATACAAAATTTGAGTATAACCTTGAACTGTATTTATAAATAAAAATCTAAAAATTTGAATATGACTCTAAAATGTATTTATAAAAAAAGAGGCTAACACACTGCGAACTCTTATTCATCGATTTGGATGAAACTTTCTGAGTTCATAAAGTGTTTCAAGATAGGAATTACGATATGCTCCATTTGTGCCCAGTCGTCCTCTAAAGATGTGAAAACTGACTTCAAAATCAAACTGGCACCCTAACTTTGTCGGATATAGCTCATAACATAAAAGACGTAGAGAAAACTGTTTCCAATAAAACTTGAACGGTGTATAAAGTGCTGCAAACTTGCTTCAACGAAATTAAAACAAATTTGTTTCCACGTTTTTTTGTTAAAGTTTCTTTCGGAAGTTTGATAAAACAAGCAGTTGCTTGGGTAAACTGTACTAATCCTGGCAGAAACAATTTAATTAAGGATTGATTACATGATGATATAAGATTTGTAGTATTTACAAGTATTATTTAAGTATATAAATTTTTTTATATATTTTATCGAAAAAGATTGGAATACTTTATTAACAGAAATTGTTTAAAATTTTTATTTTTTAACGTTCTACACGTATACATGCAATTGTGATTAATCTCAGCATGTAATTATTAATATATATTTAAAATATTAGATATAATTATAATTTGCAATATTTTTATTATTGGTACAAATTATATAATATACTATTTATTTACTTTCTACACTGCAGAAAATATATATTCCTCTGATAAATACAAAAAATTAGATGTTTAATACAGAAAAAACAGAGTTTATAAAATTAATAAAATGTAGCCAAAGAAAGTTCAAAGAGTTCCAGAAAGAGTTTCAATGTATACAAAAGCTATTGATCGTATTCTATCATACATTATATGTACATTATATGTATAGTACATTATATTCAGTCGTTTAACACGTTGACTGCCACACTGACGCTGTAAAACATTTTCTTGCATATTTTTTAACAGATCTTACCATGATCACAAGATTGTATTATATTTATTATATTTTATGTATATTCATAGCTCCAAGTAATACGAGTATTTCCAATTAGGTTAGTTACATTCACATGTGATTCATATGGAAAGTTAACTTCACCCATGTGTGCGTGACGTGGCAGACAAAGTGTTAATTATTCAATAATTATTATATTATATATTATGATATGTTACAACATATTTATAAAAATTGCCTTGCTTAGTTCCATATTTATCTATACTTTTACACGCAAAAATTATAATAAACTAAAGGAAAGTAAAAGAAAATATTTATATAAAATAATAAGCCTTTTGCATAGTAATTCAAGCTTAAAGCATGAAAAGTTTCTGTCCTACCTAATAACACAAGATTAAGAAAACGAACTTCTGAGAAGAGTGAAAGAGCATAACAGATGTTCCTCGTACAAATAGAATCCTCGTTTGACAGTTTGATCAGCTGACTCTTTTTTTCAGCCTACTCCGAAAAACTAGACGTTGAAACTATCCCGCTAGTTTTCAGTTTTGAAAATCATTATTTAGTTTCATAAGCTGCGAACGATATTTCTGCATCGGAGGCAGAAACGAACGTCAAAATTAACATATCCACGCTTCCTAACATCTGGATAAGCAAAAGCAGCGATAAATTTTTCAACACGGGGTCGTAATGGACCTTTTCTTTACTAGTCGTTTGGTTCTATGATTTCGTGAGATGCGTAGATATAGATTACGTTACGATACTAAATCTATCATAAGTAGATCTGAAAGCGAAAAACAGAGTTGAAAAAATTTCAACTTCAGTTTGTCTATAATTACTACACAGTTACTATACAGTTACTATACAGTTAATAGTATGCAGTACTTCTATATTTGTTATTATACGAGGTGCTTTCGAAATGACGCAACCAGAGGGTGAATTTACACGAAAAAATGAGATAAAAATGTAAAATACATTTTTTCATGTCACTTCATTTTCGGAAAAAAATTGAAAATTCACTGAAATTCCTTTCAAATTCACTGTCAGAGATTTTCTCTAAAATTGAGATGACAATCAACAAATTCAGCTCTGTACTTTATACAGGCTGTTTTCGAAATGGTACAAAAGGAGGATTTACATAAAAAAATGAGGCAAAAATATGGAATACATTTTTTTCGTCACTTCATTTTTGAAAAAACTGGGTTTGAACAGTTTCGGAGCGAACAAAAAAAATTTGTTCACGGCACATGAAATGATAAATGCAACTTTTCATTACTTTGAGAATTAATGAATGTTGTTAAATAAATAAATCTAATCATTAATACTAAAGTTCGTTATCAGTCGTTCATATTATTCATATAGATACTAATGTTTAATGCAATGAATTTAGTCGATGATAAGAACACACATAAGTAACAAACCTCATAAAGTATGAAGTAATAAACTCATTTAGATATTAATAATTATATCTGTTGATTTATAATATTTGTTTACTGTAGAATTAAACAGTTCATTGATTTTATTTTCTACTGTGAACAAACTTTTTCACAAATACTTCAAAAATGTTTAAATTTTCCTTGAAAATAAAGTTACATGCTAACAAATTTTATTGCATATTTTTTACTTATTTTTGCATGTTCACACATTTTGTACCATTTGGAAAACACCCTGTATGACAAATTTAAAAATTTTGTAAAACAAATAATCCAAACGTGCTCGCTAACATAAAAGTCTGATATCAACATAATTGCCACAACCTTGCGAAGGGTATCGATACATCAGAATGTGGATAACGCTTCGATATTATACACGTTCATCGATAGACTTGATTCACCCATTTTTCGGTTGTATTTTCGAAAACACCCTGTGTAGGAAGTGTTAGTGTACTTCAGTACGTTCCACAGGATGTGGTTCCACAAAATAACTAAAGGATTCCATAATCATACACTCCTGACAGAACTGATCGAACTTCGATAGATTGGATTTATGTCTAAGTGGAGCTGTACATAAAATTTTGAATAATTACATAACAAATATTCTTGCATTATTCTGTGCTTTGAATCACCATCCTCGCCACATTTGAAGATACTTTGTGCTTTCCTATAGCTATAATAGAGTCCATAGAGTTATAATAAAGTACATATTCCAAATGACTATATAAAGTCCAAATATCTATTTTTATGTAAAATATCGTCAAGAAGTTCAAAGAACGTATTTTCAAAAATTGTTGAAACACGATCGCTTCGATACTTTCACGAGTTCATTGCACTGTTAGCTACATTCTGTAACATCGATACATAAATCGTAGCAACAAATTGATGTGGGATGGCTATTTTTACCCCCTCGTGTAATGGTTCTCAAAAGTGAATCACCCGGGCAATGATACCGGATCAAAGATAGTTTTGTCGTAACTATCGAATGCTCGTTTCGCAGCTATCAATCACGTTTAGCTGATATGCCGTTGCGTGAAAATGCGTTTTCCACACAGGTTCTGTCGAAACCCGGTTGCTGTTTTTCACAGTCGATTGACGAGTGGTCAGACAAGTTGCTCGAGTAATAAATACATCGTGATCGCGTACTCCTATTGTTTACGATAAATAAAATTTTTTGGTTATAAATCATCGGCGGCGACAGGGCCGATATCCAAATCTCGTAAATATGCATTTCACAGGTCGATAATGTTCAGCGGGATCATATATTTTCCAATATTTCATCGTTTCGACGCTGCGTATATCGACGATCGGCTAATTTCGACCCTTTGACACGGATACGTTGCACAGAGAGAGACCCGTTGCTGCCTGATATTTTGGATATCGATAGCTCTTTTATTAACTCGCATACCGATGCGATCGAACAAAGCCGAAGAGTTGTGTTCAACGGAAGAGGATTGAACATTACATTGTTTATAGTTAATTCTGCCATTAAACACTTGCTCTTCACATTTAAAAATTAAAAATATAGTAGACAAATACATAAATGATAAATTAACGTAGATTTTAAGATTACCCACTCAACGAATTTTGTAACTTAAAATAAGGAACTTATAAAACTGTTATTTGACCGGTTTGGTAGTTTTAGCGTTAAATTGAAAATGAATAAGTAAAGTGAAGCATTAATTATTATACAGTTATTGTGTATGTTGTATACAGTTATTATTTAACTCATCAAAATATGATAGGGATTTGACGAAAGTAGAACAAAAATTTTGTTATAAATGTGAGAACTAAAGAAATGTGAGAACTAAAGGCAGTCATTGGTTGGTAATTCTAGTGTTAAATTTTTAAACTCAAATGATATAATATATCGAGGGTACATTTTGCATATTTAGTGGAGGATTTTAAAATTTGGAGAATTTGAAGTATTACAAAATTGCATTTGTGTTATATTAATGTAAAGATTAAAGATTTTCAAAAATGGTTACACAAACGTTTTATTTAATATTCTTAACATAAATTCCAATTATTGACTATAGTAAATGACATATAACAGAAAAGTATTGCTAAATGTCACTTCCGGTGTATCAATGGAGAGCTTAAAGTGTAAAAACGGCTACATTAAATTTTCATTAATATTCTTAGTAAGAAATGGCTGATTGCTAGTTATAATAAATAATGTCTGTTTTTGAAACATTGTGACATGTTCACATGTTGACATGTGACAATTTTGACAGAAAAGTATCGCATAATATCACTTCCAATATATCAATGTAAAGCTTATAGTTCAAAAAAGAAGACTACATAACCTTTTCATTATCATTTTTAATAAGAAATGACTGATTATCAATTATAGTACACAATGACTGATTTCGAAATATGTGACATCTGACATAATTTGATGACAGAAAAGTATCGCAAAATGTCACTTCCGGTATATCAACGTGGAGCTCGGACTATAATAAAAACAATTGCACAGATTTTGCATTAATGTTCCTAACATAAAATAACTGGTTACCAATTACAATAAATAGTGACTAATTTTGAATGTCATTAAATGTGTCATTTAACACAATTTGATGACAGAAGAAGCACTTCCAACATATATGTATAAAATTTAAAGTTTTTAAAGAATACATAACAATCTACACAATATTTATAGATTTTGACATGCGTTACTTGTTTCAAAATTAATTATTTAATATAATTGACAATTAGTCATTTATTATTAAGAATATATGTCAAAGGCTATACAGTTAATTTGATAACAAGAAAATGCCTCTTAACAGTAAAATAACACTAATGAATGTGATATTAGTTTAAAATGAACACAGAAGCACAATACTATTAACGCGGTAGACTTCCATTTTATTGCCACTGCATAAAAACTTTCGCGCGCATTAATGGCGTCGCGATACCATTATAACGCATAGGAATCCATAGGGACTGCCATAGTATTAGAGAGAACTTTTTGGATAACTCAACAGATGTTAATTCCTAGAATTTTCTGTTCTCTCGTCCGTGAAAATATGATGAAAGTCTATTATACACGGTGGAGTATTCTTGATTGAAACAAGGAATGGATTAACTAGTTTCGAAATATCTTTGAATTACCTATTTCCGAAATATCTTTAAATGAACTACTGTTGAAATATCTGTGAATATACTAGTTTTTAAATATCTTTGAATTACCTAGTTTTTTAATTAATTAGTTTTTAAATATTTTACAATTTAACTAGTTTTTAAACATCTTTGAATTAACTAGTTTTTAAATATCTTTGAATTAACTAATTTTTGAACATATTTAAGTTAACTTTTATTACTTATATTATTATCTTTTTTATTTTTGAAATATCATTAAATTAACTGTTTTTAAAATATCTTTGATTGAACTAATTTTGAAATATCTTTAAATTAACTACTGTTGAAATATCTGTGAATATACTAGTTTTTAAATATCTTTGAATTACCTAGTTTTTTAATTAATTAGTTTTTAAATATTTTACAATTTAACTAGTTTTTAAACATCTTTGAATTAACTGTTTTTAAAATATCTTTAAATGGACTAGTTTTTAGGTATCTGCAAATCAACGAATTTTAAAATATCTTTGATCAAATAGTTTTTAAATATTCGTGAATTAACTAGTTTTAAAACGTCTTTGAATTAATCAGTTTTAAGTGTCTTTGAATTAACTAGTTTTTAAATATCTTTAAATAAATTATTTTTTAAGTATCTCTGAATTAACTACATCCTAAACATCTGGTTAAAAGTTACTCGTCCACTTTCATTCAAAACTTTTGTTACGAAATGAATAAATTTTGAGAAAAAGCCAAATTTCAAATACTTTCATTTTACTCGAAACTTTTGTCTAAGAATTATTTTAAATAACGCCCACTTCTGAATGAATTACACAAACGAGATTCGTGAGTAAACTCATTTCAATTTTGACCATACAAGAACTAATTCCCCGTAGAAACTATTTCATCGAACCATTCTTGAACCTAAATTAGAAGACATAATTTAAATTTGTTACGCTCTATAAAAAAAACCTAAGAATCTCCACCCACAGATAGAAAAGTACGGTTCCTGATCGTTAGCATTACTAATTAGGCATGTGTGACCAATTACGTTCATCCCTGTAGCTCTCGCTGGACCTACTTCGGCTAGATCAGTCGTTATTTTTTGTGATATAGGCGGTAGGAAAATAAATGCATGAAAAGCGGGGTCGAGATGAAAAAAGTAAACGTTAGGGAAGTTGTGTAAACCATAAAATGGCGGGGCGAGCCGTTGTAGAAGCATTAAAGGCCTCCATTTTCCGTTATCTGCTTCGCCCGTAGCGCGTTTAAAAATTTCGAACTTCCTCGCTCATTTCCTTTCCGCGCGAACAAAGGCCGTTTTATTGCTCGCCAGGATGTCCCGTTATCTCCGTTGTCTCTCGATGTAATGCGTTCGACCAACAACGAAATCGAATAAAACGGCCACAGAGGAAAGCTTCGATTTCGCGCGAAAAGAAATTGCGGATAAAGGGTGGAAAGTAATGACGTGTGAGCCAGAAGAGGTCGAAAGGCATCGGGAGCCTTTTCAACAGGCTGTCGATTTGTGTCTGCATGAATACACCGGTAAAGCTCATTTTACGCGTACACGCATTCCCTGCAAGCCAACCCTATCAGTATGTGTGTACTTCCATTTACGCTTCAAGCGGCATCCAATTATCGCGAATCTCTGAAAGAAGCCTTCGTGAACGAGTCCGTGAAGAGGAAGCTAAATTCTTCCTCGGTGACCGAATCGGCAGATTATTTTTTACCTCTCTTCCTGACTTTCTTCGGTGAGCGGTGAAATGGTTTGGTGGATAATTGGAATTGATTGATCCTTTGCACTCTTGCATTCCGATGTGTTGGGGGTTGGGTGAAGAAATTTAACGTTTTCATGAATGAAAGGTTTACTAATTACAATCTTAGATCATTCTCAAATTCAACTAACTACAAGAGCGGAATGCAACGATGTAAAACCTCGACTTGTCAGTTAGGGACTTCTTTCTGATCGAGCTTTGCTCTCAAGTATATTCGTATTCTAATGGGGCAAGATTACATGGTCATCCAATAGTTTAATAATTTATTAAAGTTTAACGCGGAAATTTTATGAAAGATACCTAAGGGATTCGCAGTTTTGTGATAGTTAATGTTTTATTTCAACATAGAAATATGGGTTTGCAGAGCAAAACTTTTAGGCCTTAAATAAGAAGAGTTTTGAAGTGCGAATGATCTTTCGCGTACCTTATTTCTCGTGGATGTACGTGTACGGACACCTACGTGTCCCTGCCAAATGCCTATGGGAGTCGGAAACTCAGATTCGTTTCTACACGGTGTTCCTTATAATAGTATTTGAAATCCAACTTATAAAATATTGTAAGAAATTTAGAATTTCTTGGTCCTAAGAAAATGTTAAAATGCCACTATTTTGTCTTATAGCCCTTCTGTTTTTATTTGAACATAGACAAAATTAAAAAGGTTTGCTGGACTAAACTTTTCGGCTTTAAATAACAAGAGTTCTGAAGTGCAAGGATCATTCGAATGTTCCATGTGCTGGTCACGTGCTAAAATCATCCAAAAACAACAAAACAGAGCCGTGGATTTCAACCATTTTTATATCATTGGGAGATGGTTTCGTTTGCGACATCAGCACTCTAGATCAGACATATTTAGCTGTGGAATAAACTATAATTTGTCCTGATTTGGATGAAAAATAAAGGAGAAAAGTTTGGACCGTGTCATCATTGTATCTGCCATCCATGGATTGCATTCGATCTATTGTATTGCATCTTTTTGTTCTATTATCGATAAAACGGTGTAAAATACGTGACAGGTGTGGTTGGACAGGTACAAATGACGTGACGTCGGATTAAAACAATTACCAACGTAAATCCCGTGTTGTCAGATTGAATCATGGATTGAATCGTAGTATTGTATATATATGTCTATGGATTTAGCGACATAACTTGAACGACTTCTGTACTACAATGGCGATGATCCTTTTTGAAATATGATGCGAATTGAGAAATTTCCAACGCACTGCGATTTCTTTTTCTATTATTTAGTACATTATTTCTGCTGTTTATTAATAAATAATCACATGATAACGTCATTATATGACTTGACAACGCACATAATGCAAGTTGTGCAATAACGTAGTGTTTTTTTAAATATATTTTTTAATTTTTCACTTAAATTTTTAAAACATTAATTGTGATTAATGATCATTGAGTTAGACATATTTGCTTTAGAGTTATTTTATCTATTCATTAATCATGACTGCTGCATTACTTGCAATTAGTAATCGTAACCATCAATCACCAACAAGATTTCACGTCAGTTGTAATCGATAATCATCAATCAGATTACTGTTTGCTCGACTCTGAATTTGCCTAGAAGGAACATGATTTGTCAAATAATAAGATTCGTACTTAAATTTGATATTAATATCGCACATTGTTCATTTAATCTATTATTATAAAATATTTAGAAATATAAAAATTTCTAGACTTCGAATGTTTTAATTATGTATTAATAAATTATCGAATTTTTTAGTTTTTAGATTTTCTGTTTGGTAGTTTGGAAATTTGGAAACTTGAAAATTTAGTAATTCTCTCAAATTTCTGAATTCAGTAATGTAAAAATTTACAAATTCGATACAGTTTAAGTTTGGTACGTTTAGAATTAAAAAATGTAGAAGTATAGAAAGATTGAGGGATTTTGGAATTTTAGAATTTAGGAACTTAGGGATTTACGGATTTAGGGTTTTAGGGACTTAGGAACTTTGGGATTTAGGAATTTTGGAACGTAGGGGTTTTGGAACTTAGGAACTTAGGCATTTAGGGACTTAGGGATTTAGGGACTTAGGGACTTAGAGATTTAGGGACTTGGGATTTTAGGAACTAACTTAGGGACTTAGGAACTTAGGGATTTAGGGATTTTGGGACTTAAGGATTTTAGAACTTAGGGATTTTGGGACTTAGGGATTTTGGAACTTAGGGATTTACAGACTTAGGGACTTAGGGACTTAGGGACTTAGGGATTTAGGGATTTACTAATTTACTAATTTACGAATTTACGAATTTTGAAAGTCCGGAGTTTAGGGATTTAAGAATTTAGAAATTTAAGGAATTAGAGACGGGAAGGTTTATGGACTTAGGAATTTAGGGACTTACTATTTTAGATATTTAGGAATTCAGGAATTTTGAGATTTAGAAACTTGAGAAATTAGAAATCAGAAGATTTGAAAATTTGGGAATTTTGGAGATTGCAGAATTTATTAAAAATGTTAGAAATATCAGAAAAATCAGAAATATTATAAATATTGTAAATATTACAAATGCTACAAATATTAGAACTGTTAGAAATAATAGGAACGTCAGGAATTCTAAAAATATGACAAGCACTACAAATATCAGAAATACTAAAAATGTGACGAATAGTAAAAATCCTTGAAATATTAAAAATATTAGAAGTACTACCAATTAGTATGTATATATTTAGCGAATATATTTTACAATTAGCAATTAGTATTAGAAATACTAGAAAAATAAAAAATATAATGAAAAATAATAAATATTAATAAAATAACATCAAATTAAATATTAAATTCTTCAAGTTTCAGCTCCGCAATAATCGAACGTCAAAGTGATATTACAAGAAGCATTTAAATATTGAAGTCTTTCATACAATTTTCAAGACATTTTATACAGACTTCGAAAGCTAAAATGTCACTTCAGTGATCAATCAGTGGTCCTGGTACATTGGCTGGTGGTTAGAGTGTTTCATTTCGTGGGCTTCCACTTTGGGTCCGTTTACCTAGTACTGCTTCCTTCAATCTAGGTCAAAGTAGTAATTTAGGGTAGTCACGCTAAAGTTGTGATATCACGACATATCACTTACTATAGAGTTGACGTTTATTTAAAGCCTTAAAATCAAAGTAGCCCGAGAGATGCAAAATCTTCGAAATTACAGTCGTATCGGGAACTCTTCAAATTCTCTCATTTCTTGAATCAACTCTTCAAATTACTCGTTTCACTTTAATCTCTTAAATCAGTTCTAGAAACTACTAATTTTTGTCTCATCTCTTAAATCAACTCAAATTACTCATTTTTCGAAAGATATATAAAATGTATGTAAAAAGTTGCAGACGAGATTTATTTATTAATGTAATAATACATAATTGATGTTCAGTATGTACTGCAAGAATTCAGAACTGATGTTCATCTGATGAGCAGGGATAATGTGAATCAAGGCGATTTAGTGTTATGTAAATTAAGGATACTTTCCTGTAATATGTATTTTTAAATAGAATTATTAACTTGCATAGAATTGCAGTATAAGTTATTATTGTCACAACATAGAAAGTCTGATGTTAAATTAATATTAAACTATTAAAGATGTAAATATGAAAGATATTAATGATCTTGAAAATATTAGAATTATTAAAAATATTAGCAATATTACAAATATTAAAATTAAATGGAAAATTGGAAAATAGGCTTCAAAATGTGGAAACATAGAAATTTCAGAATTCAGAAATACCTTGTCTGTTTGATAGTTTAGAAATTTACTAATTTAGAAACTAGAAGACTTAAATTTGGGGATTTTGGAGATTGAAGAATGTTAGAAAAAAATATTGGGAACAATAAATATGTTGAAATATTAGAAATAATAGAAGCATTAGAAATAGTAGAAATATCAGGAATACTAAAAATATAACTAACACTAGAAATATCAGGAATACTAGAAGTACTAAAAATATTAGATATACTAGAAATATTGAAAATATTAGAAATACTAGAAATATTATAAATATTAGAAATACTAGAGATATTAAAAATATAGAAATACTAAAAATATTAGAAATATTAGAAATATTAGAAATATTAGAAATATTAGAAATATTAAAAATATTAGAAATACTAAAAATATTAGAAATACTAAAAATATTAGAAATATCAGAAATATTAGAAACGTCAGAAATACTAGAAATATTAGAAATATTAGAAATACTAGAGATATTATAAATATTAGAAATACTAGAGATATTAAAAATATAGAAATACTAAAAATATTAGAAATATTAGAAATATTAGAAATATTAGAAATATTAGAAATATTAAAAATATTAGAAATACTAAAAATATTAGAAATACTAAAAATATTAGAAATATTAGAAATATTAGAAATACTAGAGATATTAAAAATATAGAAATACTAAAAATATTAGAAATATTAGAAATATTAGAAATATTAGAAATATTAGAAATATTAAAAATATTAGAAATACTAAAAATATTAGAAATACTAAAAATATTAGAAATATTAGAAATACTAGAGATATTAAAAATATTAGAAATATCAGAAATATTAGAAACGTCAGAAATACTAGAAATACTAGAAATATTAGAAATATTAGAAATACTAGAGATATTAAAAATATTAGAAATACTAAAAATATTAGAAATATCAGAAATATTAGAAACGTCAGAAATACTAGAGATATTAAAAATATTAGAAATACTAGAAATATTAAAAATATTAGAAATATTAAAAATATTAGAAATACTAGAAATATTAGAAATATCAGAAATATTAGAAACGTCAGAAATACTAGAAATATTAAAAATATTAATATTAAAATAACATTAAATTAAATAAAATTAAATTGGATATTAAATTAATATTAAACTAACATGGCGCAAAAGCAGTTTCCTGAATTCCATTCATGTCGATCCATCCATGTTTCGAAATCCGTCATTTAATACGCAACAATCGGGCATATTATGTCTCATTATAAAGTAATAACTCATTGTATGGTCCACATGTAATATAACTACTTTCACTGAATACATACTGCATGGGAACTACAATGCTATCCACAACAATAGCCTGTCAGGAAATCCTTAGAACAACAAACAATGAGTATATAATCGACTATCACATACGTATGGTTATACATATGCATTTTACCTTGATTAACATATTGAATAACATATTCACGTTGGATCATTCAATGAAGATGGCAGTCATAAAGGAGTCACGTGACTGGTTTACACGCTGTAATGGACTCTGGGAAAAGTGTCCTTTATTTGGATAAGGTTATGAAAATGTGGAATATTTGACTAGTGGGTCTACAGGTGTCTTGCGAATTGAGCATTTAAAATTTCGAGTATCTACTGTAAATATGTGGGTAGAACGAGAATGAGATGCAGAGATTTTAAACTCGTTCCGAACAATTAAATGTCAAACTATCGAAAACGATATCAAACACTGTTACAGTTGATTTCACGAATAAATTTTAATATTTCTGAATATTTTAATTTCTAAACTTGTACACTTTTCAATAACAAGATTTCTTAATTTAAAAATTTACAAATCTTAAGGACGTCAATTTTTTAATTCTAAAATTGCAAGACTAATTTTTATATTCTCAAATCTTTAGGTCTTCAATTCTTTAAATTTTCAAATTGCAAGATTTTCAGTTTTTTTTCCTCTAATTGCAAAATTTTCATATTTTTTAATTCTCCAATTGCAAGATTTTCATATTTTTTAATTCTTAAATTTCGACAGTTTCAAATCTTTAAATTCCTAAACTCAAAAATCTTGAAATATTTAAATTCTCAAATCCCAAAGTCTTCAAATTTCAAATTTCCGAATCGCAGTCTTCAAATTTTCAAATTCTCAAATTTCAGTCTTCTAATTTTTAGATTCTCAAACCCCATGATCTTCAAATTTTTAAATTACCAAATCCCAAGATTTGCAAATATTTAAAATCCCAAATCTCAAAATCTTCAAACTCCTTAATTTTCCAAATTCTACAAATTCTTCAAATCCTTAAGTCTCCAAATCCCAAATCTCAAGATTTTCAAATTTTTTATTTCCCAAATTATAAAATTTGCAAATACACAAATATATCTAAATTCCCAAATTTCTAGGTTTCTAAATTTATAAGTTCCCATTGATCTAAATTCATCATCTGTCAAAAGATAATATCAAATAAGTTAAATGTCACATAACCACAATTTTTAGCGCATTCAAAAGATTCTTAATAATATTCATAATATATCATAGGCGATAGCTTTCCAGAATAACCAGACACCTAAAAAGGTCAAGCAGCCATCTTGAAACTTTCTGTTACACGGCACATTTGCATACCATAATTTACGCTGTTAATCCCGTCGGATTTAAATTAGAGTGCCGAACATCTTGTAAGTCGGTAGCCGCGACACCCCTCCATCAATCAGTTATGTGATTTATTTGACCACACATGTGAGATCACGGTGAGAAACATTTGGTCGGTGACAAATTAATAGCTTCACATTTTTAAAGCAAACGATATCCGTATAAAAGAGAAACGTATTCGTTGAATTTTTTATTTATTTTATAAACATGCGATCAATTATCCTGGATTGACACGCTATTAACTTTTTAACTGTTTATAAAACGTATTCTATAAAATGCATTTATGAAATACGTATAAAATTTCATTTTATAAAAAGTATATTGAATTTTACTTAATCGTTTTACCTTTTAAACATGTATAAAAATACGTACCAATTTTATTTATTTTCTTCATTTTGTAAAATACGTTTATAAAGTTAAGATATGTGCACACGTTTATATAGTACTATATCAATTTATTATTAGTTAGCACTATATGTACATATGTGATCTACATATATAAAATTTGTTCAGTATAATCTATATTGTGTATATAAAGTGAGTACTTTTTTTTAGTAAATTTTTACTTACAGTAAAAACAGTGAGTACTGTTGGCTAAAATAATTCGTACAATTAATCTATAAATTTTTACTTGCAATAAAAGTAGAAATAAAAATAAATTTTACTCGCAGTAAAATTTTATAGATCATGGCTTTGCAATGTTTACTTACAGTAAAAATAAAAATAAAAATTTATAGATCATGACTTTGCAATTTTTACTTACAGTAAAAATAAAAATAAAAATTTGTAGATGATGGCTTTGAACTGACACTAAGAAGATAAACCCGAAAGAAAACAAATGCATCAGAATTTAAATACAAATATTTCCTTAATTTTTTGACAAAATAAAAATAGCAAAGAGTAGAATTTTACAATAAAAAATAAGGTACCGTTGTGTTATTTACAATATGTATCGATACGCTTAAGTAGTAAGATAGAGTGGACAGGGTAGAAAAAAAGTGATGGCGAAGAGAGATGAGCAAGAAGGCGGCACCTCGATGTCGAGGACGATTGCCGGTGAATGACGAGCATCATTAGTTCATCGACGTTGTCAATGGATTCATTGCTGCCCATTACGACGTCAAATCCTCTTGTACGATAATCTAGCGATAATGAGAGCTCGTTAAAGACGAACGGAATAACAGGGCGTGTACCGGTGTCGCGGAGGATCGATGCCTCGCACACGTGGCACGCTGCCTTTTCTATTTTTCTTCCCTTCCAATTTTCCATTCCTCCTTTCGTTCCTTTACCTCTTTTTCTTCCTCCATCTCTCCTGCTCCCCCGTGCCGCTCGTTTAGATCGTTTGTACGATTACTCTTCCTGCTTCTCCTTCTACAGCGTTCTTTAATTCATTCTTGTAATGCGTCCGCGAGTTATGAGAGCCACCGGCGGACGAGTTGTCGAGACAGACAATCTTTACGTTTTCATTGTCATCGCTGAACTCGACTGCAATTATCGACACGAATCGATCTTGAAGCTCGATGAATTCCTGCCAGAGCGGAGGTTCGTTATTCACGCTTTGCACGGATTACGGAAGCGTTCGACGATCGTTAATAGGTGTTCGAGTATTGTATGCACACGGAAAGCATTTAACGATTTAGGTCGGCATACTGAACTAGGAACTATGCAGTCATCCGATTCGTACAAGAAATACTCTCCTCAGACCTGTTCCTTTCTAGATCGATTAATCGTTCTACCTTTATTGCATTGTCACCTCCTTTCTTCTTTATTAACTCGCTTGTTGCGGCAGTCGTAGTTAGCTAATTATCACTGCAATTTTGAGATACATAATGTCAGGTTTTTGGGATTTAGCCTATGATTTTCTCGGTTGTTGCGGCGGTCAGCTAACTAATCATCACTGCAATTTGCAGATATATGTAGGTTTTTAGATTAACTTATAATATTATTAGTTACTGATGATTTTAACACTTTGCATTTCTTCATTTCTTTTGCCTGCCGCCTTAATTTACAAAATAGATCAAGGAATTCTCAATAAAATGTAACAGTGCGGAGTATGTGACAGATATATTTTTTCATTTATTACAAAACGATAATAATCTATTTGTTTGAATTATTTATAAGATCCAGGAGAAATATGATGTGGAGCCACACTCGACATACGAGTGCAAAGGATTAACGATAGATTTACGGATGAGCACCTTCGGATTAGAAATAAAGCACAACGAGTAAATAATGGATGAAAATTAATTTATATTGTTATTCTTTACCTCAACGAAAGTCAACACACATCACGACAAGAGTATCTTAATTTCTGTAATTTAAAACGAGAAATCTAAGATACGTCATTTTAACTTGTTTCGTATACATAGAGTTATTAAATATATAACAAATCAGTAGATAAGGGATTATGAGATATCAGTAGTATCTTATTAATTTTTGAATTTATCTCCGTCTTTTCATGAATTTTCTATTTTGCATAACACGATACCTTGTAAGAATCTAACAGTCTTGTTATGCTCAGGTCACCTATACCAACATACAATGATTAATCACTTTCCACACCAAGAAAGTGAGATCATATCTAAAAAATTCCTATGTACGTAACTTGTAAAACCAAAAAAGAACTGACAAGAAGCTATTAATAACTTAGTTATCAATTGTTTTACGATCTGACTTCAAACGTGATGATCTGTCAAGTATGCACAAAGTATGTATACAATATACAAAAAATGTAGAAATATGTGTTTGAAGAACATATGTGCAAAGTGCAAAATACGTTTTTGGAACCATTTAATGACAGAACAAATTTCCGTTTGGCTCTCATCGCTTTATTTATTTTCCACAGAAAAATGTACATTTGTGTGATTATCAAATGCATCAAATATGTTGAGAAACAGAGAATTCGTGAGCTAAATCACAAACCGTATTTCTGTAGTTTTTAATCTTTAACCTACGACTTCTTCAGCAGTTGCGTCAGTCAGAGCTAACTAATTATCACTGCAATTTTAAGATAAATAAGAAAGTTGAAATGTTAGATACATTTATAATTTAGTCATCTCTATTTGTACAAGTTATAGTATGTATTCAATTCGAAATATTCAATTTTTGTGCAAATACGATTTAAATTTGTTTCATTTGAAATGTAACGTCACGAATCTGACTCGATGTCATAAACCAGGGGGTTAAAAATAATTCGATATTAGTTTCATATGTTTCAAAGCCGCAACTTCTATTTTTCGTATATTTGAAAGCAACTTCCATTTTTCTGGAAATCGCAGAACCTTGTTCGAAAATATATAGATTTATATGAAGCACTTACATTTATGCAAGATCGAGAATTTCGTTCGGAATTTCTGTTTAATCCCTGAATTTACAATTCTTTCGGCAGTTGCGTCAGAACTAATTATTACTGCAATATCAAGATAAATAACGAAAGTTGAAATGTTAGGTATTTTTAAGGTTTAGTGATCTTGTACAAATTATAATTGGTATAGACTCAATTTAATGCTGCTGCAAATACGATTTAAATGTTACATTTGAAACGCACAGTACCAATACGTTATTACAATACCAGTAACCTACAATATAGCCAACTATGCTAAATTCCTAAATTTTTGTTTATACACTCTACTAAATTACCAAAGAATTAGTTTATTTCAACTAAAGGGTTCTGAGGCTTACATAACACGATTCGCAAGAATTAATATTGTTAACCCCTTGTATGATTTATTTGTCAAGTCCATCAGTCAGAACTATTCACTACTGCAACATGAAAACAAATAAAGAAAGTTAAAATATTTCGTCCATTTCATATTCGGAACTCTCACGCAAAAATTATACCTAAGTTTTAAATTGAAGAGTATTAAAAATTCCAGTAAGTTTATCACATTTCAAATGTAAAGTGCATCACGAATTTAACTCAACGTTAGCACAATATGAAAACAAGTAAAGAAAGTTTAAATGTTATGTCTATTTCATACTCGGTGAACCTGGACTATGCAAATTACAATTACGCAAATTTCAATTTGAAGGGTATTAAAAATTCCAGTATGGTTTATCACATTTCACATTACGTGATGATGTTACAAGGGGTTGAAAGTTCGATGTAAAAATATGAAAAGGAAACTTTTCGTTCTTTCGATAGAACAACCAATGCAAGCATACGTTAAAATCCGTGTTATTGTTATTAATTTTAATAAATTATTATCGTACAATTTTATTCTGTTATCCTAATTGACTTAAAGTTGATAAAGCAATAATTTCTTTCATATTCGTCGCTTATTATAATACCATTCGACTAGTATAGTTAGTAAAGTATTATAATACCTTACTATCCACAGTACTGTAATACTTGCTATAGTACCTAAGTTTTTAGGACTTAGGACAACATTTGTTCCCATCTTTGCTCACCAGTTCTGTCATTTCTCTTTTTTATTTCGCATCCACTTGTTTCCTCCTTTTTTTTCCTTGCCAGTTTCTCCGCTTCCTTTCACGCTGCTCTCTTTTGTCTAGTTACACGCGTTTCCCCATTCCTATTTCGTTAATAGATGTTTCGCCCCTTTTTCGGTTTTATTCTTTTGATATCCCCTCGTTTTTCCCTCTTTGCATTGTTGCGCCGCGCAGTCCCGAGAACACTAGGCTTCCCCAGGGAAAATGGCGGTGCAGGGGAAAAAGACACCATCGTTCGTTGATCTCTAATTAGTAAATTTTTTAATTATCAAACTCTCAATTCCAGAAGCTTTTATGCGATGAAATTTAAAATACTAGAGATTTGGATATTAGAAAATTTGGAAATTTGGAAATCTAAGAAGCTGCAGAGTTGAGTGCAAGTTTGGGAATTTTAGGAATTTGATGACTTCAAAATGTAAGGATTTTGGGTATTAATGAATTTGAAAATTGAAAGATTAAGAGTTATACAGATTTGGAAATAAATTTGAGGATCTAGGAATTAAAAAATTTGCAAATTGGAAAATTAGAAATTATACAAAATTAGAGATAAATAAATTTGAGGATCTAGAAATTGAAAAATGTGAAAATTAAGACTTATACAAATTCAGAAATAAAAAAATTTGAGAATGTAGAAATTGAAAAATGTGAAAATGTAGAAATCTCAGAATTTGAAGATTCGTAAATCTCTAACTTTAGAAAATCAAATTTCCGAATTTAAGTAAACTTGCTACTTTCTATCACTACATCTTCCCAGATGGGAAACAAGTGACAGAAGTCTCCACCTTAAGCCTATTTTGAATAAAAAAAAATCTCCGTTGTACCCGAGTGTATCTACCTCTCTAGAGACATCTTACAGAGACGTCTGTTCGTTTCTTCTCCAGTTTCATATCCCTCTTAATGCGATTTATGTGACAACTTGCAGTCCACGTCGCTGTCCGTCATTTTCTTTGTCGGAGGTTACAATTTTCTGCGAACTTTTTGCGATCGTACACCATGTCCTGTGTCCGTAAGTCGCTGTCGATCAGACTGACGTACACGAGCCGTTACTTATTCGCGTTTATTCCATCAAAGCTCGATCAAATCACCGGCAACGGACTCTCACGCCACTCTTGTGTCGTGATTCGTGCTCTGTCGTCATGTTCGCTCTTTTTCTCCATCGTTCTGCCGTTTACTCTCCCGCTTGTTCCCGAGTGCAAGTGCACGCGCGTGAATTGGTGCGTGTATCGTGCCTGCTAGATAGCTGCTATCGGATCCTCTTGCACGCGCCATCGACGTATCACGATTGAATGCGTTAGTAACATGGAAAAATCCGATTAAATACGCTTAAATACGATCGTCGGATGGTTGTAAAGGTGTACGCTTCGCAAAGATGGATTTGCGTGGTTAGCAAGATGGTGGACGCGTTCGAGGGATGATAATCTTTTGTGCTGCTGAGCGGAAAGTGGATATTGACAAACTTTCGTTCAAATCTTTTTTTGTAGTTTATTCTGTAAATTGCAAAAATAGATAGTCATCGAATTAGAACCACGTAATTAGATGAAACAGGAATTCGATGCAGCAGGATATGTTCACTCGAGCGCAATATACGCTTCCTTTGAATACAGATACATTAATAAAGCTTAACACTTTTTAATCTTCATACTTTCACATTTTCAAGTCAGTAGGTTTTTAAATTTTACAATTTATAAACTTTTGAGTTTCCCAATTCTTATATTTTGAAATTCACAAATTACTGTCCACGAAATCAAAAATATTTTATACGGCGAAAATATGTTAAAATTAGACATGCAATTTATAAGTTGATAATTGTATTATAAGACAGTGTGGATATGTTAGGATGCATCGTTTTCTAAATTGCAATTGTATTATAATTATACCGAAAATGTAAGAAGACGATAGTAAATAATAAACCTTGAAAAGATAAGTAATGAACATAACTACAAATTCCACAATTAAAAACTGGCCAGTTGTAAGTTTCAAGTACTAGGTACATTCGTGAAGTTTTAAATTGTGCGCTTGTTTCAGCTTTAATAAATTCGCCAACGTAGTACGCGATAAAACAGGACATTCTAGATAAAAAATTTAAAAGGCTATGCCGTAAAGGCAATTACTAAACACCTTAGTCTCAATTGACCGAGATGCTTTGAACGTTATGTTACACGTTTGCGTTAATCTTTTAAACTCAAATTATCACTGTTACTTTTCGTATAGATATGTTCACTTTGTTAAATTATAATTTTTTAACTCAGATTTTGAGAGGATTTTTCTTATGCCATAGACTAACTTTTCAGAGGGTAAGATCGAAAAAGAAAAAATTGTTTAACTAATAAAAACTTTATCTATAATTTGGACCGTTTATTTTGAAAGTGGTGTAAATTTATTTTCTTTTGTTTTTAAAAAATGAATGGTTAGCATATTAGTCAATTAAAAAATTAATTATGTCAAGACTAGCAATGTCTCTACTAATTGATTGACACAAATTACGAAATATCTCATTTCTTTTTAAATAGACATCACTTAGAAAATAAACGATCCAATCCATGAATGTACCAGAAGAAGTGTATTATCTAAAATAACAGCTCGTAGTAACAACCGAAGCGTAAACTTGTTTTCATAAATATACAAATTGCGCCATGATTTTTATTACACGCTGTTAATTCGTGCTCTCGCGGAAGCCAGACTGATTGGATGGATTGTCATCGATAATCCTTTCCGCTATATATCTCATCGTCGATCGAGTATCGCGTTAATTACAACGCGCGAGCGTCAGTTTAAAACGTCGAGCATTTCAGATATTTCATACGCAGGAGAAAAAAAAAATAACAGCTGACAAGCATACGACACAGAGCTCGTCGGGCGAGTGGGCGTTTTGCATATTCGATGACCGCTCGTCGATTTGTAAACGAGCGACGGGAGAACACCGTTTTACATTCGACAAAAGCGTCGCGAACGTATCTCGTATTAATTGCAGAATTGCGTGTCCGCGTTTGTGGCCGTTTGTCGGTTCTCGACCATCGTATCGGCGGTAAACGAGGAGAAAAATTCATTACCATTTAGGTTGGCGAATTACACCGCCCTGGGGGATTCTCGAGAGGTTTGTTTCAGCTGCGACTGAATAACGAGTGTCGCAACTTGACTCCGCTCGATTCACCCTTTCGCCGCTGTTTTCACCGAGAAACACCAGCTTCTCCCTTCGCGGGTAATGTATGGAACGTCAGGCTTCGTCGTTACGTCGCGAGAGGTCATTAGCAGGGTTAAGTGAAAAAAAAAAGAAAAAAGTTGGCGACATTCTCGTGTTAGGGTAGCGAGATGCGGCTACCTGTCGCGTTCCGCAGGATTCATGGACCGTGTAAACTTTGATCGTATGATATACACAGTATGTCTGAAAAGTAACGGAACTTTTTAAATTTAAGGAACACTATTACCGACATCTATAAAAACAATATGCTATTTGAAAACAGTATTCTTCCCCTACAAAACAAACCAATCGTTATTGGAATCGAGCAACGAATTGTAAACTTATAGCGTTTAAAGCGACAGAACCTTTCGTCACCGTGTCACAAAATCACGATGGAGCAAAGAGCGAATATTAAATTCTGCTCGGTAAAGCTCGGTAAAACTTTTACAGAAACATTTGAATTAATGAAAATTGTTTGTGGCGACGATTGTTTATCCCGTACACGCGTGTTCGAGTGGTATAAGCGATTCCAGGATGGTCGTGATACTTTGGAAGACGACTCAAAGCCAGGTTTTGGGTTTTTCTAAATTCTAAACGATTCTAAAGGTATTACTTCGGGAATTCGTTCCACAGGGACAAAATGTTAATGGCGAATATTATCTGGGTGTTATGGAACGTTTGTGGAAAAGAATCGTTCGTGTGAGGCCCGAATATCGAGCGCCAGGGAGTTGGTTTCTGTTGCATGATAATGCACTATGTCACGGAACTGTCGCAGTTCGTGAATTTTTGGCGAAAAAACAAGTCTGTGTGCTCCAACATCCTCCATATTCGCCTGACTTATCTCCATGCGATTACTTCCTTTTTCCAAAACTGAAATTAGCCATGAAAGGAACGTTTTATGACACTGTTACACAAGTCCAAGCAGCTGTGACAAGGGTGATTGAAGCGATTCCGCAAAACGACATAAAAAAATCTATGTTAACATTGCCTGAACGTGCCCAGCGGTGTATTGATGCGGATGGGATGTATTTTGAATAAAAAAAATTAATTTTGGCAAAATAACTAATACTTTTTTTTTTATTTAAAAAGTTCCGTTACTTTTCAGACATACTGTGTATTGCACTCTTGCGATGGCGGTGAACTTGAGGAATCCTGGATCGACTCATTTATTTGTCTTCGTAATTTGACGAAGTTTTTATAGGAAATGGCGAAATAATATAATAAACTTTAATGTATTTAAACTTTTCACTTTAAGAACCTTTACAATGGAAAAGTCGTTGAAAAAAAATTCATTACACGCATATAGACCTTGTTGGTACAGCAGTTGAAATAAACTGTATCCTCTTAACTTGAGACTTCAATGTTAGAGAGAATTGACGACTTGATCATTTTTGCAGAATGAAAAGATTCAATTTTGTGTTCTTTGTTTTATTTTGAAATAATTTGTATTGTATCACGTGTAATGGGATTATCACCAATTCCATAAAACGGAATCGGGTAACTAATTCTCCCAATCTAAATATTTCATGTAAATTTAATTCTAGTGATTCTATTCTAAAAATCTAAGTTCAATTTTATGTATGTTTCATCACGCAAAAACTACTGAATATTTTTGTATGAAACTTTGCTCAGAGGTATATCTAATACTGTAGATGGTTTTAGGATAAGTTTTGTGATCAAACTGAAAGAAACAAAAGGCATCTTAATCATAATTTGATGTGCATTCTAGCGCCAAAAAATGACATTGTATACGTCACTATGACGTCATACGGGTTGCACATTCTCTGTTATGACAAACGCACAAAGAATATAGTTTATCAAACTATAATTAGATAAATATTTAATATTTAAACCTATTAATAGGTTTGAAAAGTAAATCTGATTGTTAATATTATCTCTTCTTCAAAAATAAAGCACGAATTTCATGAATATTTTATTCTCTATTTGAATTTTGCTAGCGGTATTTATTTTTAACCTTGTGAAGCGGGTAGACCCATTATTTTTACGTGCAAGTTTTTCATGTTTACAATTTCAACTCGAATTAGTTAACTAGGTTTCCGAATATTTTATGACTAGTTACGTTTTTATTGAAAATTAGGTAGATAAATAAACAATGTGTATAATGTAAATTAGTTCATATTAATGATTCTTTATTAGGATACATTTGATAGAAGCTTCTTAATAAATTCTAAAATTTGAAATAATAAATCTGAGATCCATTCTGACGGGTTTTATAAAAATGTTAATAACCATGCTGAAACATATTTTTGATTATGTTATATAAATTTTAGAATTCACAATATTCAAAGTTAACAAATCCCTGCGCCTTCAAATTTCTAGATCTTAAATCTCTGCATTCTCGAATTTTACCCATACTTCAAGGTCCCCCAAGTTCTTACACCTCGAAATCTACGTCCACAAATTTCTCATCCAAATCGCTAGATCCCCAAATACTAAATTGCTGGTTTCTTAAATACTAAATTTTCCAAATTGCTAGGTTCCAAATGTTAAACTCTCCAAATCCGAAGGTCCTCAAATTCCTATATTAGCAAATTCCTAGACCTCCAGTTCCTAGACTCTCGACTTTCATAATATCTACGGTACATATGATTCCATCGTTCAGAACTGAGAATAATATTGGACTGTTCAAAATGTTACACCTGAAACGATCACGAACTGACTCTTCACAAAGTACCATAAATACCACAATTCATGCTTCTTCATTAACCCCTTGCACTATGATTCATTTACCAGATGCGTCAGTCAGAACGAACCAATCCCAGCCACAAAATTAAAACAGACAAAGAAAATTGAAATGTAATATCAATTTCTTATCATGCAATCGACTATTCAAATTATAATTGAACTCAAAATTGAAGCGTGTTAAAAATTCGAGTAAAATTGATCACAGCTGAAGTACGAGTGCGTCAGACTCGTCAAAATACTGCAAGGGGTTGCAAGGTGTCTGAAAGTGTTCAAAAACAATCTTATAAATAACTGTACATCCGTAGTAGTTCGTTCATTCATTACAAAAAACTACATATCTATACCTAGACTAAATATTAAAAAAATATCTCGAATACGTAAAGTGTTTCGAGGGAAAAAATCTCGGCGCGAAATTCAATTTATTAAATCCCGCCGCTGTTATTGAGCCTTGTTTACAACGTACTTTGTCCTCATAAGTCGGCGTAAGACTGCCGGCTACACGGTCACACAGCATCGTGTCGTGTTTTTTAATCTCGCACTTTTCACCCCATGGGCGGCGTGTTTCCGACCGGTGGACGGATTTAATTTCACTGAATTCCGTGAGAATCAGGAAGGTCGACGTAGCAACGGGGTATATTGCCATTCCTGAGCGACACATCAGACGTCTGCCAAGCGAACGCGATCAAACGAATAGAACGTATTTCTTGCTTTTTTCTGTTCGCCCGCAGTTTTAACAACGGTGCACTGTTCGTCGCAGCGTGTTACGACGGAAATAAATGCGTCACGGGATAGGAAGGAAGGAAGGAAGACGGAAGAAATGAAAAGCGGCAGTTGACGGGGGGATTGGAAAGAACGGTACCAATACTTATGTGCCACCACCGGATTCTCATCGCCCCCAACCACATACCCGTAGATACGAAACCACCTAGATTTCCACTTTTCAAGGGGATACGAAATGTATGGGCTCTCCAGTGTATACGAGCTCTGGCATCCGTTCCTTCACCGTGGATGTTAGCTATACTTCACATACATACCTTCACAATAGAAGTCCAAGTCTTCTTGGCTTTGTGCGCTCCGTTCAGATGCAATCGGATTATTTGGTTTGATTATTGGAATTTCTGTGTCGATTTCTTCGTGCCAGCCGGCCGATATTTTGACGTTTCATAAATGCAAAGATAAATTGAGTTATTCAGGGAGGAACACGGCTTCCGAGGAGAAACATTCGAGTTTATTAACCTATTGCCGCGAGAAGCTTCCATGGGGTTTTCACCCGCATTCAATATTATAGGGAAATGCCACGAGAAATGATATATTCTAGGGATGCGATTATTGCACCTATAGTTTTTTATCTTCTGCCATACGGTGACGCATACATACTTTTTGATATTCCAGAATTTTTGATATTTTTGATATTTTTGACATTTTTTACATTTTGTATATTTTGTATATTTTTTACATTTTTGATATTTCTGACATTTTTGATATTTCTGACATTTTTGATATTTTTGATATTTTTGATATTTTTGACATTTTGTATATTTTTGATATTTTTTACATTTTTGATATTTCTGACATTTTTGATATTTTTGATATTTTTGACATTTTTGATATTTTTGATATTTTTTACATTTTGTATATTTTTGATATTTTTTACATTTTTGATATTTCTGACATTTTTGATATTTTTGATATTTTTGATATTTTTTAATTTGAAGTCCTATTACAATTTGCATAGTCAAGGGTCGCTGAATATAAAGTACATGTTAACTTTCCCTGTTTGTTTTAATGTTCCAACCGTGATTAATTAGGTCTGACTCGTGACACACTCACAATTCAAATATGACAAATATTACTAAAATTTTTAGTTTGCTCGAATTTGAAATTTAAGTACAATTGTAAATACCGTAATTGCTGAATATAAAATAGATATAACAATGTAATCTTTTTTATTTTTGTTACTACTGCAGCAGTGGATTTTTAGATTTGAATAGTTAAATTTCTACAATTCCAATTTTGAAAACTTCGAGATTCTACATTTCTCCAAATTGAGAAATGTAGAAATGTGAAAATTTGAATAATTTATTCATTCGAAAGCGTGCAGAAAATCTCCAACTATATAACTTTAGGAATTCAAAAGTTTATATTTTTAGAAAATTCGAAATTATCTTGTATATTTCAAACTTTGTCACGAAATATCTTATTTAATACAGTAAAATATTTCACAAATTATCATTGATTTTCTTTAATCTTTAAAATCGCAGGGAATTGTAGAACTTTAAATGCTGAATACATCATATCGCCTATTATTATTTAATATAATGTCCTCTTCCGCGAGTTTCAAGTTAAGAAAAAGAATGCAATAAACACCGAAAATAAATAAAATCAAATAAAAGTGGAATAAAAGTACAAAGAACGACGTCATGTACGTCTTCCATTGATTCACCCTTTCATTCCAAATACCAATCTTATGAGATTTCCACGGCAGAAAACGCTCGAGAACTCCGTTTCTTGGTCTTTGTACTAAAACTGCGGATATCTGGTAGCCAATCACTGTTCTGTGACAGTAAGCTTTTTCGAAAGAGCTCGAATTGTCCAATAGAATGATACTCTACACGAGTCTCTCAGATTTTCTATTTTAGGTCTCGCAATTTTAGAAACTGAGCAGAAAAGCGTTTATGACACTCGACAGAAAACACAGGAACTCAGTGAATTTTCAAATTCACTGAAATTGATTCCTTTCAAATTCACTGTCAGAGATTTTCTCTAAAATTGAGATGACAATCAACAAATTCAACTCTGTACTTTATACAGGCTGTTTTCGAAATGGTACAAAAGGAGGATTTACAAAAAAAAATGAGGCAAAAATATGGAATACATTTTTTTCGTCACTTCATTTTTGAAAAAATTGAGTTTGAACAGTTTCGGAGCGAACAAAAAAAATTTGTTCACGGCACATGAAATGATAAATGCAACTTTTCATTACTTTGAGAATTAATGAATGTTGTTAAATAAATAAATCTAATCATTAATACTAAAGTTCGTTATCAGTCGTTCATATTATTCATATAGATACTAATGTTTAATGCAATGAATTTAGTCGATGATAAGAACACACATAAGTAACAAACCTCATAAAGTATGAAGTAATAAACTCATTTAGATATTAATAATTATATCTGTTGATTTATAATATTTGTTTACTGTAGAATTAAACGGTTCATTGATTTTATTTTGTACTGTGAACAAACTTTTTTACAAATACTTCAAAAATGTTTAAATTTTCCTTGAAAATAAAGTTACATGCTAACAAATTTTATTGCATATTTTTTACTTATTTTTGCATGTTCACACATTTTGTACCATTTGGAAAACACCCTGTATGACAAATTTAAAAATTTTGTAAAACAAATAATCCAAACGTGCTCGCTAACATAAAAGTCTGATATCAACATAATTGCCACAACCTTGCGAAGGGTATCGATACATCAGAATGTGGATAACGCTTGGATATTATACACGTTCATCGATAGTTGCGCCTCCAATCCAAAGACAAGAATCTGGCAAAACGGATAGGACTGAAGACTACAGTGTTGTGGGCGATCGATAGTCAACCTGGATCTGAATGCGATAGCGTCGGGAAGGAATGTTCCAAAATAAAGTGTCGGCAATATAACCTATCCTTGCAGAAAGCGAGCTTAAGTCTTGGAAGCTTAGCTAGCGAATGATCTCTCGCGTACCTTATCTCTCGTCGCTGTACGTGCACGCACACCTACGTGTCGCTGCCAAATGCCTATGGGAATCAGAACCCCAGATTCGTTTCTACAGGGTGTTCCTTATAATAGTATTTGAAATCCAACTTATAAAATATTGTAAGAAATTTAGAATTTCTTGGCCCTAAGAAAATGTTAAAATGCCACTATTTTGTCTTATAGCCCTTCTGTTTTTATTTGAACATAGACAAAATTAAAAAGGTTTGCTGGACTAAACTTTTCGGCCTTAAATAACAAGAGTTCTGAAGCGCAAGGATCATTCGAATGTTCCATGTGCTGGTCACGTGCTAAAATGATCCAAAAACAAGAAAACAGAGCCGTGGATTTCAACCATTTTTATATCATTGGGAGATGGTTTCGTTTGCGACATCAGCACTGTAGATCAGACATATTTAGCTGTGGAATAAACTATAATTTGTTCTGATTTGGATGAAAAATAAAGGAGAAAAGTTTGAACCGTGTCATCATTGTATCTGCCATCCATGGATTGCATTCGAGCTATTGTATTGCATCTTTTTGTCCTATTATCGATAAAACGGTGTAAAATACGTGACAGGTGTGGTTGGACAGGTACAAATGACGTGACGTCGGATTAAAACAATTACCAACGTAAATCCCGTGTTGTCAGATTGAATCATGGATTGAATCGTAGTATTGTATATATATGTTTATGGATTTAGCGATATAACTTGAACGACTTCTGTCCGACAATTGTGATGATCCTTTTTGAAATATGATGCGAATTGAGAAATTTCCAACGCACTGCGATTTCTTTTTCTATTATTTAGTACATTATTTCTGCTGTTTATTAATAAATAATCACATGATAACGTCATTATATGACTTGACAACGCACATAATGCAAGTTGTGCACTAACATTGTGTTCTTATTAATTTTTCATTTAAATTGTTAAAAGGACCACATCTATGAAATAATCGGTTTTGAGAAAAGTTAAGATAGAAACGTATTTTTCTAATATATGTTTGTTACTTTAATCTCTTACTCTTTCTATTTCCGAATGAAAAAAATTGCGAAAAGCGAACTTGAATATTCGGAAATTTGTGAACTTGAAAGTTTGATGATTTGAATATTTGAAAATTTGTGAAGTGAATTCATGAGCGAACGCGATGGAATTACGAGTGATTCGAAAGTAATAGATCACCCCAGCTGCGACTGTACATTCTTATAGTAGGATATCAATAAGCTATCAATAATCGACAGTCTACATTGAATCGCGAAGACAGCGTGCAGCATGTGTGCACCGCCATAACACGCATCATCACCGATACCGAGCACAGATGCTTTGAACGCGAGAGACCAGGCAAACGGATTAACCACGGCAAGGTTCGGCGAATTGAATTTAATATGGTGATTAAATCGGCTCGAAGACAGCTCGAGCTATCTTCCTCTCGAGATACCGCTCGCAAGACCTTAATCAACGTGCTGACGCTTTCGTTGAAATTACAGAGCGTCTGTTGCCGAATAGGGCGAATGGAATTAAAGAAAAACATGAGTTACAGGTTGCCTTTACAAATATCTAAGCTCGATGTTTATTCTTCTTTATCTTCCTGTTTTTCTCTTGAATAATGCAACAACAGTGGGAAATATGCAACCCCTATAGTGGCTCGTTAAGGGAAAGCGGTTCGGTGCAGTTTTATTAAATTTTATGAATTCTTCGTCTCTTCAATTTTGTTATATACGGGAACATGTATATGTAGTAATGAAATATCCTCTTGAGTGGCTCGTTCAATTTGTATACGTTTTTTACGGACATTGATCGAACCTTTTTTGTCTGGCAACGAAAATGCAGGTGTGTAAATTGAATTTTTCAAATTGAAAATATTTTTGGGTTCTTTTGAGCACGGAGTTTTGGGATTCTCAAATCTTCAATGTTTGAGTTTATAAATTATTAAGTTAAACAATTTTGAAGTTTTCTGGATTTGGAAATTTTTAATTTCAAAGTTCGTAAATTTCAGATTTAAACAATTTTCAAGTCTTTGGGTTTGTTAGTTTTCATATTTTAAGTTCCGAATTTGTAGATTTTCGAATTAACGAATTTTCAGATCCTCAAGTTTTCAAATTTTAAAGTTCCAAGTTTCTAAATTTCTACATTTCTGAAGCTTTCAATTTCTATATCTCTGAATTTCTGAATTTCTAAATTTCTGAATTTTTGAATTTCTAAATTTCTGAATTTTCGAATTTTTGAATTTCTGAATTTCTGAATTTCTACATTTCTAAATTTCTAAATTAATAAATTTATTTTCCATATGTCTAAATTTCTACATCACTATATTTTGAACTTTCTAATTTCCAAATTTTTCCAATTTCAAGTTCCCAAATTCTCCGCTTGTTTAACTTCTAACTTCTCAACTTTCAAAACTTAAAAATCAAAATTTCATTTTCAAATTTCAAATTAAAGAGCTGTAAAATAAAATGAAATTCTAAATTTCAAAGTGACAATGAATATTAAAGTATTACAATTATACAAATGTAAACTATTATAACTACTTTTGCGATTTATTAAATAATGATTCAATCACTTCTTGAAAACAATTTTATAGTACTTTTATGTCATTAAATTTCCTCAGACCGATATTTCATAATCAATGACCTATAAGTAGATACCGTAATCAATCCAGGAATTGGCGCGTAGGAGGCGGACCCAGGTATTTGGAGGGTCTACAGTCCTAATTGGTCAGAATAAAAAAATGGACGCCTAGATTCACGCGTATTTTTAGTAATAGTAACTATTGGCTCTTCTGGTCACGCACACCAATTAGGCCAAAAACAATGCAATTATTATTGTCATTATTTTTCTTATTTGTCGACATATCACGGTGAGAGTGGTTTCTTTTACTTTAGACCAGGGGTCCGCCACCTTTCAGGAGTTAAGAGCCATTTCTTTCCCGATCTGATAAATTATTTTTTTGAAGAGCCAAATATCAGTACATACATCGGTATCTATTAGAAAAAATAATATAATATCTGCTGTGAAACATGTATTGATTGTGAAATCAAAACATTCTATTTTGCGTAGTAACAGAACATATAAGTCAACGTATTAAAGAAAACGGAAACAGTTTTTGGTTTTGAGTGTGGCGTCGGTGAGTGTGGGGAACAAGGTTAGCTAAAGCTAGGTTTACATGCATCTGCCGCGTATTTTGATGTGTGCGCAGGATTATTATATTTGTTTGGCAATTGCAATATTACAGTTAATTTTGCAATATGTACTATTAAACTACTTAAGAGCCACAAGTATGATTCTGAGCCGCAGGTTGCCGACCCCTGGTCTAGGGACTCTTTGGGAGAGTCCCTATTTTAAGGGGTATTTTTCTGAGGGTCCTTACTTTGACCAGTAAGGGTCTTTGAGCAGTGAGTCCCTATTTCGAGCAGTGTCTTTCTGGGGGTCCCTATTTTGAACAGTGACGTTCTGTGAGTCCATAGAGCAATATTTGATCTGATTTGACTAAGAGTCTATGACTCTTGAAACGCCACGTATTTAAAGAAAAATAAAAACCTTGACTATGATACTCATTTACGAAGTTCGCAAAGTTTCTTCCAACTTTTTTCGAATGTGGGCCATTTCGCATTTCCACCAAAGTGAATTTGGTCAAGTTCCCAACGTCTTCCTCGACGTATCTCCGTGTAGCAAGGTTCACAAATTATGTACAAGATGTTAGGTAGCTGTAAAACGACGGTAAACTTGCAGAGGCTGCGTCAATATAGGTAACAGCCAGGTAATAGACGAAAATCGACGCTTTGAACGGTTCAACATCTTTGACCCGACTAACGCGAGTTTAGTGAAGTTTAACGTTGAAATGGAGTTCTTCGTAGCTGCCGCGATGTTAGATATATACCGTACATCAACGTGATCGCAAAAGGTCTAGGCTATATTGAGGTTGCCGATAGTAACCGAACGGAAGCCAAGTTTCCGTGGAATTTGAAGTCAATTTATCTTTTGTATGTCCTGCCAACGATCGGCCCTTTTAAGGTTACGTGTCGGTTGTCCTCGACAAATTCCACTTGGCCGGACTCTAACAAGGAAACCTATCTCTCAAGTCGACCTTAACTGACACACAATTGTTTTATCCTGATCAGTATGGCTGCGATTGTAGAACTGTAATTTCGTGCAATTGTCTGCTGAGATACGCTTCTATATGTGAAACCTTGGCGAGCTAATACCTTTTGCAGTTTCTCTTATTATTTTTCTTCGATTTAATTATGCAATGAAAAATATGGTGAAATATGTTCGTGACTTGTTTGTGTATGCAGAGTAAAAAATGCATTCACTGTTTAATCGTGACATATACTTCACAGATGCACATATACTTCATCGTTCTTTTCAATTAAGCTTCTATTTGTGAGATCTGACTAAACATTTTGCAGTTTTTCATTTTTGTCATTTTTTTTCGAATTAATTCTGCAATACAAAATATGTTGAAATATGTACTTGATTTTTTTGTACATACAAGATGTTCCGAAAACTTGTAATCATACTTTCACTGGCTATTTCACATATACTTGCTTTTGAATTAAGACTTGTGAAATCTGAGCAAACTGATACATTTTGAAATATGACGGCATATTACATTAACCCTTTGCACTCCTTAATTTCTTTTATCTACCGACTCCTTAATTTACAAAGTAGACGAAGAAAAGTGTTCTCTATGAATTGCAACAGGGTGAAGTATGTGACAAATTTTTCCTTCATTACAAATAGTAAATAAATGATAATATACATACTCAACCAATCTATCTGAATTATTTATAGGATCCATGAGAAATATTCTGTCGAGCCATACTTGACATAGGAGTGCAAAAGGTTGAATTTAGATGTTCGTTATTAGTAAGCATACATGTAATTGATTTAGAATTTAACCAACAGATGTGGCATTTGAAGTCCACTTTCATCAAAAGTGCACAACTTATAAAAACCTCATTTTTATATTTTCCAAAAACTGATATACCTTAACGTTGTTCAGTCACAAGTTACTATTCATTTTGTATTCATGGTTTCGTCAGCACCCACGGTTCGAGAATCTCTTCCGTATCGAATTTGAAAATCTACGCTCGCGAAGAGACATAAACTCGCATGTGTACGTTCACGTGGGCGTATGTCAGTCGAAGAATACGAACTCTGACCATTCTAGTTGGTAATAGCGGTCGATCGAAGTCTCGGATCTCTTCAGCACGGACTAAACTGAATTTGATCAAATTTAACGTCAAATTGGGTTCCTTATCGTTCGTAGCTACCTGCTGAACTACCTCGACATATACAATCGATCGAGCATACGCGCATTGCTATTGAACGGATACAAAGTTCGAAACGGAAGTAGAATTTCCATGAAGCGACATACCTTTCGTCTCGCTTCGCAACTTAAATTGCGATTAAGATTTAAACCGGCGAATAACCGAGAGGAGTATACGCGTCAACGCTTCTTAATGAACATCGTCGTAAGTTTAATCGACTGAAGACATTTCACTGAGGATAACTTCTACTCGCCGGAAACAGATTAAGCCTCTCGGAAGTTTAATTGATCGTACCACTTGTTGTACGGATATAAATTTATACTTCTGCGATCAATGCGGCCCCCACAATGCGGATATGTTCCGCGTAATAGAGGGATGTTGCAAATATAGTCACAAATCTGAGAATGTATAAATTTAAGAATGTATTACATCTAAATTTGAGAATGTATAAATTTAAGAATTTGAGATTTGGAAAATTTGAGAAGTTGAAAATTTTGGAATTTGTGAGATTGATTGAGAATTGGAGAATTTCATGATTTATGAATTAAAAAATTTGAGCATTTCATTTGATAATTCGAACAACGTAAGAATGAAGAAATTTGAAAATTTGCTAAAATTCAAAACATTCAAAATCTGGTAATTCATAAACTAGAAAATGTACTACTACTTCGATCACCTCTACCTTCGTTTAATTCACCAATGTCTAAACGACGCCGTCAGCATATCGAAGTATCTCTACTATCCCAACATTATCGATACGTATCGATAAGGCAATTGCATATTCACAGCTCCGCAGCAAAGACGTCCCGAAGAAACGTCCATCGTCGGTAACTCGTCGAAATTCAGTTTGCCGTCCGTCGAATCTGCGGACGCGTGAGGGGTCGTCGTTTCGACGGCGTCAGTACGCGACGTACAGCCGGTGAGGAGTTCGTTGTGAATTGGAGTTCAATTGGGGATTGACCCCTCCGGCGCAACACTTCTATAATTACATTTCGCATTCCTCGATGTTACGAGCAACCCGACGAGCTCCAAACGAGCACGACATGCTCGTCCGAGACCGAGACCGGTTTCTTCTCTCTGCGTTCGTCCACTAATGTTTGGCCGAGTTCGTGATGGAACGACACGAAAAGCAGACTGCTCAAATCTCCCAGACTGCGGAAAAATATTGCTCCAGGGACTCTCAGAACGTCATTGTTCAAAATAGGGACCCTCCGAAAATCACTGCTCCAAATAGGGACTCACTGCTCAAAGACCCTTACTGGTCAAAGTAAGGACCCTCAGAAAAATACTCCTTAAAATAGGGACTCACCCAAAGAGTTCCTAGACCAGGGGTCGGCAACCTGCGGCTCAGAATCATACTTGTGGCTCTTAAGTAGTTTAATAGTACATATTGAAAAATTAACTGTAATATTGCAATTGCCAAACAAATATAATAATCCTGCGCACACATCAAAATGCGCGGCAGATGCATGTAAACCTAGCTTTAGCTAACATTGCTCCCCACACTCACCGACGCCACACTCAAAACCAAAAACTGTTTCCGTTTTCTTTAATACGTTGACTTATATGTTCTGTTATTACGCAAAATAGAATGTTTTGATTTCACAATCAATACATTCACAGCAGATATTATATTATTTTTTCTAATACGTACCGATGTATGTACTTATATTTGGCTCTTTAAAAAAATAATTTATCAGATCGGGAAAGAAATGGCTCTTAACTCCTGAAAGGTGGCGGACCCCTGGTCTAAAGTAAAAGAAACCACTCTCATCGTGACATGTCGACAAATAAGAAAAATAATGACAATAATAATTGCATTGTTTTTGGCCTAATTGGTGTGCGTGATCAGAAGAGCTAATAGTTACTACTACTGAAAATACGCGTGAATCTAGGCGTCCATTTTTTTATTCTGACCAATTAGGACTGTAGACCCTCCAAATACCTGGGTCCGCCTCCTACGCGCCAACTCCTGGATTGATTGCGGTATCTACTTATAGGTCATTGATTATAAAATATCGCATTTCACACTATCGGTCTGAGGAAATTTAATGACATAAAAGTACTATAAAATTGTTTTCAAGAAGTGATTGAATCATTATTTAATAAATCGCAAAAGTAGTTATAATAGTTTACATTTGTATAATTATAATACTTTAATATTCATTGTCACTTTGAAATTTAGAATTTCATTTTATTTGACAGCTCTTTAATTTGAAATTTGAAAATGAAATTTTGATTTTTAAGTTTAGAAAGTTGAGAACTTAGAAGTTAAACAAGCGGAGAATTTGGGAACTTGAAATTGGAAAAATTTAGAAATTAGAAAGTTCAAAATTTAGTGATGCAGAAATTTAGACATATGGAAACGAAAAAAATATGGAAAATAAATTTATTAATTTAGAAATTTAGAAATTCAGAAATTCAGAGATATAGAAATTTAAAGCTTCAGAAATGTAGAAATTAGAAACTTGGAACTTTAAAATTTGAAAACTCGAGGATTAACTCGAAAAAAATAATTTATCTCATACAAATTCGAAATTTTATAATTATTATAAATTGTAAAGATAAAATAATGTATAATATACTGCTAAAATTTATTATTTGTTAAGTATATTTATGCTGTATCTGTTATTTAGGAAACGTCGTTCTTAACCAGTTAAATTCCGCGCTGTTACGTAGAAAAATGGCGGCACGATTCAAGATCGATACCGTTATTTCGTGATTCTGATTAGATGTTCTCTAGACGGAATGATATACGGTCGCTGATGATTCAACTGAACTTCTCGTTTCAAGTAGAATCTGTCAATGATAATGATTGACGGCGAGATGGAACATTGGTTCGGTTTAATTTATGCTTCGCGCACAGAATGCGGGGTAATTTTGACCCAGGAATATGTGCGTAATGTAGAAGATATATTTATGAAAGTTTATTTATAGGTTATTTAAGTGGTCGTGATACAATTGGGAAGAACCTTATTTCTTTTTACAAAATAAATTAACAATTATTATAATTATCTTTCATGTTTTCGAGAAACTTTTGTTTGGAAATTGTTCAAAATCTTTTTAAACGAATTTACGAAAAACGTCAATGATAATTTCATTCACTCGTTAATTAAAAAATTAGTGAAAAAATGATTAATTTCGCTGTAAGGCATTTTTGTGTTATACTTTTTAAACGAAGTCTGTCATTTGTAATTATAAGAGATGAATATTTACAACATTGTGTAACTTATGCATCAAATAGTTCATTTACGAATTTCAAGTATTTATTCCTTTTAGAGGCAAGCAAAGTTCTCTAAAATAATTTCTGATGTGAGCATCGTTCACGTTTAAAATGTTAACCTTAACCTTTGGTATGAATGAAAGTTTTTTAAGAAATTTTGATTTTTTATATTTTTTAGTTGCATGAAACAGAAAGTGTACGAAATTAATTTTTCAAACAGTCACTAAAATATTTCTTATGGCACTCATTATTTTACCTTGAAAAAAATTATAAATAGTCTTTGAAAGTAGTTTTATCAGTAGATTTAAATGTTGAATACGAAAAGAAATGAAAAGGTAGAAAAAATGACGGTTTCATAGAAAAATTCAAAACTTTTTTCTATTTTAATACAAACAGCTAAAATTTTAGGTGAACACTCTCGAGATGTTTGAGGAAAATAGTAAAAATACTAGGGTTCAAAAAAGGTATTTATTCAGATTTTCAGAATATAAAGTGACTGAAATTGAAGCTAAATTAGCTTGGTTTCACACCCCAGTTAAAAGTCAATTGCAAAAATATGTTATATGAAATATTAACTAGTAAGAGTAATAAAAACACAATATAATTTTTATCATAACTTTCAATATTATTTCCGTAAAAGATGCGTCTCTACATTTAATACGCGTATTTATTCACAATAAAAAAGCATGCGGTAAAATTAATGAAAGAAATTGAAAATTTACTGTCCCCAAGTGAGGTAGATGTACAGAAATAAGGTTAATCATCGCTGCAGAATCTAGAACATAGGATTGCGCGACATTGAGGTTGTTGTCGAGTCTTTCAAAACGAGCATCGATTGCGGAAAAATAAAGGCAAACTGCATATTATACTGCCAATATAAATGATAGAGTAATTAAGGTTAATTGGAAAAATCCAATTTTTCTGCTCGTGTAAATGATCGGACAGGTGGTTGATGTTGTACACGTGTAAGGGTAAGAAGATTGTGATGGTAAATTACAAAAATAATATATTTCATATTATATTGTATAATGTAGAAATTATCCTCTATAACATATAATATAAATATTTTTTACGATATAAAATATAGGCCCATGCATTTTGTAGCTGAACTTCATTTTGAAACATAATTTCTTTAAAACTTGTTTGCATTATTAATATTAGTAACATTCCATAAATATAAACGAAATACAACGATGTGTAACATTGGAAATTAAAAGCTGAAAATGTAGAAAATTATGAATTTAAAAATTGGACATTTCTCAATTAAAAAGTGTAGAAATACACAAAATTGTAAATTTGAAAACTTAGAAGTGTGTAAAATTGTAAATTTATAAATTAAGAAACTAAGAAATCTATGTAGTGACAAATTAAAAAATTTGGAAATATATAAAATTGTAAATTTGTAAATTAAAAAATTTGAAAATGAATATAATTGTAAATTAAAAAATTTAGAAATGTATACAATTGTAAATTAAAAAATTTGAAAATAGTTAAAAGTTCAAAAATTTTAAAATTCCCCACAAATATGACGATTTCGAAATCAGAAAAAAATTGTATATAAATTATAAAAAAAGAAAAAGACTAAAAAGACTTTGAACGATAATTAAAAAAAACTATTTCCTTCAGTCGATTTATAATGAAAAATATAAAACAAAATCAAAATTCATAAATTAATAATGAATCTTAGAGAAGTAATTACACATATGTTACACAGGTAGTTACACATGTGTAATAAAAACGACAAATAATAACGATAAGTAGAAAAATAATAACAACGTGAAACTTCTATTTTCTATATTTCGTTTTACAAAAAAAAAACGAGTAAAATTTCATGACTGCAATATATTGCCTTCATTTCCCATTTATTGATATTCTGTCCCGTTATATGGCTGCATTCATTTACTCATTTTTATTCTTCACTTTTGTATTCATGAGGGACTATAAAAGCTAAGTACAAGCTATCCTTAAGAAAAGTTAAGACCGCGTCTCGAAAGAAATGAAACCATTTGGTGTAGGAGCAACGACATTTAAATGGACGTTGTGCGTAATTTTTCCCCTGCGTGCTGCACCTTTCTAACTTCTTCTTTGATCATTTGTGTTGACATTTAAACGATGACTACATTGAACATAGACATGTACCATCTGACTGTTTATTGAATATCTATCGGTTACTCTTCATGGCATCATCAATTTCTGTTTTACGTGTACTTATACTATTGTAGGATACGGATATTCTTTACGATGTTTTAATGAATTCGAAAATTTACTAATTTCCTACTTCTATATTTTTTAAAATTACAGTTTTACACATTTGCAAATTTTCTAATTTTCAAGTTTACGATTTACACATTTTAAAATTATTTAGTTTTCTAATTTTCAAATTTATAATAATACACATTTGCAAATTTTCTATTTTTCTAATTTTCAAATTTATTATTATACATATTTGCCAATTTTCAATTTTCCTCACTTCCAAATTTATAATTGTGCACATTGCAAATTTTCTGTTTTTCTAACTCCTAAATTTATAATCGTAATACAATTTCTTAATATTTTTTCTTTTGTTTCAGGTATGTACAATATACATTTTCGACTGCTGCACATTCCTCGACATCAGGTATTTTCTATTCTCATACTCAATCAAATCAGCACGTTATAACATAATCAAAAAGGCAATAAGTTGGAGGAGGTATAATCATACTCCTATATCCCAACAAAGTAACAAAAATAAAGTTTGTAGACCATGTAGAATCTAAATGATTCTGCTATCATATATTGAACTTCACTCATCTCCCAATCCTCTAAAAAGTTATTCTTTATTTCCAAAAATTAAGATCTTCAGACCGCGAGAATGTAGCTTCCTTCACGTTCTAAATTTCGACCATGTGCAATATAAAACCTCCCTCGCAAACAAAAAAATCGCAACTTTTCCTATCTGCCAATATTTCCCCATAGAATCCGATTAAAAGTCACGGCAGCGTGTAACTTCTTAACAGCTAATGATACTTCAAGAAATAAATCTCTTAATAATAGCCTTTCAAACTTCCCCGTTTTACGGTAATAAATTCCGAAATACGTCTCAAAGCACAAGCGGGGACAAGTTAACAGTCAACTTTGCGACGGCAATTTCATCGGGTCGACACTGATAGAGTATATTAATAATTTCCTTTCCTTGGAAAGGGTTAACGTTCGAGCCGGCCGACTAGGAGTCCACGTTTGAATTGCTTCGAAGAGTCGTTTAAGTATTTTAAGGACGCGTCACCGAATTATATACACCCTTTCGAAATAGCTCGTCCATTCATTATAGACGAGTATCGAGTTTCTATACGGTAGACCGCAACACGGTAATACGACGAGGTCGAAGCAAGGGTGCGTCCGTGTACAACATCGGCGCCTAATTTTGAGGCTTGGTTTGGTCAGGGCCCCACCCGTGTCATCTTGAAGCGGCTAGGTATGCGTCCATATCTAACGAGCCAAGATGGCAGCCTCCGCCTTCCTTTCTGGCTCTCGTCAGTTTACCAGGCAAACTACTCGACCAACACAGCCTCGTGAATGGAAAGGAGCCGAGAGGACGGAGACACCTTCGTGTCCTACCTGTCGTATACAGGGTGGTCCCCTAACTATCAGCAACTCAATTTGTTACCTGAGAACCAGACTCAACTTCGTTTCTCTTCATCCTTCTGTTCAATCGATTTTTATGCACAGATGTCTAAGCGACCTTGTTTGCAAGCAATGGTAATACAGGGTGTTCCATAGCAAGTTACTGATACCAAATGTTCGCGACAGGAGATGAACCCTGGATGATAAAGAAATGCGACTGCGCTCGGTTAATGCGGGAAGTGTTCCTTGCTTCGTACATATTTTTGGAACGAGCAAACAATTGTTTACGGCTGTCACGCGTCGGATTGAAAAACTGAGAAAGTAGACTTGTCTCTCTGAATTCCTAGAGCTCGTTTTGTGGCGGGCGTACGGTATGTCAGCAACGTTTATGACTTTGTGAAGTGTCCGTTGGACCGTAATCGTTTATTCGAAACTCCACAGTTTTATTCTAGCTTTAGCGGAAGTATGAACAGGCGTGTTAAGATGGGTAACCTTGCGACGGGAGAAAATGTATACCTTATCGAGTGCTTTTCTTTTCTTAGCGGAAATGTGTGAGGAAATGTCTATAGCGGTGCTTATAGGGATTTCGTAACAAATGAAACGCATAGAGTTGCAAGCGAAAGCACTCTAAAAAGGTAGAAGTTTATTATTTACGTACACTCGTGCACGATGTTATTCAAGTTTTTAAATACTCGTTCGCGTGGTTTGCATCTTTTGAATTATTTCTCCCGGAATTATCGATCATGTCGCGGAATTATTCAGGGTTGTTGATACTACTTGGTCTGTTGAAAAGAGTGATTGATTTAGTCGCAATACATTATAAATGGAACAGATGTCACAAATGTCAAGTTAATCCCTTAACCTTCAATTTTGTAGGCAGTTATGTCGAAATAAAAATTAGGTTTTGTATTGAGTGATTCTTGATTGTGAAGATAATTAGAATTGAACTCGAAACTCAATTGCGATGAAAACACGAGACTGGTCACATATGTAGCGTGTGAATATGAGAATATGACAATATGACAATATTGTATATTTTTCGAGAAAGAATTAATTTTTGTATGAATTCCGATATCTTGAAAACTTTTCCTAATTTCCCATTTGACTGAATCTACAAAATAAAATTGTGATAAATTATAAAATTATTATAAAATATCAAAAGTAAATGTAACAAAATGTAAAATATACATAATATTTGAATAGAATAATTTTGTAAAATTACACTGTAATTTTTTACAAAATATTTTACATTTTAAAAAGAAAACATGTATGTTGTATTACATAGAGAGACACATCCATACATTCTGCTACAAGTATTGCTTGTTATATCGCAGGATATACCTTATAATAATATTTCATTTGTTAGACTCAGTTGTCACAATAAAACTGTGTTCGTCCACTATACTAGATCATAAAAGTAGACTTCTATCATAAAGGAAACTTATTGTACCCGTTTCCTGTACAACATCAGGGACATCGTGTTAAAAAATATGATACACTCGAGGCGCATATACGCGAGTTTATAAGTTTTCCGCGATAAATTTCTCTCTCAGCTTTTTGCTGTAATTTAGCGAGGCTGCTTATTTTTCACCTATTTTTCTCCCCCTTTCTCCATAACATTTTATACGCAAACGAACAGGACGGCCCTGTAATATCGAGGATAAAAATCTTTACCGGCTTTCCTGTCTCGGTATACGATATATAGGGTGAGTCACTAATTATTAGCAACCTAAGCATTTTCCTGTCATCATACTTACAACAGCAATAATTTTTTGTGTTTATTTTAAGTGAATTGACATACAATGAGTCATGTAGAATTTTATACCTCTTCAGTAGCACAAGGACTTCCAAAATGGCGGTACATTGAAAAAGAGGGGGAACGCGAAACACTAAATTAAAAATGTATAATAAAATTTTTCTTATACTCCTCCGTTTTTAGGAAAATTAAATTTGAATATGGAAGTATACGTAAAACAGTTGTATAACATAGAAAATGACAAAGTCAACAAAATATTTGTCAATTCAGTAAATTTAATTATTAATATTGATAAAATATTTTTATTTTCATTACTTATGATACATTTTGTTATTTATGTTTATTATAGTAACATTAATAATAATGTGAAGAATGAGTGATAATAAACTTTAGTGATATTAGTGGATGATTTATTTATTTAATAACACTTATTTTGGACTTCATATTTATTGTTTCAATAAATAAATTTTATCGGCAGAAGACATTTTAGTAAGACAGCTACACTTGATTCTACAAAATTTTCATTTTAGCAAAATTGTTTTAATGTTATACATACTACGTAAAGATAATTTTGCTTTTAATATTAAATGGTTCATGTCGAAATGCAATGTTATTTCCATCGCGATATTTGTTCTCCTCGTTAATTTTATATTCATCTTGTATTCATATCAGTGATTTCACATAACGAAGTGTAAAGCAAATCAATATTCAAATAATTAAAATTTTATTGTTGACGAAGCATATATTTACTGCGGGCCGAGAATTTTATTTCATTTCCAGTTGGTTTATTAATATGAATAATACTGTTACAATTTTATTTTGCAATATCACGAGAGAATGCAGGAAAAATATTAAACAAATTTTATTTTTACATACAAAATGTATTATATTTGGGAAACGCCCTTTTGTGGATTTGACAAAAATATATTTTCATTTGTGAAAAACTTTAATTGAACAAAAATTGTATTTAATAATCAATTGCCACTTCGTTGAGCTTAATTAACTGAGAAATTGTAATTTCCACGTTATTAATAAGAGTTTCAATTAAATTTTCATTGATTCCTTCCGACTCTCCAACATCGACGGTTTTTAATTATTGAACCGTCGAATATGTTTTGTTCTCTTTATAAATTCGGTTCGCTGGTATTCTCCATACATTTTCAACGAAATATATATTCGAAGAATATGTCATTTATCATTTAATTAAAATGTGAATGGTATTTCATCATTCTTTTGAAAACAGGAGAGCAAATGTGTTCATAAAATTCCTTGATGTTTTGTACTATTTCTCCTTGCAATTGAAAAATTTCAGATGTGCTGAAAATTTTCGTACCATTCAATAGTCGAACAAAAGCCTCATAATGTTGGAAAAAAATTTTTTAAATTAATTAAAAACCTTATTGAATGTACGAAAATCGCATTCTCCAGTTAATTAAACGTAATGGAGTTGCATGTGATTATTATAAGCAAGTCCTATCGCAATTAATTACTAAACAAACGATTTTTTGGCATACTTCATTATGTTACAATTTTTGCGTCTTTGTTATCCGCGCACTCGTCTGCGCATGCGCTTGCTGACCTGCGCATGCGCAGTCCAACCTCTGCGCAGATCTGAGCCGAGTTTGCGACTCCGCAAATCTCGAATCAACTCTTTTAGTTTTAAATCCCTATTTATACATTTTGAATACCTACTGAAATCTTTGTTAAATGAAATATTAACTATTTTATACAAAATTTCACATTTATCACAAGAACATCGAACAATTTCTCTGAATAGGAAATTTTTATTAATTCTGTAATTTTCATTTAAATGGTGGTGCGTGCTTTTGGATCAGCTTGACCACTTCTATTTATAAATAAACATATTTTCGTACAACAAATACCATTTTCCGTAGAACGAAGGATAACTCATTGTGTACGTAAGAATTGCAAACTTTATTTTCCTTGCATTCTTGCAAAAAGAGAATATACCATTAAGCTAACTGAAGATGAAACTTATAATTTTGACCTACAATGTTGCAATACTGCATATTGAAAATCAATAAACTGTTCGGTTACTACAATACCCAAGATTACCTTCGCCAATACAAGAAGTACAAATTATATACACAATTGTATATAATTATACACAAATTATTTATCAAATTCAGCGATTAATGACAGGTTATTATACAGTAAACGTCGTAACAATAAACCGTGGCCTATTGCATTTGTTAGCTAGATTAATTTACAAACATCTAACATGATTAACGAACGAAAGCGTGAACGTTATGTTAATGTACATTTGCTACTTTATCGTTTGAAAGTTAACGGAACAATAGATAGTTACTTGTACAACGGGTCTTTTAATGCGTAACGAAACTCGCTAGAAAGTCTTTACGATTCGTGTTTCCTGTGTGGGCGAAATCGAAATTATTCAACATTAATCATGCTCCAAAGAACGACGAAATAATGCAAAATAGTAACGTCGCTTTGATTTATCGATTCAAATAAATCTTTCTAGAAATTAGGAAATCAAAGAAATCAATCAGGAAAGTGAACATGCAAATAATTTTCAAATTAAGATCCCAAATAAAAGGAAAATATTTAAGAGTCATAACTCATTTTTTATACAAAAATAGAAATATGTGAAATTTACAACTCGATGGTCTCGGCAAAAGTTTAATATTTATGCACATTCTTTTAATAAAAATAGTTAATAAAACCAATTATTTCAAAAGTAACAGAAACGTATAAAAAGAACAGAAACTAATTCGAATAATATTTTATTTGAATTAAAAGTTGTTTATTACTTTTGGAATATCCAACATTTTTCTTCGAGAATCTAATATATTTATTACTGAAATTCGTGATTAAGTTTGTTGCGAAATGCAATCTCGAAAATCATAGTTTCGAGATCAATAAAATTACGTTTGAGACAGTTTCTTATTTATCAGATCCGAAGAGGTCAATTAGGTTCCCGGTTTTTAATGTAATTGACTGTAGATTGATGTCACACCAGGGTGCAAACTTGTAAATTATATTTGAAATTATAGGTAGAGGTTTAACCGGTTTGCAGAACCAGCAATTAGATATCAGCTATGCTAATAATACGAGTTCATCATGTTGGAAAATAGCATTTCTTCTAACACTAACAGATAAAAACAACTGAAACGTATGCGAATGCAATTCATTATGTAAATAACGCAGACACGATGGTGTAGTTTCAAACCGTTCAGCAGAAGGTGAGGACTATTAATTTGTTTGATTAAGGAAAACAGTAAATTGCCGTAGTTTATTGGTACACCGAATTTTAATAAAGATTCATAAATGTTAGATGTGAAACATAACTCTTTAAATGTGCATTCACTTTTAACGTTATATACATTTAAATATACATATAACTTGATATAGTGATATAGTTAAATACTTTTAAATTTTGGAAATTAACGAAAATATAACTGGTTGTAATTTTCAATATTTATTGAGGTTCATAGAATTTTTAATTTTACGAACAAAATAATAAATTCTCAAGTTTCTAAATTTTCAAAGCCATAACTCTTAAAAATTGTTTAAATTGAAATTTCTTGATTTTTTAATTTTTATATTTTAAAATTTTTATATATTTCAAATTTCTTCAATTTCTTCAATTTTACACATTTTCTAAATTTTCAAATTCTGAAATTTGTAAATTTTTAGATTTCTAAATTTCTAAATTTCCAGATTTTTAAATTTTATGAATTTCTTGAAGATTATAGTTTCAATATTTCTAACTTAATTTTCAATATTTCTAATTTAGAAATTTTCAGGTTTCTCAATTTTCCATATTTCCAAATTTAAAAGTTTCTAAATTCTTAAATTTTTAATTCTAATATTTCTTAAATTGCTACAAATTCCCAAATTTTTTACGTTACCAAATTTTCTGAATTTATCAAATTTACAAATCCTCGAAAATCGAAATTTCCAAATTCTTTAATTAAAATATTACCAAATCTCAAAACTTCGAACTTCCAAATTTTCACATTTCCAAATTTCTCAATTTTCCTAATTTCCAAATGTCCAAATTCTTAGAATTCTTAATTTTAATATTTTTTAAATTTCTAGAAATTCCTAAATTTCTTACATTGCTAAATTTTCTGAATTTATAAAATTTCCAAATCGTCAAGAATTCCAATTTTTTAATTAATATATCACGAAATCTTCAAATTTTATAACTTTCAAGTCTCTCCAAATTTTCCTAATCCTGAAATTCTCAAATTCCCAATTTTAGAAATTTCCAAGCTCACAAACTTCCAAACTCCCCAAATTTTTAAAATCGTTCAAATTTCTCAAAATATCAAGATTCCAAATCCCAAAATTAAAAAATTCTTAAATCTGCAAATTCAAAAACTTCCAAATTCCAAAAATTCATTAAATTAGTTAATGTCATAAGTTCCGCAGTAAAAATAAAAATTAACCTAGCAAGAACGAACAGTAACAACACTGTTTCCCCTATATCACTATTTTTCCCAGGAAAATCTACCATGTTCACTATCATACATGCACATCACACAATTCTTAAGAATAGGTGAAGCACAGAATATTTTCAAGCATTATATAAAGAAAACGGTAAAACAACACGGAACAGCGTCAACACTGATACTTAATAGACGGTTTAATGATCGCTTTAATTTATCTGGTTCTTTTTATTCTATTCGTTTCGGCTCATTGCGTTTCTCCAAAGCAGCTGTGATTTCTTCGTCTATATAAGCCAGCTGTTTCCTTAGAAATTCAAACATAAATCGCTTTCTATTACCTTCATGTTGAAATTCAACTCTCATACCTACTTTACATACACGTACGCACATTACTATCACAAGTAAAATATTTTATTGTACATTGAGCAAGAAAAGTAGAGACTGAATGAAATGTAAATGATTACGTATGGCTATATAAGTCTTATCTGTTTTATCCTAATATTCTGTTATTCAAACATTCCATTATCTGAGTCACTGGGAATTTAGAAGTCTTCAACTTTCTAATCTCAAATTTAAAGATTTGGAAATGTATCATTTTCGAAATTTTAAATTTAGAACCATTCAAATTTCAAATTTTCAAATTTGGAATTTTGGGACATATACTATTAAATTTTCAAATTTAGAAATTTGAGACAAACCATCAAATGTTCAAATTTTCAAATTTAGAAATTTGAGATATATGAACCATCAAATTTTCATATATTCAAATTTAGAAATTTTAGTCATGAAACATCAAATTTTTATATTTAGAATTTTGATACGTGTACCATTAAATCTTCAGATTTTCATATATAGAAATTTGAGACATATGAACCATCAAATTTTCAAATTTTCGTATATAGAAATTTGAGACATATGAAAGATCAAATTTTTAAATTTTCATATATAGAAATTTGAGACATATGAACCATGAAATTTTCAAATTTTCGTATATAGAAATTTGAGACATATGAAAGATCAAATTTTTAAATTTTCATATATAGAAATTTGAGACATATGAAACATCAAATTTTTAAATTTTCATATATAGAAATTTGAGACATATGAACCATGAAATTTTCAAATTTTCGTATATAGAAACTTGAGACATATGAAACATCAAATTTTTAAATTTTCATATATAGAAATTTGAGACATATGAACCATGAAATTTTCAAATTTTCGTATATAGAAATTTGAGACATATGAAAGATCAAATTTTTAAATTTTCATATATAGAAATTTGAGACATATGAAACATCAAATTTTTAAATTTTCATATATAGAAATTTGAGACATATGAACCATGAAATTTTCAAATTTTCGTATATAGAAACTTGAGACATATGAAACATCAAATTTTTAAATTTTCATATATAGAAATTTGAGACATATGAAACATCAAATTTTTAAATTTTCATATATAGAAATTTGAGACATATGAACCATCAAATTTTCAAATTTTCGTATATAGAAATTTGAGACATATGAAACATCAAATTTTTAAATTTTCATATATAGAAATTTGAGACATATGAAACATCAAATTTTTAAATTTTCATATATAGAAATTTGAGACATGTGAACCATGAAATTTTCAAATTTTCATATATAGAAATTTGAGACATATGAAACATCAAATTTTTAAATTTTCATATATAGAAATTTGAGACATATGAAACATCAAATTTTTTAATTTTCATATATAGAAATTTGAGATATATGAACCATGAAATTTTCAAATTTTCGTATATAGAAATTTGAGACATATGAAAGATCAAATTTTTAAATTTTCATATATAGAAATTTGAGACATATGAAACATCAAATTTAAAAATTAAAAAATTAAAAAATTTAGTTTTTAAATGTGTACCATTAAATTTTCATATTTTCAAATTTAGAAATTTGAGTGATTTGAACCATCAAATTTAAAAATTTTCAAATTTAGAAATTTGATACATATGAACTATCCAATTTTGAAATTTTCAAATTTAGAATTTTGAAACATATGAACCATCAAATGATCAGATTTTAAATTTTGGAAATTTGAGACATATGAACCATCAAATTTTTTAATTTTCAAATATATAAATTTGAGACATAAAATATCAAATGTTCAAATTTTTAAATTTAGAATATTGAAACATATACTATGAAATTTTCAGATTCTCAAATTTAGAAATTTGAGACATATAATACTTCAGATTTTGGAATTATAAAATTTTCAAATTTGCAAATTTGTAAAATTAGAAATTTGAAACTTATAAACCTTTAATTTCTTCATTTTCAAATTTACAAATTAGGAATTTTAAAAATTTGGAAAAATGAGAATTTGAAATTTGCAGATTTATAAATTTTAAATATTGAAGTTTTATCAGTTAAAAGCTCAATGTATGAATCTCTTTTGAAATTTCGAGAATAAAATATTTAGAAATATAAAATTTGAAAATAAAAAATTTAGAAGTTTAAAATTTGTAAATAAAAAATTTGAAAACAAAATTTAAAAAATATAAAATTAGAAAAGTTTAAATATTTAATTTAATTTTAGAGAAAAGTTAGAAACTTCTAAATTTATAATTATACACAGCATGTAAATTAATAATATTTAATAATAATTTAATAATAATCAGTCAAAAGACAAAATAATATTTTTATAAACCTACTGTCAGCACATTAAACATTAAAAGTGAGTTTAACCTAAAGCAGCATAAGAGACGTGTAAATAAGCACATAAACGTTGTTATGCATTAAACGTTTCACTACTAAGCCTTAAAGTTCTCGGCGTTAATTCAGTTATCCTGAAACTATTAAATTATTTAAGTAAACTGTAAGCGTTTAAAGCAAATTTGTAAATAGGTACATTAGATCCCGTGTATCATGTTTCGTTTGTTATTCATTAAAAACTTTTTGATTAATACACTGTGCTATCTCTTTGCCCCGGAGTGTATGTACCTACTGCCGTAGAGAAAGGGAAGGGACATGAATAAACGAGTCCGAACGAACTCTACCCTTTATGACTAATTGCAAGGGTCGAAGTTGTTTGTAGAAAACGTTTTGCTTTGAGCGAGTACGGAAAATCCTGTGGAAAACAAATCAACTCGATGTAAACTCTCAGCTGATTTTTAATTAGAAGAAAAACTGATGAAAACAGTTGTTTATCTAATATAGTGGATGGCTAAATTATTATACTTGAACAAAGATTCCATATTTTGTAACTTTTATGGAATAAAGCGGATATTTTTACCGTAACGTTATAACATATTATAATATCTTTGCAACATAGTTAATTGTTATAATGTCGTATATTGTCATAATATGCTATTCTTTAATAACGCATGTAATTAATAGAAAAAAATGTAAGTAAAGGTAAAAATAGTTCTGATCCTAAACTTATTTTTGAGAGAAGTATTTCCGTAACATTATTGGAAAAATGCCACTGGCGATTAGGATTGGTAGTAGGAATTTTAGTAACTTGTAGAATTTATGATAGACCAAATTTTTATATTCCTAAATTGTCTAATTAACAAATTGTAGAATGAAACTTCTGAAATTTCCAAATTTTTTAAATTCCCAAATTACAAAAGTATATTTTAATTTTTCGATGCTTCGACTTTTCCATTCTTCAATCCTTCAAATATTGTTTAATTGTTCAATTTGTCAATTTGTCAATTTCTCAATTCTTCAATTCTTCAATTTTTCAATTTTTCAATTTCTTAATTCTTCAATTCTTCCATTTTTTAATTCTTCAATTCTTAAATTCTTCAATTTTTCGATTTTTCAATTTTTCAATTTTTCAATTTTTCAGTTTTTCAATTTTTCAATTTTTCAATTTTTCAATTTTTCAATTTGTCAATTTCTTAATTATTCAATTCACTTCTTCCATTTTTCAATTCTTTAATTCCTCAATTTTTCAATTTTTCAATTTTTCAATTCTTCAATTCTTCAATTCTCCAATTCTCCAATTCTTTAATTCGTCAATTCTTCAATTCTTCAATTTTTCAATTCTTCAATTCTTCAATTCTCCAATTCTTTAATTCGTCAATTCTTCAATTCTTCAATTCTTCAATTTTTCAATTATTCAATTCTTCAATTCTTCAATTCTTCAATTCTTCAATTTTTCAATTCTTCAATTCTTCAATTCTTCAATTCTTCAATTCTTCAATTAGTCAGTTATTCCATTATTAAATCCTTCAATGTTTCATATGTTGAATTGTTCAATTGTTGAATTTTTCAATTTTTCAGTGTCTCAATTCATTTTTTATTTTTTCAATTTTTCATCTTCTTGACTTCGAATGTTTCGATTTTTCACACCTTTTGGCTTTACTGCTTCTATTGTCCCCATGTTCGAAATTTACTATGTTACAGCTTAGAATTTCAGGTTTTATATGTTACGTTTCATGTGTTCAGGATTTTAAAGGTTTGTGGTTTAGAGGATTTATGATTTAAAATTCTTTAAGGGTTTATAGTGAAATTGTAGTTAAGTTAGGGGCTATAATTAAGTTTTTTATAGTATTATTACTGAAAAGTGACATTTTTCGGTGTTTTGTTATTTCTCGTTTGAGATGACAGGGTTCCAGATTCAAGGGTATGTTATGTCTGGCAGTGACACTTCAAGGTACAATTATTTGCTCATTTTAAAGTAAATGATTCAATTTCCACTCACCATGCGTCATATGAAAAGAAGAACTTCGTCATAAATCTCCAATCAGATGCAGAAAGCGAAAAATTCAGAAGAGCTCAGTGAGACAGAATTAAGCGAACAAGGAGAATAATCAGGGCGATGCAAGCGACGAACAAAATGAATTAGGGACAAAGCGATTGAGAAGTGTGTCGATTTTCTCGAAGAATTGAAATTCGAGAATCCTTGGCCGGTTACTGAAGCGTAATCAAGCGGAGGAAAATTCGAAGAATGTTTCCCAGAGACGAGACCAGAATCAGCTTCGACGGGCTAAGAAGAAAGCTTGCGACATTTTATCGAGGATTCGATAAGGGTTTTCTGCCGTAGAAAGGAAGGAAGGCATCGTGTCCCTTTTAGCTGCGTTTCATGGAAATCGGATTCTTATCGTTCGGAAAAGAAGCGAATTGGTGCCAGACCGAACTCCAGCCAGCGTTTCGTCGATAAGTGTCGAGACGATAAGATCTTCGGCTAAATGATTTTTCGCTTCACCGAGACTATTGGCGCGTCTGGATGTGGACAGAATTCATTTTCGATCGAAACACTGCTCTTATAGGGAATGGACGACGATCGATCCGATCGTTTCGCGATGATTTGGTCCGGGATTGTGTACGAAATAAATTAAATGATGTAGAATTACGTTTGATAGTATAATCCCTGGCCATCGAAGTGGAAACACATACGAAAATTTCACTTTTATGGCTATGACATTATATTGTGCGAGAAAATGTCAATTCGATGCGAGAGAGTAAAACGTGCATGAATATTGAAATTATTATACATTAAATATTATGACAAAATTAGCCTTCAATATTTTTCTCTCACATACGTCATATATGGAAAATTGATTTTTACACATTTCAAGATTTCTAAATTCTTGAAATTTCGAAATCGTTATTTCTGAATGTTAAAATGTCTAATGCCCAAAACTTATAAATTTTCACTTTTCTAAAATAGGTTTTGAAATTTTCAAACTTTTACATTTTTATATATTAAATTATCGAATTCCTAATTCTAAAATACCAACTTACCAATTTTTAAATTTCAATTTCTAAACTCCTAAATTTCCAGATTATTAAATTCTTAAATTTTTACATTTTTAAATTCCTAAATTCCTAAATGAATAAATTACCAAATTATCAAATTTACAAATATTTAAATTACTAAATTACTAAATTAACAAGTTACCTAACTTACAAATTACTAAATTACTAAATTACTAAATTACTAAATTACTAAATTACTAAATTACTAAATTACTAAATTACTAAATTACTAAATTACTAAATTACTAAATTACTAAATTACTAAATTACTAAATTACTAAATTACTAAATTACTAAAATTACTAAATTACTAAATTACTAAATTACTAAATTACTAAATTACTAAATTACTAAATTACTAAATTACTAAATTACTAAATTACTAAATTACTAAATTACTAAATTACTAAATTACTAAATTACTAAATTACTAAATTACTAAATTACTAAATTACTAAATTACTAAATTACTAAATTACTAAATTACTAAATTACTAAATTACCAAATTACAAATAACCAAATTACCAAATTACAAATAACCAAGTTACCAAATTAACAAATTAACAAATTAACAAATTACCAAATTACTAAATTACCAAATTACTAAATTTCCAAGTTACCTAATTTACAAATTACTAAATTACCAAATTACCAAATTACAAATAACCAAGTTACCAAATTAACAAATTACCAAATTATTAAATTACCAAATTACCAAATTACTAAATTTCCAAGTTACCTAACTCACAAATTACTAAATTACTAAATTACTAAATTACTAAATTACTAAATTACTAAATTACTAAATTACCAAATTACCAAATTACAAATAACCAAGTTATCAAATTAACAAATTAACAAATTACCAAATTACCAAATTACTAAATTACCAAATTACTAAATTTCCAAGTTACCTAACTCACAAATTACTAAATTACTAAATTAGTAAATTACCAAATTACCAAATTACAAATAACCAAGTTACCAAATTATCAAATTACCAAATTACTAAATTACCAAATTACTGAATTTCCAAGTTACCTAACTTACAAATTATTAAATTACCAAATTTACAAATTGACAAATTACTAAATTACCAAATTACCAAATTACCAAATTACCAAATTACAAATAACCAAGTTACCAAATTACCAAATTACCAAATTACCAAATTACCGAATTACAAATTAACAAATTACTAAATTTACAAGTTTACAAACTTACAAATTGACAAATTGACAAATTATGAAATTACTAAATTACCAAGTTACCTAACTTACAAATTACTAAATTACTAAATTACTAAATTACTAAACTACAAATGACCAAGTTACCAAATTAACAAATTAACAAATTATTAAATTACTAAATTATCAAATTACCAAATTACCAAATTACCAAATTATCAAACTACCTAATTTCGAAATTGCAAACTACTAAATTACCAAATCTGCAAAATCCGGATTTCTAAATTCAATAACCCGCAATTTTGTAAATTCAGAAATATGACATTTCTGTACATCAAAATTCGTGTATATCCAAACACACAAATTACCAACATTCCAAATTACATCGCTTCGTAAGTTTATAAATTCCAAAATTCCATGCCTCTAAATTTCCAAACATTTAAATCAATAACAGCAAACGAATCTTCACCTCCATCAAATTATACAATTAAAACAACTCTAAAACGTTTCATATCCTTACATATAATGAACACAAAGCACAAGATGAAATCAGCAACAGGTGTTCCTTAATAAGTAAAAAAAAATTAATACCCCACAATTAAAACTTCATTACGTTCATATCATTTCCGTAAACGAGTATCAACAATCGTTCACAGAATATTAATATCGCAGAAATACTTATCGCAACGTAATTAATGACAAAAGGTTCTCGTGTCAGAGCGTAGACCTACTTCTCGAATCGTCACAGACATTGCTCGTTGACCGAGTTGTTTCTGATCTTTTTTAAATCACTAGTTCTTTCCCTTGATGCTTAATGTTCTTGTTCATGCTAACGACCGAGAAGCATCGCGAAACGTGGATTAATTCAGAAGAACATCACGAAAGTAAAGGGTAAGGTTGTGTCCTTGTCAATTATACCGATGCAACATCCACGCTTTTATTTCGCCGCCATTCATTATCGAAACATCCCTTTGATGATCGTACCCTCCTTGACCCAGTAATTTGTAACAGCTTTTAGGAGCATTCGTTCCCAGAATAATATCTACCTACTATAATCTCTCTATCTTGGAGCACCTTAAAGCCTGTTTCGAACATCCGACAGGTATACGACCATAATCGAGGTCGAAATCTAGGCCTCACTGAATATTTTCGACGCATCTCTTCCAGCGATTAAGGACATAACGACGAAATTTTTTTGTGAAGAGACTTCTTTGTTACTACGGATTAAAGGAAACAAGATACGTCGTTGAATGGATGATCAATTTTTGAATTTTTTAGTTCTTCAATTTCTACATTTGACAATTGTCTATTTCTAAATTCCTACAAGTGACAATTTTAAATATTTGACTTCTATATATGGCAATTTAAAATATTTGAATTTCTACATTTGACAAAAGCAATCTCCACATTCCTACAATTGATCATTTTTAATACCTAAACATCTAAATATGATAATTTTAAACTTTTGAATTTCTCATTTGGGAATTTTAAATTCTAAATTTCTACATTTTATAATTTAGGGATTCTTAATTTGTATATTTGATAATTCAAAATTTGTTAGTTTCTGTATTTGAGAATTTTGTAATTTTTCATTTTTACTGTTAATTTACAAATTCTAAATTTCTGTATTGGGAAATTTGTAAGTTCCCAATTTCTACATATGACAATTTACGATTTCCAAATTTCTATATTTAACAATTTCAAATTTCTTCATTTCTGTATTTGACTATTTAAAACCCTGTAACTTTTACATTTAACAATTTAGGAATTCATAATTTCTACATTCGATAATTTAAAGTTTTTAAATTTCTTTTTGATTTATTCATTTCCATATTCGTGAACTGTTTAATTATAAATTTCGACGTTTGACCATCTAAAAACTAAACTTTTTCATTTACCAACTTAAAAGTGGAAATGTCCAGATGTGATACTCACACATTTTTATATTTCATAATTTCTGAATTTTTACACTTTCGAAGTACAATTTGGAAATTTAGTAATTAAAAAATTTAGATATTGAGAAGTGTGAAAATTTTTATATTTACAATGACGTGTTTTGGAAACAGAAAGTTGAGTATCTTGAAGTATTTAAATAAATTCGATGAAGTTACCATGATTACATCGTTTCTACAGATTACAAGAAACACGATACGTCGTTGAACGAATGATCAATTTTTTTTTGTGAGCTAACTGGAATTTCGAGACGACGTTAGACGATCCTCCAGAGAAATCTAACACGGAGTGTGAAATATCTTATGGGGATTTCACGTCTGACCAGAAACGGATGTATACGCTTAATATCCAGTAATTTGATACATGATTCTTTTGTGTTTATTCGGAATTTTATTTATGTTTAATCGCCCTGTTTTTATTTCCGTTGTGGAATTCGAGATTAGTTGCATTTTTGTGAAATAATTGACTTTCGTGAATTAAAGTATCTTTAATAGGGTGTGAAAAATTCCTACCGTTGTGTGTGCAAATAGAGAAATAAAACATGATTTGATAATACATATAGTAATTTCTAGTTACAGCATCAGAGTATTTTAGTATTGGATCGATGTGACAAGACGCGTACTCAGCACTGCAGCTTTATTGCACAAGAAAGTTTGAAACTAATATCTTCACCGAATGTTTGAAAGTACGTTTTACACCTGAAAAAGGAGATGTATCCGAAAGTTTTTCGGAAACAGTGCTTACCATCTTTTAGGCTACAAGTAGGGCGACATCGATGCAGTCAAAATGGCAGCTACATTCGCTGAACAGGAGTTAACTTTTAAATCGTATCCTAGAATCTACGCTATTAGTTATTGATACGTTATCTCACTGTTCACTTCTTTTCGGACACCTTGTATCTTCTCAATATTTTATTATATTTACTCATGTCTTACCATTATGTTATATTTATTATTCGTCAGTTTCAAGTAGATACAAATATTTTAGATATGTGGACAATTTTGAGGCATGGGCAAATTAAATACTGAATTTTGAAAACAAATCTTTCGAATAATATTAAGGTTAATGAAAATGGCTGACACAATGCGAAATATTATTACTCGAACATATTTAGTTTTGTGTGAACTTTGAACTTAATTTATCACATCTTTAAACTTCAAACTTAATGTACCCAATCTACAAACTTATATTAACCTTCGGACTTATCTTAACCTTAACCTTCAGATTTGATTTACCTTAACGTTAACCTTCGGACATAATTCACCTTAACGTTAACCTTCAAACTTAAGATGTTATATTTATTATTCATCAGCCTCAGGTAGATAATACAAGTATTTTGGATGAGAGAACAATGTTGAAACGTGTGCAAATTCGATAGTGAATTTTGAAAGCAAATCTTTCGATGCCCGCTTCGTCAACGTTAATGACGGACAGGTCGTTAGAATTCGGATGACGGAAGGTGTTAATTAAGGTTGGCACAAGTTTCACAACGAACAAGTTATAACTTTATTAATAATTAAAACAACGAGTCAATTATTAATAAAAGAAAGTTAAACTATTGAAGAAGGTTTGTATCGCAAAAGTTTGCGAGAATCTACTAGGTGCAACACGCTTCTCTTAAATCACCTCGGCAAAGGTGGACTGACACGGATGAGAAAATTCTAATTGATTGAATTTGTAATGTGACGTTTTAGCAAAGCAACCGCCCACAAACTAACGGCCATCCTCCGGTAACATAAGTACCACGAGTGATGTGTACACGAATTTCCCAACGCATCGACTGTGACAGGTAATAGCCTCGTGAAACCCTTCGAATCTACCAAAACATGCTGAAATTAAAGAAACAAGCTAGAAATACTAATTCAAGAAAGAAGTGGCAATTGTCGCTAGAACGATTAAAGAAAAATAGTCAATGGTCCCATAAACTAATTCTCGCTATTGATTAGTTCAGAATTGTTTTGCATAAAGCCATTTACAGTGTTAATCCCCGGAACTGTTTACATACACCGCGATGAGAAGAAAATAACGACCATTTACAGCTTGATTAGTTTCTAAAATCGAAAAATTATATGATTTGCAATTTACCCTGAAACGTAAATTGTTCTGAAACGAAGGAAAGTTTCTTACATTGTCGTGATTGGTCTTTTTACTTAAACAGAAAAAAGCATTACGGAAAAATGCGGACAGCGAGCACGTAGGCGTAGGTGTGCTCGCTTAAATAATAAGATGGTGGGTGAGCGGGACTGGTAAGCAGTATCGAGCGATAAATAAACGGCGATAAACGTCGTTTCAAGGAACGTACCTGAAGTATCATCTTCTTCGAGATACGCGGTTGCGCGTAGGTGTCGTTAAATATTCCGCAGGAACAATGTGTTTCTTTCTTCCAGAGAAACCCTATGGCGTATCCGTTCCCGTACCCTGTTCGTTTTAATATATTTAGATGAACGCAGCACAACGCTTCTTTACATATTTCTGTATTCACACGCTTCTGCGGTGTTTCGCAACCGTGGAAAATATCATAAACCACTTGAGGAAACATGATTCTCATTCTTAGTTACCTACTTGGAATGCGTATTTGCCAATTGTACTTTTAATAGTGGTAGCTAATAGTTGTAACAGTTTAATTTTGCAATTACAAGGTTAATTAATTCAATAATTGACAAGAGTTTGATTGAGAAAATAAAGAAAAGCGATTTTCAGTTCAACCATTAAGTTTAGAGAATTATAAATTAAAATTAGAGTCGTAAATTAGAATCATAAATTGACACAGCTATAAATTAAATAAATTGAAATTGTAAATTCTGAGAACTATAAATTAGAATTTATAGGTTAGAATTTAGCCTAAATGAAAATACAAACGTGGTGAGGATCTATCAACTCACTAATTTTATTTCTCTTCTTAAAACAAGGAACGTTCTAACTTAACTAGTTTCTAAATAATATAAGTAAATTATATAGCAGTGATATAATAGTATTTAAAAACATTTAACTGTTTTGTTAAGTATTTAAAATTTATACATTTTTAATTTACTCAAAAGTTATTTAATATATCTAGAAATTTCCTAACGTCCCTACAAGTCCTATTTCCATGTTATAAAATGACCATATCATATCAATCAAGATGATCACATCAATCAAGATTGTAAACAAAATTTAAATTGAACGAATCCTCGCTGTCTTCAAGGTCTCACACGAACAAACATTGAAAAAGCTGGGAAGAATGTGTGGACTCACAAGAAGGAACATAAGAGATGTAGTAGATGAAGATACGTACAATCGGCAATAGCGGAACACCATTTGTCTGCAGGACATAAAATACAGCGTTGTGTGTGATGGGTTTCCCGAAGGATGGTGTTTCAGCAGAGATAAAAATACTCTTATATTATCCAACAAATTACGGTCTTCTTTGGCGTACAATCTCGTCCATAAGTCTAGTCACATTTACTATAATATTATCAGCTTTATGTTATTTAACACTGTTAAACACTTGCTGTATTAACCTCTTAACCTATCATTTTCTCGACAGCTGCGTCGTTTAGTGCTGTCTGATTATTGCTGCAATTTTGAGACAAATAGTTAGGTATATTTTCAAATTAACGAACCTGGATTATTAACCTTGATTAACCTACTGATAATAATTAACCTACAATAAGTATCAAATTTAACACGTATTCAATCGTGTTGAAAATGTGATTTAGGTTTGTTATATTTGAACTGCAATGTGCGTCATGCGTGTGACTCCACATTACACGTTAAATTAAACGATTAGGGAAAATTCAGTATGTTTGAAAAACTGTAGAAAATTTTATATACCGGGGAATCTAGAAACCTAACCTAACTTTATCTAATTTGTTACGTTATAAATAATCGAGACGAATAACTTGTTAAACAATTATATTCGTGGAGGAATTATATTTTCTACATTTTTGATCCGATTGGTGAAGTGAATGCAAGAAGTAATTTTTACAAATAAATCAGTTTTATGTATTTTTGCGAATAAATTAGGTTGAATTATTTTTACAAATCAATCAATTCGTTTACTTTCGTAAACAAATCAGTTTGAACTATTTTTACTAATAAATCCATTTGAATTATTTTTGCAATTAAATCAATGTGAATTATTTTTGCAAATAAATCAATTTGAATTATTTTTACAAACAAATCAATTTGATTTATTTTAGCAAAGTCAATCTGATTTATTGTTGCAAATAAATAAATTTGCTTAAAACAAACGTTGGTTGTCATGGCGAAATACGTCACAGCTTTGCAGTAAATCATTTAATCCATTCAGTTACACATTAATTCCATAGTTTCAGGTCAATTTCGAGAATACAAAAGTGACATGAAATTTTAAGTTTCGACATTGTGTTGCTAATTCGAAGTACCGACGCTTAATGTAATTTGCAATATTCGAAAACACAATAATGCTTTTGTAGCATGGTAACAATAAACGTGAACTGGAAAGAAAGGTTAATGGAATATTTCATTATAATTACACGTAATGTGCTGATTATGACCCCCGAAATTATAACCATGATTGCTGCGAGTTTTTAGAACATACAATGAATATTTATTTAAAATTACTTCTATTCTGTCATTTTTTTACCTGATTAGATCACAAGAAGAAATAATTTTAATATCTACTTGTCTTTCTAATTTTATCAATTGAAGATTTTGTATGTGGCTATTGTAATTTATCTGCGCCGTGGCAGAATTTTTACTTTACGTTTCTTTTTAATTAAACCAAAGTTTCACGGACTTTATGTTTTTCAGTATTACTAAAAGTTTGAAATGTGAAAGTTTGTTAGTTTTCTCATAACATCGCAGCTTTGTTTACACTCAACTTTGCTATCATTTTTTACTCGTTTTAAAGGAAGTAGTGGACTGAATATTCTGCAGTTTCTTCACTTATTTATTCATTATACTGAACACGGGTTTTAATATTTATGACGTGGTATGTTTTCTTATTGATGTGTAGTTGGAGAATTTTTGGGATTTTACGAGTTTGAGATTTGGAAACTTAGGGGTTCGGGAATTTGGAGATTTGGCGATTTGTGAGTTTGTGGATTTAGCATTTTGGGAATTTGAAGATTTGGGGAATTTGTGAGTTTGTGCATTTGTGGATTTAGGAATTTGGGATTTTTAGGATTTCAGATTTGTGGATTTGTGAATTTGGAAATTTGGGATTTTGATATTTGAGGATTCGGAAATTTAAGGATTTTGATATTATGAAATATGAAGATTTCGAGATTTGTGGATATGAGGATTTAGAAATTTGTGGATTTTATAATTTGAAGATTTTTGGATTTAGGAATTTGGGAGTTATGGCATTTTGGGATACTAAGATTTTGAGATGTGAAGATTTTGGGTGTTGGAGTCCGAAATTTGAAGATTTTGAGATTATGAGGTGTGAAGATTTTGAGATTTGTGAATATGAGGAATTAGGAATTTATGGATTTTATAATTTGGAGATTTTAAGATTATAGAATTTTGAGATTTGTGAATATGAGGAATTAGGAATTTATGGATATTATAATTTGAAGATTTTTGGATTTTGGAATTTGGGAGTTATGGCATTTTGGGATACTAAGATTTTGAGATGTGAAGATTTTGGGTGTTGATGATTTGAGGATTTGGGAATTTCAGTGTTTTTGGATTCTGGGATTTGGTGATTTGTGCCTTTAAGAATGTTAACGTTTAGATTTAGTGATTTAGTATTTTGAGATATGAAGATTTTGGGATTTCAGTATTTGGCGATTTGTTGATTTAGAAATATAGCGATTTATGAATTAGGAGATTTGAAGATGTTGCTGGATGTATACATTTTGAAATCTGATTACTTTGGGCATTTAAGAATTTTGAAAGTTTAAGAATTTGAAGAGATAGCGTTTCAGAAATTTATTTATTAAAAATCCCTATACCTCTTTGTCCTTACCTTTCAGTTTGCTTTACCCAGTCTCAATTTTCAGGCTTTCAATTTTCATCTACTCGATATTTCCTTCCCTATGCTACTAATTTTGATAACAATTTTCAGTATGCCAATAATTTTACAAGAGAAACATTCGCAAATCTTCTTCAGGAACTAACGAGAATTAATAAATCAACGTAACGACAACGTAAAACTATTTACCAAAATGAAAATCTTAAACAATACATATTGTCGTCGCTTTCATTGAATATACGATATAATCATAGAGATAATAGAGAGCCCAAACAGCAACAATAGTGATACGGATTATCACTTCAACCCCATTTGCAACGCCCTTCCCTTGACGCTTAATTGATCAGCTGGCTAATTAAACATTGACTGGCTGATCAATGATCCAGAACATGAACATGAATACGGTATACAGGGCGTACTTCCTGACCTGTACCAATATTGCTGTGTCTTCAGACTCTGATGAAGTTACCTGCAATACTGGCAAAACGTTGGCAATACTTCGTTATTGCATACAGTCCCTGGTCATCGAATTAGGACCACGTACGAAAATTTCACTTTTATGGCCATATGTCAGACATGGAAAATTCTAAGGTCATGCAAATTATTGCTGAGTACGTTGATAACGATACATAGCAATTTGTTACTATCGTGATAACAAATTGTGTGGGCGATGTGATGAAATGTCGAATTTTCCAGTTTCATAATTTTCAATTTTTCCTAAACTCCAAAATCCCAAATTTCCAGGGTGACAAATCGTAAATTTTCCCAATTCTCAAATATATTTTCAAGTCCCAAAGTATATAAATTTAAAAATTTTTAGTATCCGGATTTTTAAATTCTGAAATTGGTTTTTACAAATTTCTAAATTCCATTTAGACAATAGGGATTTTTATAGGTCTAAATTGTCAAATTCCAAAGTTTACAAATTCACAAGTAGCCAAACTTTCAGAACCCTAAATTTGCAAGTCTACAAATTACCAAATTCTCAAATTCTCAAATTTCTAAATTTGCAGACTTATAAATCACAAAATGCCCAAATTTCAAAATCCTCAAATCTTCAGTATCTTGAAATTTTAAGATATAAGTTCCAAATTCTTCAATTTTCCAAATTTCCGTAGTGTGAAATTGCAAATTTTCTCAATTTTCGAACATCTAAATTTTCAAGTCCCTAAGTTACCAAATTCTCGAATATCTAATTTTCTAATCTTCAAATTCCTACACTTTCAAATCCCCAAATTTTCAAATTCTCAAATACCCAATTTCCTAATCGTCAGATTATTAAATTCCTAAATTTCCGAGTACCAAACTAATCTGACAATTTCTCAAATTTCCATACTCTCAATTTTCAAATTCACTCACAAATTTGCCCCTTATCCGCCTCTTATTTAATAAATTTCATACATGAACCTGCACAATATTCTAAAACCGATCACCACAACTGTACAGTCCCTGGTCATCGAATTAGGACCACGTACAAAAATATCACTTTTATGGCTATAATTATGTCATACATGGAAAATTCTAAGGTCATGCAAATTATTACTAAATACGTTGATAACGATACATAGCAATTTGTTATTATCGTGATAACAAATTGTGTGATGAGCCATTAAGGGCCGTGCGTTTAGGTTAAATTCGAGTATCGATAGCGCGTGAAGTGAAATTTGAATGCCATAGAAAATGTCTGCCTACTCAAAAGACTAGATTACAACTCTCCAACGACAATACCTGAGTTAAAAAGAATCACTGATATTTGGGAAAATGAAGATATAAAGCATATGATCAATGTATACGGAGCATGCCGGAGCTGTGACCAAAGTGAAGGAAATACAAGATATTAACATGTGTTAATGTTATGTACAGTAGTAGTTAGTAGCTAATAAATTATATCATTACATATTGAACGGGCCTTTTAATTTTACGGAAAACGTGAAAAATGCTGAAAATTTGTAGTGGTCCTAATTGGATGTCCAGGGACATATTTGAAAATTTTTACCCCGTACTTTGACATGTTTGACTCATGACACACTCAAGGTTCAAATAAACCTTCGTCAAATTTTTAATACGATTCCATTTAAAGTTTAAGTCGAATTATAATTTGCATAGCTGAATATAGTCATAATATCTAATTTCTCTATTTGTTTTAATATATGAATGATTAACAGTGAATAGTTAATGACTTGAATGCTGACGCACCTAGCAAGAGATTAAATAATAATTTTTGCAAATATAAGCCTAAGAACTCTAATCGTCAATAAACGGTAAACTAATTCTCCCGTAATTTAGCTGACTAAATAAATAAAAATTTAGTAATTCTGTATTTGTGGTATTACATGAAGATATTGTCACTGTAGCAAGATATTATCATTTTGTATACTGAGATAAGTTTGTAAAATCTCTCTCCAGTCAATAATTTTATTTTGTCTAAATCTAATCGTCTTTTTTTAACGATATTTCATTTTTTTTGTTTGACAAACTTTCGAGTAATTTGAAATGGATCTGATCCCACAAAAATAGGTCAGATCCTTATGAAAATTCATATGTCATCTACATATGAGTGGCATGGAATGAAAATGTTGAGGTAGGTGCACATAAAGAGACGCATTTTTATCGATCTTGGTAATTGCTGCAGAAATTTAAATGTGGATAGGGTATTCGATGCAATAGAAGCAAATTGTATTTTAAAAATTGTTGAGAGTCGAAAGACACAACAAAATTGTTGTGAAGAAAGAAGTTGAATGCAATAAGATTTATCTTTTTGCCATTTCAATTTTTTTATAAATACAACGATGCGTTTGTAGAATGCAAATAGAATATTTTGAGACTTTGAGAAATTGGGAAGTTGTAAATTTGAAAATTTTGAAGATGCTTTTGGAACTTGGAAAATTTAGGTCTTTGAAGATTTGGAAATTTTTAAATTAGGGATTTGGAAACTTGAGAATTTCGGGTTTGGAAATTGTGATATTTGGGAATTTGAGAATTTGGGAGGTTGGAAATTTGGAAAATTTAGGTCTTTGAAGATTTGGAAATTTTAAAATTAGGGATTTGGAAACTTGAGAATTTCGAGTTTGGAAATTTGAGAATTTGGGAGTTTGGGAATTTGGGGATTTGGGAATTTGAGAATTGGGGCATTCGGGAATTTAGGAATTTGGAAGTTTGGAGATTTGGAAATTGTTGCTTTTGGAACTTTGGAAATTTCAGTATTTAGTATACACAGTAAACATTCACACTGAACGTACACAGTAAACATTCACACTAAATGTAGATACTAAACATTCACACTGAACGTACACAGTAAACATTCACACTAAATGTACACACTAAACATTCGCACTAAACGTACACACTAAACATTCATACTGGACGTACACAGTAAACATTCACACTAAATGTACACACTAAACATTCATACTGCACGTACACAGTAAACATTCACACTAAATGTAGATACTAAACATTCACACTGAACGTACACAGTAAACATTCACACTAAATGTACACACTAAACATTCGCACTAAACGTACACAGTACATATTCACACTAAACGCAAATATTTGACCATACCTCATTTTATACCTTGAGGTAAACTCAAAATTTCTTTCTTCCTCACATGTAAACTTCAACTAATTGTAAAATCAGTAATTGACAGAATAAAGTTTTTTATTTTTGGACGTAACGTCAATTACCGAAGTGTTCCTCCAAATCCATACGAGGAATTTCTACAAATCGGGTATACGATGCGTATACGATCATGTTACGTTTCGTAGGATGAGCATCGGGCAGGCATCGATCGAATAAATGGCGATAGCTATGCCAGAGGGTCTGAGGGTATTGCATACACAGGAGGACCGTGGCATTAACCGCGGACGCGGCCTAGAATGCGTTACAAAGCGTTCGATCGGATTAAGCGGCTAATAGGCAGTCTATAATAATAATCCCGACATAATAACGTGGTATTACGCGAAGGATCGGGCTGCACCATATAATTTCGTCACGGTCTGCTCCCATCCCAACGGCGAAGGGGCTAACCTAAATCTTCGTTTCGCACGTTCCTTCATCGAGGAAAAGGATGATCGGTTATCGGTTTAAGGAGATCCACGTTTAGTACTACCTTTTAACTGTTTTTCGATACTTACCGATGTCGTTTCGTTTTCGGTATAAGGTAAATGTTCCCATTAGAGACCGCCTCCCTGTTCGTGAACAGTTGTTCATTTCGTTTTATCAGAAATGGTAACTGAGATCTTCCGATATTGCAGTTACAAGTATTTTATTTGCTGTTTTAATGCTTTCTTTATTAAAGTGTTTGTTTACGTGTATAATTATAATACAAATGCAGGATACTGCGATAAAAATAAGATATACCACAATATAAATACAATATACTACAATATAAATTACAGTATAATATAAATATAATATATTACAATATACTGCAATACAAATAGAATACTACAACATAAATTAAAAAATAAACTACAATTACATTCATAAAATAAGTTAGTTAATACCTACAGACATTTTCAAAATGGAGGTACAAAGAATCAACCTGAAAAAAAATATGCAATAAAATATAGTTTGTACATGGCTTTATTTTCAAGAAAATTGAATTTGAATATATTTTAAGTATTAATAAAAAAGAATTCTAATTTTAAAAGTAAGAATGAATACAAAAGTACTCCGAATATTAGTTACTGTGATACTACGAAAGTGTATATGTCGAGATATTTGTTCCCGTAATCGCCACTTTTTCCCCGTAGTCTAACGACACGAGGGGCCGAGAGAAAAGAGTAGAACGCGTAAAGCGTGGAAATTCAATTTGCGTTTAATCGACTCGAGCAGTTCGACAGATTCATCGTCGCACTCGAAGTCATTGAGAGCACGAAACGCGAAAAGGTAAAGGAGACGAAGAAACCGTGGAGGAAAGGACGAAACGGTTAACAGTGTTTCCAGCTGGCAGAATATTTCTCGTCGCTCGTTTCGTGTCGCCTTGCCTTGCCAGCGATTTCGAGGATCCTCGACGAGGAAGGGAATCCAGCAGAGAATGAACGTCTGGCAAGGCGAGAGAGGACCTCTTGGTCGCTAGCGATTCGTCCACAATTTTCACTCGTCTGACTTGCATCTTTGAGCCGTCCTTCCGTTTTTACGGTCCTCCTCTTGCTCGTGTCCTCCATTCTTCTTACCCCGCTACCAGACGCGTTGCGACCAACAAATTCTGCTCTTCGTTCGACTCGGTGGGAGAGACAGGTCGAGAATCGTATATACCGGAGAATCCTCTTTCGATGTTGTCGACTTCTCGCTCGTCTCGAGTTATAGTTGCCATCGTCCTCTACGTGACATCGACCCAAGAATTATATGAATTCGACATGTTCGGGAGTGGAACGTATTAAAATGCGAGCGAATGTGTCGATTGTTCGCGCGAGATGACCTTCACTCTATGGATTACACTTCAATTTCTACAATCTGATACCTATAATAATAAATTCTTATTAAGAACTTGTTTGCTACAGTGTAAATTGTGTAAATTTTTCGATTTTAGAAACTAATCAAGCTGTAAATGGTCGTTATTTTCTTCTCATCGCGGTGTATGTAAACAGTTCCGGGGATTAACACTGTAAATGGCTTTATGCAAAACAATTCTGAACTAATCAATAGCAAGAATTAGTTTATGAGACCATTGACTATTTTTCTTTAATCGTTCTAGCGACAATTGCCACTTCTTTCTTGAATTAGTATTTCTAGCTTGTTTCTTTAATTTCAGCATGTTTTGGTAGATTCGAAGGGTTTCACGAGGCTATTACCTGTCACAGTCGATGCGTTGGGAAATTCGTGTACACATCACTCGTGGTACTTATGTTACCGGAGGATGGCCGTTAGTTTGTGGGCGGTTGCTTTGCTAAAACGTCACATTACAAATTCAATCAATTAGAATTTTCTCATCCGTGTCAGTCCACCTTTACCGAGGTGATTTAAGAGAAGCGTGTTGCACCTAGTAGATTCTCGCAAACTTTTGCGATACAAACCTTCTTCAATAGTTTAACTTTCTTTTATTAATAATTGACTCGTTGTTTTAATTATTAATAAAGTTATAACTTGTTCGTTGTGAAACTTGTGCCAACCTTAATTAACACCTTCCGTCATCCGAATTCTAACGACCTGTTCGTCATTAACGTTGACGAAGCGGGCATCGAAAGATTTGCTTTCAAAATTCACTATCGAATTTGCACACGTTTCAACATTGTTCTCTCATCCAAAATACTTGTATTATCTACCTGAGACTGATGAATAATAAATATAACATCTTAAGTTTGAAGATTAACGTTAAGGTGAATTATGTCCGAAGGTTAACGTTAAAGTAAATCAAATCTGAAGGTTAAGGTTAAGATAAGTCCGAAGGTTAATAAAAGTTTGTAGATTAGGTACATTAAGTTTGACGTTTAAAGATGAGATAAATTAAGTTCGAAGTTCAAACAAAACTAAATATGTTCGAGTAATAATATTTCGCATTGTGTCAGCCATTTTCATTAACCTTAATATTATTGGAAAGATTTGCTTTCAAAATTCAGTATTTAATTTGCCCATGCCTCAAAATTGTCCACATATCTAAAATATTTGTATCTACTTGAAACTGACGAATAATAAATATAACATAATGGTAAGACATGGGTAAATATAATAAAATATTGAGAAGATACAAGGTGTCCGAAAAGAAGTGAACAGTGAGATAACGTATCAATAACTAATAGCGTAGATTCTAGGATAGGATTTAAAAGTTAACTCCTGTTCAGCGAATGTAGCTGCCATTTTGACTGAATCGATGTCGCCCTACTTGTAGCCTAAAAGATGGTAAGCACTGTTTCCGAAAAACTTTCGGATACATCTCTTTTTTCGGGTGTAAGACGTACTTTCAAACATTCGGAGAAAATATTAGTTTCAAACTTTCTTGTGCAATAAAGCTGCAGTGCTGAGTACGCGTCTTGTCGCATTGATCCAATGCTAAAATACTCTGATGCTGTAACTAGAAATGACTATATTATGTTTGCTATAAATAATGCAGAATTTAAAAAGAAATAAATCAATGTCATTCATCGCTATTCGAAAGCTAGTTTCATGAAATAAATAAAAATTGTTTCCCACCGCTTATTTAACTGAAGAACCCTGTACGTCGATGTCATTGATTTTCTCCTTAAATAATAGTTCCATTTTCTCAAAAGTTTCACAATTAATCTGCTAGCTCTTGTGCGATCCTTCATATTTTCAGGCGTCGTGGGTTCTGCTCGACACACTTTTTCTTTTATGAAATCCCACAAGAAAAAGTCTAAAGGGGTCAGATCTAAAAACGTTGCAGGAAAAGGAATTCTGCTTCCTATCCAGCGACCAGGAAACATATTATTTAGAGTTTCACGAACTCTGTAACCATTATGAACGGGAAAACCATTATGTTGCAACCATATCCGTTACCTGTTATCGTATGAAACATCTTCGAGAAGATTTCGCACCTCGTTAGTTAAAAAGTCATCGTACAGTGCTCCAGTTAATGTTTATTTTTAAAATATGGACCCACAAAGTGACCATACCGTCCACATATTTAATGACCATTGCTGTTGGATAGCTAATATTTAAGGGGATTTTAGTAACCCACACTTGGAAATATTCTAAATATTTTTATATGATATGATGTGTATTTGAATGATGTATGTGATATAATGTGTATGTGAAAAGTATATTATGCATCATATGCCATCATCTTTTGAAATTTCAGTTGCTTCAAGTTTAACACGGTATTACAGTGTATTGTAATCTTTGTTCATTGTTTCGAAAACTAAACACTTCGTATGAAGAATATTAATGAAGTGTTTATATATGTAGTCATTTTCATGAAACATCAAGCTTCAAATTGATACGACGTAAATGTTATCCCGCGATATTAATGTGTCATTAAATCGTGCCAAAGCCTGTAATACGAAATCCGATGTTTGATATACAAGTACCTAATATTGTACGTGCTCGGTGAAGTCGATTATTCGTTGACGTTGATGCGTGTGTCTTTGATATGTTAAGCACCGTATGATTGAGGTGCCAGATGATGTGCCATGGTGTGAATAGCGATTAGGAAATGATAAACAGTTTTGAAACTCGAAAGCTGTATAGTCAAATATAACGAAGTTAAGTTCTGTTAAACGCAATTACTAAATTTTCAATTCTCTAGATTTTTAAATTGGGATACTTGGAAATTTAAATTTATTAATTATCAAATTACTAGATACCTAAATTCGCAAGTGCACAAATTTTACAATCTCTAGGGTTCTACATTTCCAAATGTCTACATTCTGGAATATTCTAGTTTTCAAATCTTTGGATTTCCAAATTTTTCAAGGGTCCAAATTTTCAAATTTGTAAATTTGTAAATTTGTAAATTTCCAAATTTCTATATTTCCAAATTTCTAAATTTCTATATTTCCAAATTTCTACATTTCTAAATTTCTAAATTTCCAAATTTCTATATTTCCAAATTTCTATATTTCCAAATTTCTAAATTTTCAAATTTTTAAATTTCTAAATTTCCAAATTCTTAAATTTCTAAATTTCTAAATTTCTAAATTTCTAAATTTCCAAATTCCTAAATTTCAAAATATCTGTATTTACAAAACTTCAGATTTCTAAATTTCTAAGGGTCTAAATTTCAAAATCTAGATTTCTAAATTTCCAAATCTAGATTTCTAAATTTTCAAATATCCAAATTTCCAAATCCAGATTTCTAAATTTTCAAATATCCAAATTTCCGAATCCAGATTTCTAAATTTCCAAATATCTCAATTTTCATGACAAGACACCCAATTTCCTGCAATATAAATAGATGCTAACGTAGGAAGTTGTAACAGTATGAACGAGGAAGAATGAAATTAAATGCAGTTTGATGAATTTTTTGAAGTAATAAGAAATGTACAAGGTCCTTACAAAATAGTGATATCGGAACGTATAAATTAGAAATGTTACTATCGGAAATGTATTTGAATGAGTTCTTGAAATATCCGAGTTAGCTGTACTTAATTTATTCAAAACGTTATATTGCATGTGACATTAAACGTTCAGCCGGATTGACAAGCGACGCGACGTGCCTCAGAAATTTATATTAAACCTGTGTGATCATATTCTGTAATATTCCAAGTACAGAAATATCAATGTAAAATGCATGTTTGAAGTGCAAACATATCGAGAAATTATAATTATGAATATATTAAGAAATATTCCGTTTTTAAACACGAATTAAGCAAGAATTAATTAAACGCAGGATATCTCGTTCATAATAGATCAGTCTCTTCGAATATCTGCGAACTGTTCATCCGAAAAATGATTTATTTATAAATTTTCATGTTTGTTTAAAAAATGCTTAAGAAACAGATAATTCAGTATGGAAAAAAAGACAATAATTTACTGAAATTAAAATATTTTATTACGACACAATATTTATTTCATTTATTTAATGATCAATAAAAATTCAAATTTTTAATTTAATAAGAACCTTAATCATTTTTTACTTTTTATTACAAAATTATCTATCATTGCTTAATTTTACTGTAAATACTAATTAATTAATTTTAGTTACTCAATCTTATATTACAGTAATCATTTCAAGTTATAATTATTATATTAAGTGTTATTATTTTATCAACATTAAATTTTGTTATTAAATTAAATAATTTAATGCTAAACAATATTACAAAATAATTGTTCCTGAAGGTTTTATAGACGAATTTATGTCAATTGTCATTTTAATAACATAGTACAGCAATGTTTAAAATTGTTATTAAAAAATTACTACTTCATATTGATTTAATAATATGTACAATAATATTAGTAGTAATTGTACATGTAGTACTAAATATACTATAAAGTAATGTAAGATATAGTAAAATGATTCTTAAGTATGTTCATTGTTTACGTTGTGAAGTGGTCTGAAGGTACTGACCGCAATTGTAAGTACATATATTCTTATATGTAGATAACAGTGTCACCAACTTACCGTCACAATTGCGAAAGGTAACAGTTGGCCGTCACGGTTCAGTAACACACTGCATGATACAACAGAGACGCAGTCCGCATTTATAAAAACACGGCTATTTGTTTAATGCAAGTGGTACGTTTTGTGCACCGATCCGTGTAGTTAAATGTTAAACGAGAAATAAAGAACAGTTGGCACACAATAAGCGAAACGAAATCGATAGTGAATTAAAACTCTTTCCATTGCTGTTAACACCTCGCTGTGTACACTCCAGTGAACCGGAAAATAATTTCGTGAAATAAAGAAAAATTGATCGGTTAAACATTTTCCAATAAATATATTTCTGATACAAATTATAATTTCACTTTGTCTTCAGATAACTTATTATTAGGTTTTAAATACTATGGCTTTTTTGGAATATCACGTAAGAATGAAAAAAAAATAATATTATGGGAAGAAATTTGACAATTTTTGCTTACAAAATGAATTATCGTCTGTTTTGTGAAAAATATTTGTAGATTGACAAAAGTTTATTTACGAGTTTGCTTATAAATAAATACGGTCCAGATGAATTAAAGGAACGTACCAATAACCAACTGAAATTTACAGAATCAATGTCACGATTTTCTGCTCAAAAAAGAGAAATATGTCTCATGTTTTTGCGGCAGATTTGAGTATAACATTACTTAAAAGTATTATATAAAATAGACGATATTTCATTTAATACATAAATTTTATTATGTATTCAATTTTAAGGTAAAATTAATTAGGATTTATAATCGGAAGAGTTAATTTTGGTCCAACTCAGATGGATATGCGCATTCGCGAATCATATTGTGGCTCGATCTGCGCAGATTGCAGAGCGCATGCGCAGATCAGTATGCGCATGCGTAGATCAGTAAGCATATTGGGATTAAAGCTTGCACAGCTGAGTATGCAAATGAATTTGTTAGATGAATGAATTTTTACAACAGAAATTGTTTTTAATAATCAGATAACACTCAATTTCGATTCATTAACTCGAAAATTTGAATATTCATGCTTTTAACTGAGTTTTCAATTAGTTTTTTATTAACTTCTTCCCACATTGATAGTTTTTAATTTTTGGAACATTGAATATTTTTATATTTCAGGTATTTATATCTATTTCAGATTCTGATTTTAATATTTTATAAATATTTTTATATTCCAGATATTTATATCTGGAGAACACGTTGACAATATTAAAATTGAATATTGTAAATATTTTAACCCTGTTGTGTATTTGCGTTGCAATGAAAGCAGCATTATTCTATTAAAATGTTGATATTTCTTCATTTTGATGAAGGGTATGTAAGCAAATATAATTAAAAAATTCCTTGACAATTTCAAGGGTGAATAGTGAAATATACCACGGAATTTTGTAATCACATTTGCTCCCTCACCTACACAAAAATAATGAAGTATTACTCATGTTTTGAAAAAATATATTTCATAATATTTCAATTTTCAAATGGTCAATACGTTCTTGAAATATAAATTTAATTGAAAATGTACGGGAAGTACTAACGAAGCGAACTTTTGAAGAGAACAAAAAATACTCAACGGTTTAATAATTAGAAACCGTCATCATTGGAGCGTGGGAAATCAATAAACGTTAAATTAAAAATATTACTAAGAGCATGAAAATCACAATTTTTCAATTAATTACGCGGAATGAGGCAGCAATCATTCAGAAACAGTTTCTGTTGTAATTAGTTGGTAAATAATTAGTCATTTTATAAATAAATTTACACTTTCAGAACTTGTACCAACTTACAAATAACATTTTTTTATAAAATGAGCAACAATTCATTTTGTATATAAAATTTACGAAATTTTCGTTCATAGTGTTCGTTTTTTTTCAATTTTATGTGATAAAAAAAATGGTTGACACTACCTTTGTTTTTTAATAACTTACATTTATTTTTGTCCTCTTGCTTATTTTTTTGAGGGAGTCCTAAAACCAAGCATGTCAAAAAATAATTGTATGAAAAAGATTTGACGCTTTCACATAAATCTATTTTACGCAAAATAATTTCAAAATGGTTCAAGAAAACAGAATTACCTAAAACAAATATTGCAACAGAAACTTCAAATTATACGCGTACAATTTTATAGAAATTGTAATATACACTTTAAAATAGTACATTATGATATTAAGGTGCCAAGAATTGACTACTTTACTTCAAAAGGAAAAATAAGAACTATATCGAATTAAGGACATCTGGTGGCGAAACCGAGAAATTCCGTATCTCTCCTGCGAAAAAAGACGAGGACAGCAATAATTTCGCTGACGCCAGATTTTCTAGAAAAGAACCAATATTTTCGCTTTCATTTTCAAACTATTCTCTGCATAATTATACAGGTCGGTACACAGTCCGATTTTGCAATTTGGCTCTCAAAATGTTATAAAAATATATTTTCATTTTTAACAAATCTTAAGATTCGAATTGCAAAATGGGGTTCTGCAGTCTGCATAATTACACGAAGAACATTTCGAAAAAGAAAGCGTAGGAAAATACTGCTTCTATGCTTGAAAATTAGTGCTGGCGAAACTATTGTTCTCCTTGTCTCTCCTCTACAGAGCAACGCAAGAGAAACAAGGATCGCATTTTTCGTATTTTACTGCATGTGGACCATAACCTTTTAAGCACGGATTTAAATCCCATACTGTAAATACAGCACGTAATGAAAATACTAGGATGATCTTAAATTTGCTTAATTTTTGTAAGTTTGTCATTTGACATACAAAATTTATGGTATAAGTATGGCAATAACTTTGCAATGACTTGTGGCATCGCACGTCTTACAGAGTACATGCAGATGACTATAGTAATCTGACGAATTCGAAAGATTAAAGCCGATTCAGATTTGGTCCGTCGTTCTGTTGAACCCAGTAAGCTAGCTAAAAATGAAGCGAACTTATAATTTTGAAGAATGTAGATATTTCTGGGAAATGTTGAAATTGATTTTGATGCGTTATGCTTCCATAAATTGTCACAATACGTTTCGTCTGAGATATCCGTTCGTCCTCACAGCCGAGTGTATTATGCCTACAATGCAACGTACCGGCTTGATTCGCCTCGATACGGTCCACCGGGTAACCTCAATTTCCCTAGGTCACAGTAGGTACACCCCTCTCAGGAGACACAGGATTACTCGGGATACCTATTACGGACGAATTCAGCCTATCGTTCCTATCAGTACTGAATAATGCGAACGCTATTCCTGAAATGAATTTCGGTCTCGAAATGGGTTGTCCCTGTCCCGACGACGCGACGTGTATTTGCGAACATTTGATTATCGATTCCTTAGAAACTGTGCTACAATTGTATTATTGGATGCGAGAAAAGTACTGAAACATTTTCGTCCTTTTTGCATAGAATGCATTATTGGATTTTCCACCCTTTTCTGTATGTACACCAGGGGGGGTATTTAAATGGGAACATCTGAATGTCTTGGTTATTGATCGACGTTCGGAAAAATTCTAGAAGTTACACCGTTTTAGGAGACGAATGCAGTGATAGAAATGATTTTTTGTGAAGGTCGTTTAAGAGATTTTGTGGTAATTGCGACTCGTTTAAAAGAAAGCATATGGTTTCTTTTGTGTAGATCAATTTTTGAAACTAGTTTGGAAATTTTATGGTTTCAGAATTAAGGTGAGATTTAAATTAAGATTATAAAGACGGTGATTTACAAAATTTTTAATTTTGGAATTTGGTAGTTTAAGAATATAATGATTTATAAATTTTCAAGTCCAGAAATTTAACAAAATATAAATTTGCAAATCTGTTAATTTATAAGTATAGTAATTTTCAATTTTTCAAGACTAGAAATTTAACAAAATATTAGTTTACAAATTTTTGAAATTATAAATATAGAAATTCAGATTATTTCAAGTTTAGAAATTTATCTCAACATGAATTTGAAAATTCGCAAATTTATAAATATAATAATTTGCAATCTTAGAAATAACTTTACAAATTTTCAAGTCTAGAAAATTAACAAAATATCAATTTGAAAATTTGCAAATTTATAACCACAATAATTCACGAATTTAGAAACATAATAATGTATAATAGATTTACAAATATACAACTTTTCAAGATTAAAAATATAGAAATACAATAATTTACGAATATATAAATTTGCAAATATAATAATTTACAAATTTATAAATTCAGTAATATGAAAATGTAGAAATTTAGAAATTCGGTTATTTGCAAAGCTAAAAATGTAGAAATTTTTTAAATTTGAAAACTTGAAAATTATTATTCAGAAATGTGAAAACTTAAGAATATAAAAATTTGAAAATTTGCAAGCTTGAGAATTTGGAAACTTAAAAATTTAATAACATGAAAATTCGAAAATTTGAATATTCGGAAGTCCAGAAATTTTATAATTAAAAATTGAAAAAGTTAGAAATGTGGAATTGTGAAAATGTAGAGACTTAAGAATTTAGGAATTTGGGAATTTGGGAATTTGGAAATTTGGAAATTTGTGAATTTAGGAATTTGGGAATTTGGAAATTTGCGAATTTGAGAATTTAGGAATTTAGGAATTTAGGAATTCGGGAATTTGGAAATTTGTGAATTTGGGAATTTGGGAATTTGGGAATTTAGGAATTTGGGAATTTGGGAATTTGGGAATTTGGGAATTTGGGAATTTGGAAATTTGGAAATTTGGGAATTTAGGAATTTAGGAATTTAGGAATTTGGAAATTTGGAAATTTGGGAATTTAGAAATTTAGAAATTTGGAAATTTTTGAATTTGAGAATTTAGGAATTTAGGAATTCGGGAATTTGGGAATTTGGGAATTTGGGAATTTGGGAATTTGGGAATTTGGGAATTTGGGAATTTAGGAATTTAGAAATTTAGAAATGTAGAAATTTAGGAATTTCGTAACGTGAAAACATAGAAACTTAATAACTTAAAAAATCTAAAACGTTTGAAATTTCAAAAATTAAACCAAACAAAAAAATTTTATTTCACCCTTCAAAAATATGTCAGTGACCTTAACATTCTATCGAATGAAAATTATTTTGTTTAATTATAATATTTTATTTAAACAATTTCAGAGGACTAAAAACAGAATTCCTCCCATATACAACATAATTTTCGCGTCCTACTATAAACGTTTCGAATGTGTTAATAACCGAGCTGCCTAAAATAATTAAACTTGATTAATCCAACCTTTTAAAAGCACAAACTCGTGGTGTAACTCTCTTCGCAACACGCTGAAGCGAAGATTTTTTCAAATGAAATTGCATCAACGTGATTCGTGAATCTGAATCAAGCGACGTCGTTTATGAACAGAAATTACGAGCGGTCTAATTAAGGCCATTTCTCGACTAACGTCCGTTAATGATCCAGTAACGCCGTTTACATTACATTACGTGACACGTATAGCACACGTGTCGGGTTGAAGTACTGCATAACTGTTCATTGTTTGGTCTAGCGTAAAGCAAACGTTGTTAAAGCTTTGGTATTGCCTAATATATGATTTTATAAATGCTGGCTTTCGATATGCATCGATTTATTCCATGGTGGACGCAATCCATTAGTCAGAAACATTGATTGAACTCATCAAGTGATCATTAACTAGAATTGCATCGTTATCGTAACATTAGATCAATTGAAACAATTGATGTGGACAGTTAGTGATTTATTCGATTCTGATGTTTGATAAACATCTGCGGGATTTATTAACTCTATTTTTTATTTTCTATCACTCAGTTTTCATATAACATTATTTTATGAAATATTTTCTTATTATTTCTATTATCAGTTAATCTGTATATGACGTTACGCCAAAACAATCTACATATCTACAATATGTACACAAGAAATGTGAACTTACATTTACACATATGTGTATGTCTATAACGATACAAACTTTTAGTAATATATGTTTTAAAGGCAGTATACTAAAGGCAAGTTTAATAAATTAAATTTATTCAATTTAATGAATTATTGAGTAGATTAGTCTTTTTAGATAGTTATTTACACATTTATGCATAAAAATTACATACTTGTTAATAATAAGTTGATAAAGAGTAAGTACCTTTTCTTGGGCCACTGTATTTAATATTTGTTTCATTAAACAAATTAATGACAAATTTTATTAAATTTCTTTTTGAATTAAGAAGTTCAAAAATAAATCAAAAGGTCACAAATTTTTTTAATTACCTTTTGTATCATATAATTTACTTGAATTATATGATTGTGCATTATATTTTGAATTACATAATTTATTTGAATCATACTATTTTGAATTATACAATTTTGAATTATATTTTGAATTATATTTTGAATTATATTTTGAATTATATTTTGAATTATACAATTTTGAATTATATTTTGAATTGTATAATTTTGAATTATATTTTGAATTGTATAATTCTGAAAGATATTTCTTTGAATTATATTTATCAAAAGCTGTTACATAAATTATATTAAAAAACAATATAAAATAATATTTGATGACTTCATTGTCGTTTATCATCAATTAATCGATTAACACTTACATCAATAGTATTAACTATTATCATTAACTTGTTATTATTAACTAATGTGATCATCGTTGTTGAGCTTGCATCAAGTCGTAAAATGGAGTTTTCATTATAAAATGGAATATATCCCTCATTAGATGGAGTACCAACGTAAAAGTTGATGTTTTGCGTTTCATCCCTATGTGACGGACATTTCATTATTTTAATATCGGTGAGAACAGGAAAAACAACGGACAGTGATATTCAAGTGGATGTACATCTGATATTTATCGATAGAATCAGTGATGCGAATCGTTCTTGAATATACGGGTCTAAAATTATTTTATCAGACTCTCGTTTCGGCACCAGATAACAAAGCTATCATTTCGAGGCACATTAAAAATTTAACGCGACCCAATATCGGGTCGCGACCCACAGGTTGAAGTACTCTGCTATACATACGTTTATGTGCTGTTTGCGTAAAACAATCGGGCGCTGATTTTTAAAATAGAATTTTTCCATCCTCGAGTGTGCGAGTATTTCTGTGCACTTAATTTTTCAACTGATTCATTCGAAACCGGAGGAAAATAAAACAGGAACTTAACAAGAGTTATTGCAAATTTATATGTTTTTACTGATCATGTGTTCTGAAAGTTTAAGTACTTGTTTAATAATATTGGTGTAATCATTTTTGTGTACTTAATTGTCCAAGTGATTTATTCGAAATTGGAGGCAATAAAAAGTTATCAAATGTAGAATTTATTGCAAATTAAATATACTTTTAGTGATGGTCTATTCTGAAGGTCTAAGTATTTCTTCATTAATATAAATGGGAAGATAAATTCTGTGCGCGTAATTGTTCAAGTGATCCATTCGAAATGGGAGAGAAATAAAGTCAAGAGTTAATAAATGCAAATGTTATTGTAAATTTACGTATTTAGTAGTGATTCTGAAGGTCTACGTACTATTTATCAAATAGTAAAATGTGAAATTATCAATGCATAATTCACAAAAAATATATGGTTATTAACTTTTCTGTTTTTTCCTTCTTTTATCAAGTTTAATTCTAACTATTTACGTATGTCCTATTAACACTATTTCTACCACTTTTGTAGATTTTGTGTATGAGAAATGATTCAACTTAGAGAATAATTTTAAGTTAAAATTTGAAAGGTGTCTTTTGACACGTCTTGGTAGAAATAGTGTTAAAAAATAATTATACTGAATGTTTCAAATTTATACTGACAAAATTTAGCACAAAAACGGTTACACCATCATACTTGTTCAGAAACTCGTAAACAGTTTCGTGGATGGTAGAATTTAATTCTGCATGTTCCGTACATTTTTAATCCTTACAATTAAAGCACGAAGTACTACACAGCTTTTGTTTGGTGCAAAGATAACTACGTGAAAAGCAGAATTTCCTCCACGAAAACAATTAAAACTTTCAACTTTCTGCTTGGACACGTAGTAAAATTTGTACGTAATAATAGAGAAAATGCAGCATATTTCGAATTAATGTTCGAAATTTGAAATACCGATGAGGTTGCATAAATAGATTTGAAACACTGCATCCTTGTCAAATGTGTTTGAAACCATTTATGAAGATGTGACATCAATATGGAGTTAAGGAACGGACATGCGCAGTATATCGCGAATATTAACATATTAATTATCTCTATCCTTTATTTTTAATATTGAGTCCCATTATTTACTTTTAATACCAAGTTCCGTTATTCATTTTTAATATTAAATTATTGCAAATGTAGTCGTTTCTAAGCATTACAGGTCTGATCAAAAGTAATAATATAAAATTTTTACAAATGAGCACTTCTGATATATTAATTTGAAGCTAAAAGTTTACTGAAAATGAGGACATAAATTTTTCATACACTTTTTTAATTCAAATTAGATGATTATCAGGAAATCGTTCGGTCTATAATTACCATTCTATTATTCGCTATTTTATTATTCTATGTAAACAAATTCATTTTTCAACGTATAATATATAAATTGTTAATATGCACATAGAAATTTCGTTCGGGTCTTCAAACTTTTCTGAAAATATCAGAAAATATCTCTTTTCGGGCAGGGGCTGTTCTGACAATGTTAATTGCATTTATCAAAATTAGTCTCTGTTCGAAAATAAAGTTACATACAAAAGATTACATTTTATATTTTCATCTTATTTATTCCCATAGAGTCTGTTTGTTATATAGAAGAAATCCGGAATAATATGCCATAGATAATACTGAAAATGAAAATCGTATAGAATTAAAAAGTCAAAATAGATACACAAATAAAATGGGAAACTGAAATCTGCAAAAATCTAAAAGATACTCATTATCAAAATCACGTACCAGTATTAATTTAACAAATACCCAAAAATCTATGGTTTTTAAAAAATCAAAAAGTTTAACAATAAACTAGAATTTATTTTACTATACCATGTCTTTTAATTTAAATATTTATATGCATAATAGTGTTACTGAATGTCCCCTTCGTCTTAATTATTTCGTTCCCGAAATTAAAAATTTAATTTATTCACAGTTTTTTCATTCGGGTACATAAAGTAGAGTGTACGTGAAATTGGAAGTTTTCCCACAGCAAATACATTGTACGCGTCAAAGAGAAACACACGGAAATATCGTGGAACAGCCAGAAGATGCCTCCGGGTGCACTGGTTAACTGGTTGCGTGTGAAAAGGAGTACCTAACTTTAAACCTCGGCGGAGAGTACGCTATTATGAATGCATTTCCGTGTGTTTTACGTGCACGTATTTGTAGCATCGCATGCAGAGATTTCTCGCGTGCTCAACTGTTACAAAGTGTCAATTACGGTTTAAATTAACCTCCACGATCTTTGGAAACGAGAATGTGGACCAGATGTGTGTAACGCTTTCTGATAATTGCTCAACGTTTAAACGTTTAACAAAGTTTAGAATGGTTTTCAACCGGTCTTACAGTTCGCTTGAGCTGCAACTATTAAAAGTTTAACCCTTTCGCTTTTACACAGTTCACCGCTGATATGCTACTACCGGGATAGTTCAAGTACCAATCTGCACCTTGATACAGGGTGTAGCCAAAGAGTAGATATAACCAGAGCCGACACTTCGATAAAGACACTGCTTTTACAGGGAGACGGTGTACAATCAATTTAAATAGTCATGCAAAAGGGTGGTTTCGTAAAAATAGCAATTTATTCGTAATTTATTTATAAGAAATATTTATAATTTGTAATAAATACGATTTTATCTTTCCCTGTAACACATTCACTGGTAATTTGTAATGAATATTTTGTCATTTCCCTGTTTTCATCTGTATTCATCTGTCTTCATTTTTTTATAAGTTATTTGTAATATTTCTGTTATATATACTCTTCGAATATATTTTGTAGTAATCATTTTACGTGCCTCTCTTTTTCAACTTTTCAACGTTGTAAAATTGATGTAAATACTTCGAAAACCAATACTAGTAATATAGAAAAAATTTACAACAAATAGATTTCTGTTTATCAGAGATTGACATGAAATGAAATTTATTCGATTTGAATTTCCCGCCCACTTATACCTTTCGTTTACTTTGAATCTAACCTATTAATTCTAACCTAAAATTAATGAAGGAAAACCACTATTATTTTTGCAATATTTTAATACAATAAAATATCATTATATAATAATACAGTAAAATATCATAGGTATTTATAATCATAATTTATTTTTACATCTTCCATTGTCATCACAACGAATAAATAACATGTGTACCGCGCAAACAGAATATAAACATCGGACTAACCTAAAAAGTACACACATAAATCCAAAGAAGTAAACAGAGAAACGAACATTTTCTCGACTGCAACTCCGGAAATATATTGAACCATGTGTAACTGTTATTGTAGTAAACTGTTTCCTCGAACACGGTCTTTTATCTCCAATACGCTCTGTATCATTCCACATTTTGGTTTTATTTTCAGTCCCTCCATTGTTACATTTATTCTGCAGCATATTTCTCGATTGAGAACAAATTTATACAGTACCTGAGGGTACGCGTCACAGTTGAATAATTTTATTTCCATTATTCCTGTTAACGAAATATTAGAGTTATAAATTATAATTTTATCATTGCAGGTACGTACACGTTGCTTTTGGAGTTCGTCTACCAGTTGTTAAGTAAGTGAATAACATACTTTATTTTATGGGACTCTATCTTTATACGAGTAAATATTTACTTTTATTCTACTATTCTTGAAACGAGAATGATTTGCAGAAAAAAAATGTATTCCGAAATAATTAAAAAAAATTTTTAAACAATTCTTCTGAGGAAAAATATTTAATCTTCAGAGCTGAAGCAGAAAAGTATCAAAGTCGATATAGACAATATGGATACGTTCTAAAATCTCACTTTGCGATTAAAAATATTTTGGAAACAACTCATTGTTTTAACATTACGCGTTTTAGACGAAATATTCTAAAAAGTAAACAAAACCCATGTAAACAAAATGCAGATTTATTTGGAGAATTAAGAGATACCAATTCTCGAAAAATTCTGCAAACATAGAAAACGTATATACCCTATCATATTGGTTACAAAAAAGCGGTAAATCCTTCTCTCGTTCATTTTATCTACTCCGTTCAAATATTCAAATATTTGCCGTTAACGAAAAAACCGTTGGCCAGCAATAATGTGAGCATCCTCTACGTTCAGAGGTGGATCACCTAAATATCACCCTTATTTGTCAATGTCTGAACAAACTCTAGAACAAAGTTACGCTATTTCGACGGGAACATATACTGATGGAAAACATTTATTCATTTCAATCATAGTGGCAGCTATTGAAGCTTTAAATTTCCGAAATTTCGTATTTACTTGCTAGCGTTTTATAAATTGAGTCGTTCAGAGGCCAAAGTAACTCCTTAATAAACCATGTAAGACAAATAAAAAGAGAAGTGTACTTAATTGAAATAAAATACACATAGTAAATTTTTCATTTAATAATCATCATTAAATAAATTTATCTTTCAATACATTATAGCACAAATTTTGTATTATAAATATAAATACAACACACAAATATTATGTTCTTCGAATCAATTTTAAGGTAAAATCAATAGGATTTATAATCAGAAGAGTTAATTTTGGTCCAACTCAGACGGATATGCGCATTCGCGAATCATATTGTGGCTCGATCTGCGCAGATTGCAGAGCGCATGCGCAGATCAGTATGCGCATGCGTAGATCAGTAAGCATATTGAGATTAAAGCTTGCACAGCTGAGTATGCAAATGAATTTGTTAGATGAATGAATTTTTACAACAGAAATTGTTTTTAATAATCAGTTATTACTCAATTTCTATTCATTAACTAGAAAATTTGAATTTTCATGCTTTTAACTGAGTTTTCGATTAGTTTTTTATTAACTTCTTCCCACATTGATAGTTTTTAATTTTTGGAATATTGAATATTTTCATATTCCAGATATTTATATCTATTTAATATTCTGATTTTTATATTTTATAAATATTTTTATATTCCAAATATTTATATCTGGGGAACATGTTGACAATATTAAAATTGAATATTGTAAGTTTTTAACCCTGTTGTGTATTTGCGTTGCAATGAAAGCAGCATATTTGAAATGTTCAAATACAATTTTCTGCAAAAAGAAGCAAAATCATAAGTGGAGAAGTGCATTATACGTCAGTGCTGGTATATTTATACATATGTGCGTACAAATATTTTCAAATTCATTAAAATGCATATCCTCAATGTTTTGACTACCATGTCACCCACATATAACTTTTCCTACTTTAGAATATTGAAATTAACTATTTATAACTATAACTATACATGTACATATAGTTATAAGTAACTATATATATATGATACACCCATATACATATAATGTACATACATAATACTATGCTACATATATGATATACACGTATATATAATTATAATATAGTTATAAGTAGTTAAAAGTCGTGGAAAACTAAACATAACAAGATATCATGAAACTTAGTAACACCTGTTAAAAATGAAAATACTACTTAATTTTCAACTGCGTCAATCTGGCAATGTGTAAAACATCTCGCAATAACGGAAAATGGACACGTGCCGCTTTCAAAATAAACGGCTTATATGAACAATAAAAGTTCTCGACAGAAAGTGAAGTATAGAAACAGAATAGAATATCGCGATGAAAAAACGTTTAAAGGAAAACCGTTCGAGTGGCACATAGATTCTGAGGGATTAAATACTTAGCGAAGGTTCGCCAGCAAAGAAAATTCCACAAAAGGAAATCTACCGCGATGGTATTCACGAAGCAAACACTCATGAATCAAGCCGAAGCAACTTCGCCCTTCGATTGTTCACGGATTACGACGAGCTGACACACGCGTGTACGTGAATAAAGCTTAAATACCGGTATCGAAGTGGACGCGTGGGAAGCCGTATTTGCGATCGTAAATCAGGCGCCAGTTGAAACATTCTAATCTATTCCAGCCGGTATGTACGAGCTCTGACTATATACGTAATCTAGGAACCTAGTGTCCGTCGTTTGGCTATTTATAGAGGAGGGAAAAATGGCCCGTGTCGATATATCGATTTGCGCCGACCTCTGTCTTCGGCTCTCTACCCTGTACACCTATTGCTTTGCGAACGCTTTTAACCCTTAACATAAGTACGAAGGTGAAGCGATCAACGTTCTTTAGATGCCGCGGTCCATATGGAATCGTCGCTCCTTCATTTTTATCTTCAGTTCTTGAATTTACCTTCAATTCTTTCGGATTGTTTTTGTTGCGAGCATGACCCTCGTTAAGTTCGAAATTCTCAAATTTTCGAGTTTTTGAGTTTCCAATTTTACGGTTCTGTTAATTTGTAAATTTACTTCTCTGAATTCCTAAGTTGCAGAATATTCAAATTTTTGGATCTTCTCGAAAGCACTTTCGAAGTTCTGAAATATGTAAGCTTTACAATTTTCAAGTTCGCAAATATTTCTATAAGTCCAAATTCATGAATATCTGAGTTTCCAAATTTCTGAGTATTAGTTCACAAATTTTCTAATTTTCAAATTCTCAAATTCTCAAATTCTTAAATTCTTAAATTCTCAAATTCCTAAATTTTCAAATTCCTAAATTCCTAAATTCTCAAATTCTCAAATTCTCAAATTCCTGTATTCCCAAAATTCTCAAATTAGCAAATCTCAAGTTTGCAAATTTTCACATTTTCAAATTCCAAAATTACTTTTTAAATTTTTACGTTCCTACCTTATTAAATTTACAAAAATGACAAATTACCTAATAATCAAGTTGTAAAACTCTAAATTGCCAAATTCGCAAATCGTCAATTTTCAAATTTCCATACATGTCAGTTCTGAATCTTCAAATTCGCAAGCACTAAAATTCCCCAACTTATCAAATTTTCAAATTTTCACTCTGTTAATCTAATAAATTGTGAAATTGTTAAACCATTACATTTTCAAGTTGTAAAAATTTTTGCACTTCTAAATTCTGACATACTGAAATTATAAACTTCCATATTCCATAATATGCAAGTTCATAAATATATACTCAGATTCCCAAATTACAAATTTCTCAATAATATTAAATTTAAAAAATATTCAAAATCCTTAAATTTCAAATTCTCAAATTCGCTAATTCCAAACGTTGTCAAAATTATTAATTTTCTAGGCCCTCAAAATCCCAAAATTATCAAATACTTATCTTATGATTCGAAAAATACTATAAAATTCTAAATTTCTAAAAATTCTCAAAGTTCTAAAAATTCTAAAAATTTCTTACAATTCTAAAATTCTCAAGGTCCTAAAATTTCTCAACGTTCTCAAAGTTCTCAAAATTCTCAGTTATCAGAGTTATCAAAATTCTAAAAAATTCTAAAAATTCTAAAAATTCTAAAAATTCTAAAAATTTTTTAAATTCTAAAAATTCTAAAAATTCTAAAAATTCTTACAATTCTAAAATTCTCAAGGTTCTAAAATTTCTCAACGTTCTCAAAATTCTCAGTTATCAGAGTTATCAAAATTCTAAAAAATTCTAAAAATTCTAAAAATTCTAAAAATTCTAAAAATTTTAAAAATTCTAAAAATTCTAAAAATTCTAAAAATTCTTACAATTCTAAAATTCTCAAGGTTCTAAAATTTCTCAACGTTCTCAAAATTCTCAGTTATCAGAGTTATCAAAATTCTAAAAAATTCTAAAAATTCTAAAAATTCTAAAAATTCTAAAAATTTTAAAAATTCTAAAAATTCTAAAAATTCTAAAAATTCTTACAATTCTAAAATTCTCAAGGTTCTAAAATTTCTCAACGTTCTCAAAATTCTCAGTTATCAGAGTTATCAAAATTCTAAAAAATTCTAAAAATTCTAAAAATTCTAAAAATTCTAAAAATTCTAAAAATTCTAAAAATTCTAAAAATTCTAAAAATTCTAAAAATTCTAAAAATTCTTACAATTCTAAAATTCTCAAGGTTCTAAAATTTCTCAACGTTCTCAAAATTCTCAGTTATCAGAGTTATCAAAATTCTAAAAAATTCTAAAAATTCTAAAAATTCTAAAAATTCTAAAAATTCTAAAAATTCTAAAAATTCTAAAAATTTTAAAAATTCTAAAAATTCTCAAGGTTCTAAAATTTCTCAACGTTCTCAAAGTTCTCAAAATTTTCAGTCATGAGAGTTATCAAAATTCTAAAAAATTCTAAAAAATTCTAAAAATTCTAAAATTTCCCAAAATTAAAAAAGATATTTATTCAGATTTTAGGGATATAAAATTGAAGCTAAATTAGTTAGGATCGTTTCATACCGCAACGTAACTATTAAGGGTTAAAGTACACGAACATGTCTGACGTATAAAACATTAATCGAATACATTATTTTCAGTGAGTAATAAAAAATTTCTGAAAATCCATAAAATCGAGCAATTTCTGGGCCATATTACAATAGCCCGTTAAACCGCGTCGACGAGCGCTTGCGTTTCTGAATTTCAATAAAACCCTATCCTCCGTCGGCGAATTTACCTTTCATCTCTGTCACGCGATATCCGGCCCCGGTTTATCCTTGTTCCCCGTCACTTTCAACCACGGAAATCAGTTTCGCGGTGATTTTAGAGTGACTTAAATACGATCGTTGGAGCAAGGTGAATACCCGTCCGAGCTCCGGAGGAAATTTCTCTCTTTTCCTGTGAAACGTTCGAGCTGGGAACAGAAGCGTTGTTAGGACCGCTTTCTGGCTCGAATGAAAGAAAGAAAGAGCTGTGATATTGGTTTTTTTAATGGATATGTCGTGCCGTTATGATTCGCTTGAAAGGTGGCTTGAATTTGAATTTGGAAGTTCGCGTTTCTGGGGGGATGACCGAGATACGGGGAATGGGACTCTGATTATATCGTGAAAATGTGGCGGATTAGTTTTTAATATGTAGTTTATGGGTAATGAGGGTATAGTCGTGGATTGTGCTTACGCTTTGATTGCATATTGAATTTTTTTATGGAGCTTGTTACTAAGGATTTTAAGTAGCTTAGTTACTGTTTAATATCGGCTGGATTGGGGTTAATGCTAGATTTACTATCATTTTTCAATTGAAAGCAAAGTAGAAAAATAAATAGGCGATGATATGTAAATTACCTTGTACAGTGATTTTTTTATCTACAGTTTTTCAATCATTTTTAAATTACAATATTAACGAATTATCAAATTAGCGAATTATCAATTACCAATCGATTAAATTACCAAATTACTAAATTATCAAATTATCAAATTATCAAATTATCAAATTATCAAATTATCAAATTACCAAGTTATCAAATTATTAAATTATTAAATTATTAAATTATTAAATTATTAAATTATTAAATTATTAAATTATGAATTTTTGAAATTATCGAATTATTAAATTATCAAAGTACCAAATTATCAAATTATTAAATTATCAAATTATCAAATTATCAAATTACCAAGTTATGAAATTAGTAAATTATTAAATTATGAATTTTTGAAATTATCGAATTATTAAATTATCAAAGTACCAAATTATTAAATTATCAAATTATCAAACTATCAAATTATCAAATTTTCAAATCACCAAATTACTAAATTATCTAAACCAGCTTATGCAATGATTCTTTATCCCAAAATTTTCAAATTCCTAATTCACCAAATTACCAACACTACACTTACTTAAGTATATCTAAAAGAGTTAAATTCCCAATACTTATTAACATAATACCAATTATTATTAAGTGAATAATATGCGTCTTCTTATCAAGGATGGACTTAAGCAACTTTCAACTTACAACTTTAAGTTAACAAAATTCATAAAATTTAAAACAGCCGAAGTCCATTCGGTATAATAAAAATACTTTAAATTGAAAAAAATTCAATTTCTTTTATACTTCATTACAACACTTAAAAAGCACCATTTATGCAATAGCATTTTTCGATCCATTTTAAGATTTTTTCTTCATTCTCCTAAAAAATCTCTCTCAACCCTTAAAAAATTGAACAATGTCACACACAGGCATTCAAAAGTAAACAAAATGAAGAACTCATAAAAAGTAAGGTTAGGAAAGAATTGATCCTTCGCAAGCAACCTGAAATATAAACTTTTGCAACTTAAATTATGAACAAATGAACTGTTTTTATAAATGGTCATTCTCACTGTATTAACGAAGGATTGCCTAATCAACAAAAAGATATGATTACTTTGAACAACAGTGCAAACGCGTGCGAAGCGTTCGTGTAAACATATGTTTGCGACAGCGGTAGCATTAAAATTCCATAGAATACGAGACGTTTATTTTAAAAGTGACCTAAGTCCATTTATGTTTAAATTGAGATCTTTAAGAGTTTGCGTTTCAATGAAATTAAAAATATACGTATAAGATACCAATGTATCACACTCCTGAAGTGTATTAAATGGAGTTCAACTTACACTTCCCATTAAAATAATAGCAACTATTAAATTAATAATATGCGTCTCCTTACCAAGAATGGACTTAACTTTCAAAGTCAATTTTTCACCTATCAAAATAACTACGAAAATGTACATGTCCAATATGATCATATACTCTGAATATACTTAACCGTAAAATATTTTATATGACACCAAGTGGTATATGTTACTACAGTTAACAACAAACAACTGACAAATGGACTTACATCACTTTCAAAATGAACAGCTCAAATTGCACATTACCTACTCAGTGTTCCTACATATTCACGACTTCATGTAATTAAAGTTCCGCGTTATTCGAGGGTCAACGCTAATTTTAATCATGCTATTCGCGACTTGGTGCAATTCTAGTACCGTGTTATTCGAGGGATGCCTGTAATTTTACTCCAATAGACTCGGTTTTCGTTGGCCCGCGAACGAATCTTTAGCAAAGCACCTGCCGTCAAACTTATTGCTAGGAAGTTGTCGAGGATTACGAAATATGGGGAAGTCTGGATGCGTCGAAGGGCGTAGGAAATGCGGGGGTCACAGGAAATTGGTTTCGTTTGTGAAATTCCTGGTGCAGAAAGTACCTGGAAAGTACGTCGTTGTGCGGATTGCTGGTTCTCGACATCTTCCTTGCACGTGGCTGACACCTTGTGAATTCTGTCATAAAGAAGCGTGCCACAAATGGATGTACATGGTGCTTCCGTTTCGACGGTGCTACCGAAAAGGGAATGGTTCTCCTTGAAAAAATAGGTCGAACATGTGGAATAAAATATGTATGAAAGGGACATCTAAAATATTTCAGAGACGAAATATCTCGACAGTTATTTCTTTTCTATGCAGAATAGTGCTCAACTTTAAGCCATTATCCTTTCAAGTATAACAGAAATGTACGATTGAATTTTCTTGATGTTCAAAATAAGATTTTTATCATTTTTCGAAGTGTTTAATTTCTTCGATGTTTTACATCGTGCTCCGAAATGACTGAGTCCTGAAATCTCTACATTGACAAATCTATACATACTGAATACATCCCAGAATCTCTACATCCTCAAATACTTAGATTTTCAAATTCCTAAGTCTTGAAATCCATGCATTTCTAAATCCATACATTCCTGAATACCTACATCTTAGAAACCCTACATTACCAAATACCTAGATTCCCAAATTCCTAAATCCTGACATCCTACACTTCCAAATCTATATATTCCTGATTACCTACGTCCCAGAATCTCTACATTCTCAAATTCCTAAATCCTGAAATCCCTACATTTCCAAATCTCTGCACTTCCAACTCCATGCATTCCTTAATACCTACATCCCCAAATACCTAAATCCTGAAATCTCTACATTTGCAAATCTCTACACTTCCAAATCCATGCATTCCTGAATACCTACATCCCCAAATACCTAAATCCTGAAATCCCTACATTTCCAAATCCATATATTCCTGAATACCTACAGTCCAGAATTCCTACATCCCCAAATACCTAGATACCCAAATTCCTAAATCTTGAAATCCCTACATTTCCAAATCTCTGCACTTCCAAATCCATGCATTCCTGAATACCTACATCCTCAAATACCTAAATCCTGAAATCCCTACATTTGCAAATCTCTACACTTCCAAATCCATACATCCCTGAATGCATTCCAGAATCCCTACATCCCCAAATACCTAAATTTCCAAATTCCTAAATCCTGAAATCCTCAAATCTCTAGACCCCCAAATCGCTAAATCGCCAAATTGCCAAATTCCTAAATCCCCAAATCCTAGATTTCCATACCTTCTAATTCTGGATTTCTCAAAAATCCCTAAAAGAAAATATTGTACGACACTAGTATACTACTGTATTCAACCGACCGAGATGATGCAAGACTGTCTCAGAATATTGTCCAACCACGAAGAGGTAATTTCGGAAAGTGCGAGACTCGAGTTGAGAATCAACCGAGAGACTACCATAGACTGTGGTTTAATACTTGAGATACAGCAGCGTGTTTGATGGAAATGGGAGGAGATGAAAAATATTTGCGTAAGGAAAGAAGGATTTTATTCCAAGGAATAAAGGATCAGTCGATCAAATTGTTGACCCGAGATTTAAAATAAAATCTTCCGTTTGCCGCACGATTGCTTTATCAAATTAGCAAAAACGAATTGATATATCGTTCGAAAATTCCTTCTTGTAAATTCAATGATTACATTTGTTCAAGAAAATAATATATCATTCGCATTTCAATGTACACGAAGTTATAAAAATAATTGTTTGTTATTGTTACAGTAATTGTCATAGCGTGATCTTTTCAGTTTAAGAGAAAATGCATTTTTCAATTCTCACAAGTAATTTTAATAGATGGATTTATTTTACTGCGAAAATTTGTTAGAAGGAAACTAATATAATATTGTAAATCTGTAGACTGTAAATCTGTTTGGTAATTTGATAATTTGGTAGTTTGGTAATTTGGAAATTTGAAACTTTGGAGATAAAGGATCATTGTATAAACTAGCTTATAAGCTAATTTTGGAAATTTAATAATTTGGTAATTTGGTAATTTAGAAATTTGGAAATTTAGAGATAAAGGATCATTGTATAAACTGGCTTGTAAGCTAATTTTGGGAATTTAATAATTTGGTAATGTAGAAATTTCCAAGTTTAGGGATACAGAATTACTGTATAAGTTACTTTAGATAATTTAATAACTTAGTAATTTAATAATTTTCAAATTTAATAATTTAAAAATTTGGAAATTTGAAGTTGAATTTTACAAGCTAGTCTAGGTATTACCTATAATTTATTTTCATAGATTATTTTCAATTTAAATATAAGTGACTAATCCATAAATCCAGGGTTAATTATATAAAATATTCTTAACTACTAACCGCTTAATCGACCACTATAAAATTTACATTGCACATCAAACTAAATAATGCATAAACGTCCGCCAACGCAAGGAAGAAAAAGCTCTGTCAATAGATAGATCGTTGAATGTCGGATCCGGGTTCGAATTTTACGGACTTTCGCCCGCAGAAGGTTCGTTAGTTATGCCAGCATAGCTGTCGATAACGCATGTTCTTTCTATCGGAACGTGATACAGGATCGTAACGGTCGGACATCGGGTCTCCCACGCGCTTTTAGTTACCACTTTTAGTTACCGCTATGTGGCACCGCGTCCTGAAGCAATATTTTGTTGCGAACAAAAGTACACTCGGGGAACATCTGCCGATATCACGGACAACCGTTTTCAGGGACCCTTTAAACGGAACCAGAATAAAAAAAAAAGAACAAAAGCACAGGGCGGAAGTCAACGAACCGAGAAACCGAACTCTTCTCTTCCTTCCTTCCTTCCTTCCTTCGCGTGTCGAAGTATTATCGATGATACCACGTAGGCGCACAACGACCGATTATCGTGTTTCGTCGTCCAACGATCGACGAGAAACAAGCCTGAGAATGATTTTACTTGCAATGAATTACGAGATAAATTGGTAGGATAATGCGCGGCTTTCGACACAGGCGCGCCACGGATTTTCCGCCGCCATTATGTTAATTTTGACATGACGCTCTCTAGCTATAGGTACATTCGATGCTCTCGTTGATGCGGAAATTATGAAACATCGATTACCCACGTCTAATTAACATTTTATTACGCAATTCACGTTTTCGACGGTACGTTTATCATCTGCATGTAAGGCTTAAATTTGTTATTGGAATTAAATTAGAGAACTCTTTAGAAAACAATTTTTTTTTTATTTCTAAAAGAAATTGTATATAATAGTATAATACTATTTTTTTATCCTGTTGATGTAAAAATGTATAACGATAATTTGAAAACATTTTTAACCTGTATTAAAATTATTTTAAAATATTAAAGACAGATTAAAAAGACTAAGTAACGCGAACCTGCACTCAAAAAACACGTAGAGATTGGTGGAACTCTTAACCTCTTCGCCAATGACATCGTTGTATTAATCAAACCTGCTTCGCAAGATTTTTATTTTAAATTACAAAATTTGTTAAGATATTTTTCTTAAAATCTGTGTTCATTTTTTTGGAGACGAGGAACTAATTATAATTATTAAGTATATTCACACACATCAATATAAGTATATTAACATTAATTATAAGTATATTCAATTATATTTAATCATTTGTTTATTTATTTTTGTATTTTATTTTAAATTTCAAATTATGTGTGCTTTGTACACTGGTTAGTGTTAATCAAGCACTTGTACGTGTACTGATCGGCCTTGGATTTGAATGTAATTGAAATTATCGGTTTTTATAATTAAAAACTGAGAATGGTTTTTCATGTACAAAATGTTATATTTTGATTACGCTTCAACTGTCGAGCGATTGGTTTCGATAATTAAATTATTGATCTTTTTTCGACGTTTAATACATATGAATGTGCAGTATACTTATTCGAGAACATTTAAATATTTCGAAAATATTTCACATGAATGTATGTTGTCAGGAGATTTATTTGACCTTGTCGCCCTGAAACGTTCTGAAAATGTCATATCGAAATTTCTAAGTGAAATTGCAACTCTTTTTTGTATAGATTGATTCTTCGGGACATTTTACGTAAAGAATTACTAGAGCAATCAATACATATGAAAGCATCAAGGTTTAATATTAAAGCAATCAAGTGAAGCCTACGATGTTCGACTAAATACTCAGAGCGATTATTTTCAAGTAATTTTCACGTTGTTTCTGAATAAAACTATTTAAACATAAATATTTTGTGACTATAACTATTTGAAGGCAAATATTTTCTGAATAGGGCTGTTTAAAACTACTTCTATCAAGAGGTGTCAAAAGACATCTTTCAAATTTTAACTCAAAATTATTCTCTAAGTTAAATCATTTCTCCACAATTAATTTTTTCACTTTTCATATAATAGTTGTTAAATTAATTCAGCGACATCATTTTCTTCCAGCTCATCCTAGATCTAAAAATGTGCATATGCTTATTTATACCATGAGGTCTTTTGACATCTTAAGGATTTCATAACAGTGCCCAATTTTAAACTATTTTACATATAAATATCAACACTATTTTGCAGCATCGTATCAATTATAATCAGATTAGAGAATGCTGATTCAACTGTAACGCAAAATATAGGAGTCGCGGCATAACTTTGATATTCGCTTATTTCCGCCATGTTGCATTTTAGTGTTCACCGCTATATTTTGTAGATTGATGAATTAAGCTAGAATTTACAACCTGATAATCTCTAATAAAAACACATTAATGTATCAATAAATATATTCCTCAAATTACCTACATTTAGATAATTTGAAATTCCAACAGTTTTAGCAATTATTTGCATTCAAACGAACATGTGTCAAATATACCTTTTGGTCGAAATAGGTATACACAAAATCGTGGTAGAAATAGTGTCAAAGATAAATATTTTGTCAATCGAACTGTTTAAAGATAATTACTTTCTCTTGTTTGTGTACTATTATTACCGAGTACGATGAATTACAAACAAAGTCACATTTAACGAATAAATAAAGATCCGAAGAGTAGTTAAACAAGCGGTGCCGCGTTTGTTTTCAAAATTAATTTTCTTGCAAAGGAAGTTTAATACTAAAAATCGTAATCTATACTTCCGACTTTATCACACCAGACGATACTTCGAACTTTTTATTTGAAGTTCAGGTAAAAAGTTCGAAGTGTATTCTGGTATATTAACGTAACACTGTTACCTACACGCTTGTGTCGCCAGTTATGTAACATTCTATACAACGTGTTTGTATACCTTTTGAGAAGAGGACTAAATTGAAAGAAACTGGTTTTGAAAGAATTTTGTTCGACAGAACTGGAACAGAAATGATATTCCAATAAAAATTGATTGTGAGCGTGCGTTGTTCAAATAACTTCTTTCAATATAGTTTGCTATTAAGTTTAATATTCATTTCAAGATTGTTATTCCTAACTAGTACAAAGTAATAAATGAATAAACAGGTTTGAATTACATAAACAATTCAGTTTTGAGTGTAGAAGGCATAGATATAAATTTGGAGAGATCGAACATAATCCTATCTTCATGAAGCTTAATAAAAAAATTATTTCTTGAACCATCACAATTAAATAATACACATATTATCTATATGTGACACTCTGCATATGTTCTTCGGGTTATAAATGAATCAATAAGCAGTTTTCTTGAATTACATAACCAACAATTCAGTTTTGAGTGTAGAAAGTATAGATATATCGAACATAACCCTATTTTCATGAAGCTTAAGAAAGAAATTACTTCTTGAATCTTGACTCTTATGTGATTTCACATACACAGTAAAGTGTGAAAAGTAACGGAACTTTTTAAATAAAAAAAAAAGTATTAGTTATTTTGCCAAAATTAATTTTTTTTATTCAAAATACATCCCTTACGCATCAATACACCGCTGAGCACGCTCAGGCAATGTTAACATAGATTTTTTTATGTCATTTTGCGGAATCGCTTCAATCACCCTTATCACAGCTGCTTGGACTTGTGTAACAGTGTCATAAAACGTTCCTTTCATGGCTAATTTCAATTTTGGAAAAAGGAAGTAATCGCATGGAGATAAGTCAGGCGAATATGGAGGATGTTGGAGCACACAAACTTGTTTTTTCGCCAAAAATTCACGAACTGTGACAGTTCTGTGATATAGTGCATTATCATGCAACAGAAACCAACTTCCCGGCGCTCGATATTCGGGCCTCACACGAACGATTCTTTTCCACAAACGTTCCATAACACCCAGATAATATTCGCCATTAACATTTTGTCCCTGTGGAACGAATTCCCGAAGTATAATACCTTTAGAATCGTTTAGAATTTAGAAAAACCCAAAACCTGGCTTTGGGTCGTCTTCCAAAGTATCACGACCATCCTGGAATCGCTTATATCACTCGAACACACGTGTACGGGATAAACAATCGTCGCCATAAACATTTTTCATTAATTCAAATGTTTCTGTAAAAGTTTTACCGAGCTTTACCGAGCAGAATTTAATATTCGCTCTTTGCTCCATCGTGATTTTGTGCCACGGTGACGAAAGGTTCTGTCGCTTTAAACGCTATAAGTTTACAATTCGTTGCTCGATTCCAATAACGATTGGTTTGTTTTGTAGGGGAGGAATACTGTTTTCAAATAGCATATTGTTTATATAGATGTCGCTAATAGTGTTCCTCAAATTTAAAAAGTTCCGTTACTTTTCAGACATACTGTGTAAATGAGACTCTCGTCGGGTTATTTTAATTCTTCGTAGCTATTTTCCTTGCCATTGAACATGTATTTAATAAAATGGCGTCGCGAAAGACAAACTTCATTAGTAACTAACAGACTCATTTGCAAATATTGCAGAAATTGCTCACAGACGTTGTTAGCTCCATAAAGAGATATTGAATTTCTTTATAAACAGATTCACGGCAGTTCAGGTCGAAATAATTAAAGAGCCGTGCAGTACTAATAACTTCAAGTTTCATTTTTATTGTAACTTGAGATGGTCTCGGTGAAAATCGAGTTAGAACACGATATTTGTAGTATGAGTAAAGTTTAATAAACGCTGGGATATTGCTTCTGTTAAATTTGATAATAATAATGATAACTTGCAAAAATAACGAACAAAACTCTGCTGTCTGATTCCTTGGTTAATAGATTTTTAAGTTAAAGGATTAATGTTAGCAAGGACATAACCCTTGACGGTCACATTGTGGTATGAAACGATATTTTGTGCTAATATAGATTTGAAAATAGTAATTGTGTAAAATTTGAAAATAGTAACTATTCTATTTTAAGCGTGTAAAATATTTCAGAAATGCAAAGATATAATAGAATTTACAAAACTACGTATTCCTTTATTGAATTTAAGATATTTCATCTGAAAATGAGCAATAAAAATGATTCAATTTATGGAATCAATAAAAAGTCGTTAAGAACATTTTCAGGCGAAATGTTTCGAAATCAATAACCGAGTTATTTCAAGAGTCTGCAAAAAATACATTCTGATATTATATGTTCAGTTTTGAAAGAAAATGGACATAATGGCGCGTAAGCCATAGAAAACGTTATATCAACGAAGCAAGTTGAAAGAAAAGATTAATCTTTGTGAAAGAATTTGTTCCTAAAGAAAATACGCGATGGTATGACAGAATATTTCCCAATAAAGGCAACAACGTTTATTGTAGATGAAATGAATAAAATGAAAAATCTGACTTTATTTCTTTCACGTAATTGTAAATGCGAATGCATGATGTATTAGAATTAGAGAACTTAATATTAATAGGTTCATTTTAATAATCAATTATTTTTATTTCCATTTTATTTTCAAATTTATTTTTACTTCAACTCATTAAATACTTTTATTTTAATTTGCTGTTTTATTTCATTTTTAATTCAATTTTATTTTTTAGTTCATTTTTATTTTCATGTACTCACTATTTCTTTTTCTATTTTATTTTCAAACTTATTTTTACTTCAATTAACTAAATACTATTATTTTAATTTGCTTTTATATTTTATTTTTATTTCAATTTTCATTTTATTCCAATTTTATTTTCAAGTTCATTGTTATTTCAATGTACTTACTATCCACTAATTATTTACGTGAAATAACTTGTCATTGAATTATTACATGTAACATGTTTGTGGCATGGACGCAATTTTAATTTATTGACGTATATGGAATTTGCTGTAACGCGTAACGTTATTATGTGTGAATTTTATTTATAATAAATGATTGAAGGGAACTTGATAAACTGGTCGAAGCTTTCTACCTGTATACGAAAAATTTTTATATATTTACGTCGTTATATAAAACAAAATATATGTATGGATATATATAATATATAAATACATAACTATAAATAATATATAAATATATATGTGTCGTAAATATCTGTATCGACATGTGTAGCGTTTCAGACATTTGCAACGATATGAAAATCAATAAAATGCAGAAAACTGTACATAATGTAATTATGCACATGAAAAGTGTACAAAATTCCCGATAAAAAGATTAACATGAATTTAAAATACGTATAAATGGCGGTATACATGTAAGTAAGTATTTCGTTTTATACACGTGCAAAGTGTCTTTTGATGAGTGTCGAACGCCGGTATCGATTATCGGATTAATTAAGCTACGTAATTCCCACGTTAATTGAGAACGAAGAACCAGCCAACGATTATTGATACGTATTTCATAGGAAATGCGATTTCTGTGTGGCTGTCAATAGCCCAACAGTGTTGAAATTACGAAACTTATCGATAGTGCTTGGCTACGTAATACTATTCTATCAAAAAATACACGCGGAAATATCAGATAGTATTGATCCTTTATAATTAATCACTGAACGAGATTATTATCGTTGCCTTCTCAATTTTCAACGTGGTATTTATATATCGTGAATATAAATGTGGATCGAAATACTGCTATGAGTATGATAAAAACAGCATCGATAAATTACATTTTCTGATTGCCCTAATTAAACTGGAATATGAATCTAAGAAAATGTGTTAGTTAAATAATAAAATGTAGTTATCGTAAAACATATAAATTACAGTTTTTTAGAATTTTAGAAGTCATAATTTTGCAATTTTAAAAATGTAGAAATTTAAAAAGTACAGAATCTAAATGTTTATTAAATAATAAAATATGATTATAGTCAAATATGTAAGTTGTAATTTTGTAGAATTTTACAACTCATCATTTTGATCAGTCTAAAAATTTAGAAATTTAGATAGTTCACATATACAAACTACTGAAATATACAACAAGCTAAAATGTTATTTATACAACACTGATTTTATTACCAAATCATATTTTATACGGCAGCTTAAATGTTTAACAAGAGGCTAACGTGTAATGATGTAATACATAACCACATATCACGCATATAAAGGGATAATCATATACCCAATACGTGACGATTTAACATACGAGTAGCATGATCACATAGTACTAGAAATGGCGTGAACTGCTACTTTCTTCTCACTTTTCTCGAATTATGTTCTTACACTCTATACGTATTATATTATAACATGGTCTAAAAGCAACGTTAATATAATTTTCTTATTAGGAGAAAGGAAAGAAAGAACTAAAAATAATAAATAAATTGTAAGTTCAATTTTTAATTTGTTTAAACTTCGTTTCAGGAATGCTCATAAAATTCTTCAGCAAGGTATATGCAAAACTAACCTGTTATAATTTTCAAATGTAACTTCTTATATTTTTTAAAGTAATATATAATATAAATATATACAGAATGTCATATAAATGTAGAATAACTTAATATGAATAATGGTACAAATTGAATTGACATTCTTGAATTTCTGTTAAAGGAAGTCAATGGAACACTAACGATCACAGTTAACGTAAACTGCTTCTAAAACGCCATCTTCCGGATCACGGTTGTAAATGAAGTTTAATCACGATCGTGATCATTTGGTGATCACTGTGATAAATGTTAGTGATTTTGCTCGCCGTCTCTACATAACAGATATACAACACCTAACAATATATACAGTCTGTTCCACAAGAGCGTGGACGCGATATCTATGAAATTTGATATACAATACAGCAAACATTGCGTCAGTCCAAACATGCAGTGTCTTCTCTAATACCATTCTCTTAGTATCATTTCTGTCACTGAGAAATTTAAGTCATTTCGAGTATACGGTAAACGATTCGAAGCAATATTCTTGTGCCAACACCCGAAAGGGCCAAAAATGAATGTTAGAAACGCAGCAAAATATCTGCACAAGTCTCGCGAATTTGTAAATAAGTGCAACGTTATAAAGAGACAACTTGCGTCGATGATCTGATCGGGGTTCGAAGCAAGCTACGGAATTTAATGCGTCGGGGTTTCTTTATGCGTCTTTCCGGATAATTTAAATGCTCAGAAGATGATTAAACTGTACCAAAGGGGTCTCGTATCGGTGAAACATTGGTTTAAAAGAACCAGAGACCATTGGATACTTCAAGAGGACGACTCCAAACACCGAAGCCGCCTTTGTATGAAATGGAAAACAGCGAATGGTGTCAACGTGTTGGATTGGCCATCTCAGTCCCCCGATGCGAATCCAATCGAAAATTTTTGGTCTCTCATGAAGTACGAACTCCGAGGAAAGCGTATTTTAAAATTGAAGACGCTAGTTTGTATTCGAGAAATATGCAGATCTCTTCCTGTCTCACACGCTGCATGGTTGAAAGTATGCCCGGGAATAATCGCTAATGGTGGTGATTGGACACATTATTAAGCAAATGCGTATTAGTTCTTTAAATATACTTTCGACCTATACATCGTTTTTACAGAAAAGATTTACTTGCACTCAGATATCGCGTCCACGCTCTTGTGGAACAGACTGTACGTGACGAAATATCGTCAGATCCCAGAATAGCAAGATAAATCAGACTTTCTTCATACATTGTTCCCTCAAATAAAATAGCAAAATGGTAAGATTTCATCTGACAGTATTGACATATTCGTTGCAGTCATTTTACGGACGTCGGCGACCAGCAAACCCTGCATCAATCACATGTATATTTACGTGGGATTTGCATCACATATGTTATTCTCCGATAGACTTCGATTCTATTTGAAGAAGACATTGGATTGATGCCATCGCTACTTACCGTACCACTGTTTCAATTCGCAGCGGACGAACCTGCGGTAAATCCGCGTTCATGGGGAAATAAATTACGTTAGTTTTAGCAGGAAAATCGAAGGTTATAAAGAATGGCAGAATAAAACGGTGTAGCGGGCCGACGATTGGAACAGTCAGCCGTGAAATTCATCGAGCGATTTATTCTCAGCAGTATTTGTCCTATTCGATTGTTTCGGTGTACTGTTGTAAACAACATTTGACAGTGTTCCAATAAGCTACCGGCGAAAACAAGCAACCGAGAAAAATCGCTAAAAGCCCGTCGCTACGAGGCAAAGGAGACAACGTACACCTTCGACTATGATTGCTGTTGCTCATTCACTTATATATAATTCATTTATAGAGATTACCTACACTCCACTGCGATGTAGGTTATGTTTGCTTAAGAACCGGTGTGAAGGAAGAACATTTTATCGGTTGGTTTCGAGTTTTACGGATCGAATATTCGAACTTTTCAGTTTTTCAATTTTGGAAATTTTCGAATCATTGGATTTTTTAATTTCGAAATCTCAGATTCAGAAATTTTCGAATTTCAGGTTTTCAAACTTAAATTTGTCAGTTGTCGAATTGCTGCATTCTTTAATTACGAGATTTTGGAACTTTAAGATTTCAAAAACTGAGGTTTTCAAGTATCATGTATTTCCAAATTTGCAAAGCCCTAAATGGTTTTTGCAAATTCTTGGATTATCAAGTTTTTGAATTTTCAAGTTTCTAAATTTCTAAATCTTCTGTTTTTGAATTTATAATTTTCTCAGATTTTTATATTTTTTAACTTTCAAATTTCTAAATTTCCTAAATATCCGAATGTCATTTTTCAAATATTAGAAACCCAAAATTCTCAAATTTTCAAGACCTTGAATTACTAAATTCTCAAATTTTCAAATCCCACGTTTCCAAACTTCCAAGTTTCTACATTTTCAAGTTTTCAGATGTTTAACGTTTTAAGTCTCTAAATTCCTCAATTTCCAAATTCAGAAATTGTGCACATTTTCAAATGCACATTATCAACTTTAATTATCAAATACCAAAATTTAAAAGTTTCTAAATTATCAAATTCCTATATTTAAAAATTTCTGAATTATTCAATTCCCAAATGAAAAATTCCTAAATTATCAAATTGTTGAATCTTCACGTTTCCAAATGTCCCATATTCGAAATCACAAGTTTTTCAATTCTTCAAATCGCTAAATTCTTAATTTTTCAAATCCTTAAATTATCTTACTTCTATAAACATAATAAAAATAAAAAAATTTCTTGAAAATAAGAATTTTATTATAGTAGCATTGTTACCTAGAAAACTATATCTATTTTCTTATTATTACCTACAACCTTTATTTTCAAATCCATCACAGTTATAATTTTCGTTGAAATCATTCTGAACCATATTTCCTTTAATAAAATAACCCAGAATTCAAAATTAATTTTCAAATAACAGTGAAATTGTTAAGGGGTTTTGTGTACCGATGTTAATACAAGAACCGTGTCGACATTGTTGAATATTTATAAGATACTATAAATAACTTTATTAGTGAACTAGAATTTACTTGCAAGCTGATAATAGAAATCAACTATGATACCTAGACAGACCTACAGATCTTCGCTCATATTGAGGTTATGGCACCAATATTATACACTTTGTAGCTTTTCACAATACTGTCCGTGTCACTAAAATGTACCAGAGCTCAATGTCGTATATAATTATATGATTAATATAATTATACGATTTGAAATTATGTATCTAAAATAATTTCAAAAGACCTTGCACCACTTTCAAAATAATCTTTCTAAAACCGTTAATCATACAAACTTCCATAGCCCAAATATCAGGGAATTTGAATTATTTTCAGTATAGATTGCTCACAGATAAAAATATATTAAGTTTTATCTATTGTTATCATTATCTTCTGTTAGACATGATTTAAATATGGCGCGTCTGGGCCGCATGCCTGTGTATCCTAGTTTCGACGTGATTTGGTGTTCGGGCACTTTCGGGTGTTTTACCGAACGTTACCGAAAGGAAGTCTTCCTATTGTTTGGTGTTCTACGAGTCTCGTGTGCTTCTTTTTCGTCTTTATTATTAGAATTATGGATTGATTTAAAGTAATAAATATTCACTTTTGTATCCACTAATTTCTTCATATTATTATATCATAGTGAAAACCACGCGGTGCACATAAGGTTAGAAACAGCGACGAAGAGCATAAGACAAAAGACGGGGACTCGCACAATTTATGCGGCAAACTTCGCGTATCATACACACACATATATACTGTCATGCGTTGACAAATCTCAACATTTATCGTGTTCGAATCTGTGCTTCTAATTCTCTACAAAAGCTGCCGCAAGACTGTAAATAACATCTTCAAAAATGTACTTGCTCTGCTTTCAAAATAAACGACTGAATTCAGGGTTAAGAGCGTGCAAAGAGAAAAAGATCTGACCGAAAGGAAGTAAAAATTTCTGCCAGTTTCTCACGGCATTACGTTTCGTCGTGTTTCACGTCTCACCTGTAGCGAGACGTTCGCCACTGAAGTCGTTTCCTCATTAAAATGCAAAGCAACTCGGACGAAAATAAAGGAAAACAAGCCGTTGTACGAGCGTTACAGTGGCTTCCACCTCTCGCCCGTTAAGTATGAAGCATTTCGTACCAGCGAGCGTTTTAAATGCGTCCTGGCTTTTAATTCGATTAAATTTTGCGTGGGATTTTCACGTTTACTACCGAATCGTTTTCATTGTGCGGAAAGGTTACAGTTTTACGGCGCGGAAGAATTTCCTTGCGACATTTTGATTGGCTACGAGAGTCTTGGTAAAAACACCTTTCCTTAATTTATTGTTCTATTAAATCATCGTGGAATATTTTTCATTCACAAAAGAACACTCAAGAAAAACTCCATAAAAAGGTTATTATTAGATTTTGAATCAGTTTGTCGGGACGTTTGACGTATAATTTAATACGTTTAAAATATAATCGTACGAATCATGTTTACTATCAGTTGTAAATCGTTGTGGATGCATTTTAACGGTTATATCTCTTTTAATGTAGAGTATAACAGCTGAATAGAATCTGTGTGTGTTAATTAAAGAGACATGTTAAATTTGCGATTATTTAGAATATACTCATATTCTTTAATTTTTTAACATCTTATATTTAAAATTTACTTCTAGTTCTCTGTTTTCTAATGACACCATTATACTTTTGCGGAACATGCATCATAAATATTATGAATTTTTGAATTCATAATTTTGAAGTTTCCGTATTCTCAAATTCTCTTTTCAAATTTTCATATTCTCAAATGCTAAAAAATTCTCAAATTGTCAAATTCTTAGATGCTAAGAAATTCTCAAATTCTGTGAATCTCCAAATCTTCAGATTTCCATGTTCACAAATTTTCAGATTACCGAATTATAAAGATTTGCAAAACCAACCCGAGGTGATCATCGCTAAACTATTTTAGCGACGGGTAGTACGAGCGTTAAACGTTCCGCAAAGCAGCCGCACTGAAATTTTTAAAGCGATAATAAAACCACAATCTGCATTCAAATGATGTTCTTTCCAAAGCGGTTTCAAAACGATTCAAACGTACCGTTAATAGCCCTCAGCATCTGCACTTTTATTACCAGGGTCCACCTTACTCTTTCTTCGACTGGCAATTATCGTCCGGATGGTTAAAAAGAAAAATCAATTAAAAGCATCAAACATCCGAGGCTGGGATTTCCATTGGTTCGAAATCGGAGTGGTTGCATGAAAGGTAGAGAAATCGTATTGTGGCTGAAGGTGGCCGTGACGTCTTTAGCAGGAAAGCGACAGGATAACGACCAACCAAGTCAGAATTCCAGGAACGCGAGCCATCCTTAGGGAGCGTCCACATTATGCCAGTAACTGATACTAATACTTCTGGCAATAGGTAATCGAATTTTTGCTTTTCTTGCTTTAGTTGTACCAGGTTTACCGTTGGAAAAAGAAGGGAAGAAAGGAAACAAACTTCTTTTTTTTAAAATCCCTAAATTCCTACATATTCAAATCTCTAGACCGGTAAATTTCCAAATTCACAGGTTCCAGATTACTAAATACTGAAATTCCTACATTCACAAGTCTCTATATTCTCAAATGCCTAGATTTCCAAATTCTTCAATTCTTAAATTCTGAATCCCAAATCTCTATACCCCCAAATGTTTATGTATATCCCCAAATTTCTGTACCCTCAAATCACTAAATTCCAAAATTTTTAGGTTTCAAATTATTAAATACTGAAATTCCTATGAGGACGTGGGTGTGTGTGGATGAGAAAGTCAGTATTTAACAGTCACTCAACAACAAAATATATTTTAACAAACAACAAAGATCAAATAACAAAATAACAAGATAACAAGAGTGTCGGTGAAATCCGCGGATGCAAACGTGACGGTGTCAAAATAACGAATGTCTCGAGCGGCGCGATGAGCAGAGTTTTTATGTGCTTTTCGAGTAGAGATGGAAATGGAAAAAGAAAAGGAAAAATACAGAGTGGAAAGTTGAAGGGGTGATAGAGAAAGTCAACGGAGAAACTTAGGCCCGCACAAGTCTGGCTGCCAAATGTGCAATCTGACATTGACCAGGCTTGCACGAGACTCTGGGAAAACTGAAAATTGCAGAATAGGCAGGAAGTGCTTAGAAATACTCAGGCAAAAGAGAAAGCTAGAAAAGTTTAGAAGAAAGATAAATTAGGAACAATGTAGTGGCGGGTAACGCCACACCTACATTCTCAAGTCTCTACATCTTCAAATGCCTAGATTTCCAAATTCCTAAATTCTGTTGTCTCCAAATCTCTAAATCCGCGAAGTCATAAATCTCCACATCTGTACATCCCCAAATCCCTACGTCCCCGCATTACTACATCCCCAAATCTCTGCATTCCCAAATCCGTACATCCCTAAATCTCTATATCCCCAAATTTCCATACCCTCAAATCGCTAAATTCCAAAATCCCCAGGTTCCCAAATTCCTAAATCTTGAAATCCCTACATCCCCAAATGTCTACATTCTCAAATTCCCAGAATCCTGAAATCCGCAAATCTCCAAATCCTAAAATCCCTAGATTTCCACATCTCCAATTCTGAAATTCTCATAAATCCCTAAAAGGTTTCTTTCTTGCCGTCTTTTTCCAAAAAGAGACTTGCTACATGCAAAGCAAGAAACACAAAAAATTCGTCTACCTACTGGCAAGGCTACTGGCATTAGTTACTGGCATAATGTAGACGCGCCCTAATGAATTGCCTACTCCATTTGCCGCGTACTGCTGTGCCACGGCATGGCGGCAACCACCACGGAACTACTTTCGCTCGATCAGTGCAGCTTCCATGGAGAATGGTGTGAATCCAGAAACGACCGAGTGCTCTTGACTTTGCATCTTGCTCAGACACTTAAACATCTACACGTAGACGTCCACATTGCGGACACACACACGTGCTCGGTGCTATATAGGTGCGCACAGTGTATGCTGTATTCGATATTGGAGATTATTGCTGCGCGTTGAATTATACGATTGCGTACTAGAAACGAGTTTTAGGACCTTTTGTGGTTTTTAATTTCTCAATTTTTTGAGAAATGAAGTTATGAAGCATGGAAATTTGCGAGATTGGAAGTTATTTATGTTGGGAAATTATGAAGCATGGAAATTTGCGAGATTGGAAGTTGAACTTTCAACATTTTTAAATTACTAAATTCTCAAGTGTCCAAATTTTAAATATTTCAAAGTTTTGAAGGGCAAATTTCGATGTACCTAATTTGTTAATTTTGTAATTCTTGCGTTTAAAAACTTTCCATTTTTTAGCACTAAAGTTTAAAAATTCTTAAATTACTACATTTTGTAATGTGTGTATTTCAAATATTTCCAATTTTTATATTATTAAATTCACATATGTCTAGAGTTTGATACTACAAAACTTTTGAAGTTAAAAATTTCCAAATTCTAAACTTCCCGAATGCTGAAATTTTTTAATTTTATACTTTTTAAATTTCTATATTATTACATTTCTATATTTTCAAGTTTTTATATTATCTATTTCAAAATTTTCAATTTTTCAAATTCAAATATTTCTAAAGGCCCACATTCAAAAATTTCTAAATTGAAGCTTTCAAGTTTTGGTCTATGAATATAGACATGTATGTTGATGCTTTCAAATGTGGTAATTTATAGATACAACAGTTTTTCTGTTTCCTTAGTTTCAGATTTTTATATTAAAAAATTTGCTAACCTTGTTTCTTTCATAATTTAAACATTTATAAATTCAGAAATATCGCTTTTGCAAATTTTCATGTTTTCATATTGGCAATTTGTCAGATTTACAAATTTACAAATTGACAAATTTGGATTGTTGGAAATTTACAATCTTTACAAATATAAAAGTTACAAATGTTTATATTTACAAATTTTGTACTTGTTTTAGTAGAATATGTACATATATTAAAATTAAAAATTTCGAAACTTTTAAATACGAAAATTTAGTAACAAATATAGGAATCTCGCATATCCAAATTTTTTAACTTCTAACTTTCTCAATTTCCAATTCGTAAATCTTAGAATTGCAAAACTTCAAGTTTTCAATTTCTAAATTTTCCAAATCCCGAAATCTTTAAAAGCAAAAATTTTCAAATTTTAATATTCCCAAATTTTTAAATTCCAAGTTCAATAATTTCTCGATTGCTTAGTTCAGAAAACTTTATTGTGCCTCGACACAAACACAAATACACTTTCTCTTTCTCCATCTCTCTCCTTCTTCATTGCGTATCTTAGAGGTATAAACGTCGCCATAAATCTTTATCCTCGACCTTCTTCTCTTCATTTTTGAAAAAAATCAGCCGGCAATACGTGAGTAACAAATAAATAAGTTTGAACGTCGACTATGTCTGCTTTTTATAGCAGATTGTTGGGAACAATATATTTTATGGCGAATTTTTATGAAAGCTCTTTTGGCTTAAAAGAACACTATTCTTTTTGGTAATATTTAAAATGCGATTTCTAGTAACTGGTAAACTTGAAAAATACTGATTCTCTTAAACGGGAAAAAGTCTAGAAAATGTTCTCAAGCTACCTCTGCACGGATAGTGCTTCTTTTAGAGAAACAAAAATGCTTCTCAACTGGATTCTCGCTTATCTTGTAAGCATTACTTTAACGTACCCACCTGCACTCGACAAAGCAAATTACTTGTATAACGCACAAAATCACGGTAAAAGCAGTAATTAACAAATTACTTCTCCGGGCTACGTACTTACAAAGTAATGTTAATTAAAACAACAACGTCGCATTGCGTCGTTGACGTGCTCATTTCTCGTCGCACATATATTTATACAAAAAATTATTTATACAAAAAATAATTCTATTTATTATCAGTTTTAACGAAACCATTTCATTCCCTTGTAATACTGCAAAGTAAATCACAGATAAATATAAATTTCCAGAAAATTTTTATATTATTTAAAAGTTTAAGGCTTTTTCGGAAAACATTGTTTAGTAAGTCTATAAAAGGATATATAATAGTATAGTTTATTCACCGTTACTAATACTACACCACTATAACAGTTTATTCATTGTTACTAGTATTATAATAGAATAATTGTTTATTCTTTATTACTATAAAATAGAACGTTCTATTTTACTAATGACGGAGAACGCTGCTCTTTGTCAAGATAAAATTAAAAAAGTCTCATTTTTTTTTAATAATGTTTATTACTGTAAAAGATTAATCATATAAAGTACTGCTTGAATTAACCGAAGTTCTATATAATTCGACGTGTCTTTCATTTTGTTTTACACAATGTCATCGAATTTGAAATTTATATGACCATTGCTGTTCTCCGATTTATATATGAAACATTAATACTATAATTATATCGACATTATACAAGCAATAGCTTATTTTAAATTGATTTTTAACAGGATATTTTGGTTTAGCATATTACGAATTCGGCCAAACTATGCTTACTATCCATGGAATGTAATAGTAAACACGAGTATATATAACGGGAGTAGTATCATCGCACTTATTATGTGCCATACATATCATACCGATTAAGTTGTACATATGGGGGCGACCATTGTTAACAGTAACCAGTGGTCCACCGGTAGGCTGGAAACAAAATTAAACAAAATTAATATGGTAACATCAACGTCATAACAATTTTGTGATTCACGTTAGAGTCCAAGCATTCAATCTGTGAATCAACACGAAAGAAACACTACTCTACAACAATAATGCTTTTCAGGATACTGTTTCCAACATAAACTTTTCGTGTATATTTGGTTCGAGTATATTTCGTCTATACTAAAATATATTATAAAGCATTATACCAAACAAATATTTCTCTTGTGTTCAGCACAAAGTTGCCAATAAGCTATAACACCGGCTGGTAATGTTCCGTAGACGTCATTGCATCGTAATTGAGATTGCAATATCACAGTAAATTTTATTAATTCAGGTGGCATGCGGGGAACTGCAAAAAGAAACGAATAATAAAACTGAACAGTATATTGTAAACTGTTTTTGAATTTTTCTTACATACTGTTCCAATTATCATGGTACGCTCCAACAACGGTTGCATCAAGTATAGCGGTATCCGGTAAAGAGTAAGGCAAACAAGCAGGTCTCACCCACTCGTTGAAATGTATGTCTTTTTCTAACTTGCAAAGCGCAATGTCGTGATATCCGAGAGATATATTATATAAGGGGTACATTATCCTCTCAATAATTCGGATCTGTTGTGGAGTTGCGTCGTCGTCTGTCCTGTTCAGATTCATATCACCTACTCGAATCCGAAAATCTGATGCGTTAACACTGTAACGTAAAATAATTAAAGTAAAATAAAATGACTTTAGAATGTCTCAAAAACTTGAGGACTCATTGTCGCTTATCTTTCAAAACTTGATGATTAATCATAAATCATCGCTTTCTCGTCAACAGTGATTAGCATTTAAGACAAACTCGATTAACCTTTAAAAGATCAGTAATTAATAAATGTTCATGAGCGCTCAGAATTTGCTAGACACTCTAAACTTCTGACGAGTACTGATATGGACATTTATTATTTCCATTGATAGTAACAAGTAACTGTCGCTACGGTAAATTCTGTTGTGAAACAACCTTGTAGAGAATTTGAAAGATTAGTAATCAATGAACGAATGCAACAAATACAAATATAAATATTTACAAGTCTTTGCTAAAAATACACTTAGCAGTGGTTAGAACAAATCTTGGGGAAATCACGCAGCCGTTGCAGGTAACAGTGCCATTAGCGGACGAGAAACCAATTGTAGCCGCAATCGAAAATTCCTTTGATTGTGCTTCGGCTTCCCCAGACGAAGATAGGCTGGGTTGCTTGTCGCTCGTAGCTGCACGAGAAATCGGCGAAGCGTTCTCCAATCTCGAGTACTCCTCACATTCTGAAATGATTAGGCTAATGTACTGATTTTTAAACACAAATTACGAAAAAACCATCCTGTCGGTCTGAACATGAGAAATATAGTCACTGTTGTGATATAGCAAGACCATAACTGGGCCGTGCATACACGTAGGACCCGGGCTACAGACTCACCCAACCCCTCAACCTTAACCCCCTCCACCCTCCGACCTCGAATACATCGAAAATACAGAGTTACAACTTGTTACTTGTATCGGTACAATTAAGAATATACGTACTTGCTGCTGCTTTGACATAGCTATCAAACCTAGATGCTGCTCTTATTGACCGTGTACGATTATTAGTTGCTGCAATTGGACAACACCATATGCCATCCTCGGGCACGTTTGTTGCAGAGATTGTTTGAAACCGCGTCTTATGAAGCGACGGACACAGTTTGAGAGGTTTATAAACGCCCACTCCACCATTAGCTATACATGGTCTGCCTGTTGTATTACGAAAAATTTATATCTACATTATTTTATAAAGAAAAAAGTATGTAGGCCTGATTGTTTATATAGCGAGATTTTGAAATTATTTTTGCTGAAACAATGTTGTCAAGTCACACTTCAAGACAAATATAGATATATAATATCAGAGGCGAATAAATGGCGATAGAAACAAATTGTTTACCTTCGAGTTGCGCCTCGGTGAGGGTAGGACCAATTACAAGCAAGAAAAGCGGTAATGATAATGACACGCTTGCGAATAATCGTATCATCTTTATGCGGCGAATCTTTCTTTCGTAACTTTCAACTGTGTCATATTCAACTGTGTTTTCTTTTATATTGGATTCGTCGCTTCTTCGTACCCCTTCCAGGTTTGTTGGTTCAAAGAAGAGGTCGCGGAGGCAATACAAATTGATTGGTTTTAGTCGTAAGAAAATAAATTATCAGGCTACTATCTATGAACGGGCCAAGCAACTACATACCAACAAAGTTCAGATCTTCTTCCTGGAAGAAATCTGAAGCAGTATCGAAAATAATTTTTTTTTTCTCAGAAAATACGTCAACGATTCACATGTGATTAAGATTTACTAACAGCTTGTTAATGCGTGTTAAGTACTGATACAAAAAGCACATGTATCCCCATGATATAAAAAGCATCTGACATGTAGATAGTAGATGAATCGTTTACTTATTTACGTCAAATTCCGTTTAAGTTGCATGTGTTATGTTACGCTTGTTGCTATTTAGATAAAATTTATCAAGTCTCATACTGCATATATTAGTTTTTATTACCGCTCGTGGCTAATCAAGTACAATGCAATCTTATCTAATTCAGGTCCCACATTATGCGTAGCTACTAGCAATGACAAATCATAAGGCAAGGAGATAAGGGTTTGCATTTCAATAAAAAAAGGATGAAGTTCGGACAAGGGGTAATGCTCGATAGTGCTGACATTTTAACTAGAACTCGTATCAGATTAAAGGAGGAAGTCCCTGGAAGAATTTTCGGCGACAAGACCTTGTTTGCCTTTCACCCCCTTTCAAAGTTGGAAACGTTTTTACTATGTATCTTCGAAAATATTAATTTTAGAAGAAAAAGTTTCAAGCAAAAGATAAAGCTCTTAGAAAGCTCTATAGAAAAGGTTATATACATTTTTGACGTAGACCTATTATTTTGATTGTTATAAACTATTGTAAGTAATGAGTTCCGATTTCAGTTGTAACGAAAAATACAGGAGTTGCGGCATAACTGTGATATTCGCTTATTTCTGCTATGTTGCATTTTAGCGTACACCGCTATATTTTGTAAATTGACGAATTAAGCTAGAATTTACAACCTGATAATTTCTAATAAAAACACATCAATGTATCAATAAATATATTCCTCAAATTATCTACATTTGGTAATTTGAAATCCCAACATTTTTGGCAATTATTTGCATTCAAACGAAAAGGTGTCAAAACACACCTTGGTCAAAATAGGTATACACAGAATCGTGGCAAAAATAGTTTTAAATTAAAATTGTTGAGCTTTGTAATAATTCTTTTTAGACGATATACTAAATTTTTAGAGGGTGAGAACCAAAAAAACATTTTTATTGAGCCACCCTGGTATATATTATTTTATCAGTTACTGTGATTAGTTTCACGACGTAATTCTCGTAACCTTGCTAACCTCTTTTCTAAAGGTACGTAATTAGTATTACGTCGTGAAACAGGTGGCTGGTAAACTTGAAAAATACTGATTCTCTTAAACGGGAAAAAGTCTAGAAAATGTTCTCTAGCTACCTCTGCACGGATAGTGCTTCTTTTAGAGAAACAAAAATGCTTCTCAACTGGATTCTCGCTTATCTTGTAAGCATTACTTTAACGTGCCCACCTGCACTCGACAAAGCAAATTACTTGTATAACGCACAAAATCACGGTAAAAGCAGTAATTAACAAATTACTTCTCCGGGCTACGTACTTACAAAGTAATGTTAATTAAAACAACAACGTCGCATTGCGTCGTTGACGTGCTCATTTCTCGTCGCAAATATATTTATACAAAAAATTATTTATACAAAAAATAATTCTATTTATTATCAGTTTTAACGAAACCATTTCATTCCCTTGTAATACTGCAAAGTAAATCACAGATAAATATAAATTTCCAGAAAATTTTTATATTATTTAAAAGTTTAAGGCTTTTTCGGAAATATTTACTTAATTGTTTTTATTATTTTTGTTGCAGTATTTTCTTAAAATATCTAACTTGCTTTTGGTATTCATTTGTTGCTAACTTTTGTTGCTGTTGACTTTTTGTTTTTTTAATTCTTAAATTTAATTTATAGTAAAATTTAATATTAATATTTTAAAGGTAAAATTTTATATTTTTGTAACAGTAAAGGACAATATTTCTGTATTGAAATATTTAATACTGAAACTAGTATTCCTTTTATCCTCTTTTAAATTCTATGAATTGTTAATAATAAAAAAAATGAATCAAATGGAAGTTCTAAAAACGGGTGAAAAAATACGTATCACTTGAAATTAGAAATCGAACATGCTTCAAAATTTTTGAAATTTAATTTACAAAAATAAAATATTGGATAGATATTCTAGTTATTGGATTTCCAATATTTCTTTTTTATGAATTTATACCACTGCTTTTACACTTTTTCCACGAAAAGTGTTAAAATATTGTACAACTCACCTAACAAAGAAAATATAATATTTTCTATTATAATTTAAGAATTTTTAACTCATTTATACACAATTCTGTTATTTTTTATCTGTACGATTATTTAAATACTAAGAAATAAAAATTCTGTTTACTCTCCACTGTATGATATTCAATTTTATAAGAAAATTTTTGGATTTCCAGATAATAATAAGAAAACTTGATTAAGCAAAATTTTCTTGTATTACAAATTTATTTAAAGACAAAAATTCTTTACTATCGAAAAGTTGCAAGATTGTATAAAGATAAAACATTGAATTGTAATAAAAAAAGATAAGAAATGTTTTCGATGATTTAGATACTGATAAATTACTCAGTTCATTTCAAGATTTGCATTGCATATATTAACATGCTTAATACATTAGAAAATTAATTTTAAAGTAACCAGGAAACATCATTTAATCGTCAAATTCTGAGCAATTATTAATTTACTGAACTATTCCTCATACTAGCATTTTTTAATCCTTTTCATAATTAGCTCTTCTTTTCTCTTAAAAAATCTCTCTCAATCCTTGAAAATGAAGAAACTCATAAAAAGCAAGGTTAGGAAAGAATCGATCCTTCGCAAGCAACCTAAAATATAAACTTTTGCAACTTAAATTATGAACAAATGAACTGTTTTTATAAATGGTCATTCTCACTGTATTAACAAAAGATTGCCTAATCAACAAAAAGATATGATTACTTTGAACAACAGTGCAAACGCGTGCGAAGCGTTCATGTAAACATATGTTTGCGACAGCGGTAGCATTAAAATTCTATAGAATATGAGACGTTTATTTTAAAAGTGACCTAAGTCCATTTATGTTTAAATTGCGATCTTTAAGAGTTTGCGTTTCAATGAAATTAAAAATATACGTATAGGATACTAATGTATCACACTCCTGAAGTGTATTAAATGGAGTTCAACTTACACTTCCCATTAAAATAATAGCAACTATTAAATTAATAATATGCGTCTCCTTACCAAGAATGGACTTAACTTTCAAAGTCAATTTTTCACCTATCAAAATAGCTACGAAAATGTACATGTCCAATATGATCATATACTCTGAATATACTTAACCGTAAAATATTTTATATGACACCAAGTGGTATATGTTACTATAGTTAACAATCAACAACTGACAAATGGACGTAGGCCATTTTCAAAATAAACAGCTCATATCAAAGGCATTAAATATCATGAGAACCTCCGTTTCCTTTGTAACTACTTTTTCGTAGCGGCAAGCATAAATCAGAATTTCAGGAGGTTTTTCTGGTCGTGTTGGCCGGTATTTAAAGTTAAGCCCCGCGCAACGATTCACGGAAAATTAACTTAATCCGACTGGTGGTCGTTATATTATGGTACCAGTGTAAAACAAGTATGGAGATTCTCTTTAATTGCGCCCTGTAATCGAGCTTCTTTAAGTTCAGTGCCTTTCGAAACGCTAACTAATCCTTTCCGTTCTACAAACATTTGTATGTACGCTCCGTGTCAATGTGGTCAACGAATACCGTCATAATTTTCCACTCGAATGGAAATATCTATTACGAAGAAAAAGCTGTCATGTTACAACAAAAATAGTGAGTTGAATTTCGACTGCGACACCATGCTCTTTCCTTGCATGATAGTATTCAAATTTTGTAATTAAAATGTCTAGAAATTTGGTTCGTAATTTTATAAATTTGTAGATATTGAAATCACAAAGAATATCAAGAAATTAACAAATTTTTAAATTGCAAAAATAATTATCCACTGACTGTCATCACTGGTCTAGCTAATTTCTTATTAAGAATTTTCATACGACGTTTAAGCAGTCATTTTCATCAAATTTTGAGGTTTATGACGGTTGAATTGTAAATACCTTTTATTATTATTTCTTTAAAATTTTAACACATATACATAATAATATTTAAACACTAATGATATATTAAAAACATTAGTTGTCCTAAAATGGAGTTCTCTGCATATAAAATCACAATTGACTGCACTTAAAATATCATTTAACATGTATAGTGCAGAAAAAGCGTTTGCTGCAGATATTGTACGCGTCTTACAAGTTGAAAGTCGGGGGAAATATGAATCACGTTACTACACATGACAACTTACCAGATACACGCAGTACATTTTAAATTATAACGCAAAAACGTTACTTATAGTCTTAAAAAACTAAAAGATTATAGAAGAATGTAATTTATTTATACAAATAAAGGATAATGAAACAAACAAGTGACTTTCCATCAACTATTTACATTCAATAACTGACACAAGAGACTTCTTGCTAATCTTATACTGTTGCAATATTTGACTCACTTTATAGCATATTAAAAGTTACATGAAAAATAGCATCCACGATTACCTCATTTGTTAAATTTACCAACGATCTAACTTCAGAATTTGACTACCGTGCTTTAAATTAATTCCCAGACTTTCTACGTCCTGAAATTCGCTATTTAATATGCAGCAACCAAACAATTTCCATGGGTAATTATCGTATCGTGGGATTTGAAGTTCTGGTTACGTCTTTAGCGAAAGGAGTTACCGTAAGGGTACCGTGTCCTTAGGGAATGGAAACTTCGAACTGACAATTGAACATATGACAATCGTATTAATGATTTAGAATTCATGGCTCTGTGTGAACTATGAATCGTTAGTCTCTATTCAAAGGATTGATGCTGTCGTCATCTTCGTCGTTAACTTCGTCGCGAAGTTATATATCGCTGGGCACAGGAGATGCATGCGAATGGTCGATTTTAGCCCACGTCGCCGCCATGACCGCAAATTTCTTCGTTGCAGACGCTTCCAACAGAATATATCAGAGGGGTTGTAATAATAAATAGGAATATATATATATATATATATATATATATATATATATATATTTATTTATAAACTTAACATTGCTCATTTACGATAACATACTTAGTAGACTATTTTGTAAAAAATGACAATTATTGAAAAGATAATTGCGTGCTGAAGACCGTTTTCGGGATGGCTATTTGCTTTAGAACGCGTGAGACTATCTAAAAATGGCGTGCGAAATCACTAATAGTGATTTATCGTAGTGATCACAAAATCACGATCGTGATAAAACTTCATTTATAACCGTATTAGACGTTTTAAGCGCGGTTAACTGTGATCGTTAGTGTTCCATTGATTTTTTTTAGCGAAAATTCAAGAATGTCAATTCAATTTTTACTATTATTCACATTAAATTTTTACACATTTATTTGACATTCTGTATGTATTTATATTATACATTACTTTAAAAGATAATAAGTTACAAAAACTAGAAGCAGGTTTTGCGTGTACTTTGCTGAAGAATTTTATGAACATTCCTGAAGCAAAGTTTAAAGAAATTAAAAATTAAACTTATACTTACAATGTATTTATTGTTAGTTCTTCCTTTTCGTTCTCCTAATTAGAAACTTATATTAACTTTTAGATCATGTTGTAATATAATACGTATATAGTCTAAGAACGTGAGAAGTAAAAAGAATGTTCTCTTCCAATCAGAAGCGATCACGAAGAATCACGAATCACCGTGAAAAATGACCGTGATCGGGAACGTGATCACTAGTAATTCGAAAGTAGCAGTCATCTCTAAAACTATCTACTAACGAAAAGAAACGAAAAACTGCACTAGGAGGCGTCAACCATTGAAGAAAAATCCTTCAATGTGCACTAACAACGTCTGAAGCAAAACAATAGTAAACGAAAATATGACAGAAATTTTACATTTATTAGAATATAAAACTTTGTTTTATTTTAATGTTTCAAACTTGTTTGCTAATTTCTATTTATGGAGAGATTCTTGTCTTTAAATATTTACAATATGGATCTTTCACAATAATTTTAATATATGAAGGCATAGTATCTTTAGACAGTGTACAGTGTTAAAACGTAGTTTCAAATTAGGTTACTTACGTGACAAGAAATGAATTAACCATTATTTAATAAGTCTATAAAAGGATATATAATAGTATAGTTTATTCACCGTTACTAATACTACACCACTATAACAGTTTATTCATTGTTACTAGTATTATAATAGAATAATTGTTTATTCTTTATTACTATAAAATAGAACGTTCTATTTTACTACTTTCTGATTCGCCTTTAAACGAAAACGAGTGACATCGCGTCTGTACGAATAAAAAAGAAGTAAACTATTTCAATTTAATATAGGAATAAATTGCTGTGCCCCCAACACACCTTGACACACCAGTTTGAGATGCAACTTATTAATTGTATTGAAACAGAAAATATATGTACAGAAAATGAAACAGAAAATATGTTGTTATGTAAAGAGTTGTTCTTGATGGTCTACTGATCGGAAGTTGGTCTACCGAAGATCCAAATATATCAGGTTGTCTTCCGCATGGAATAGGTATTTAACTTACAAGAAAAAGTTACGACGTGACATTATATGAGATAATACGTATAAGGAAACTCTAGAATATTATCTGTAAATAACTTAAAATATTCCATGATGTGTCTATGTAAAGATCCAATGACCTCAAAGATGTCGTGATATCTACATTCACAGTAATACAGAATTATTTATCAAGAGTTGCGATGAATAATGACGGAGAACGCTGCTCTTTGTCAAGATAAAATTAAAAAAGTCTCATTTTTTTTAATAATGTTTATTACTGTAAATGATTAATCATATAAAGTACTGCTTGAATTAACCGAAGTTCTATATAATTCGACGTGTCTTTCATTTTGTTTTACACAATGTCATCGAATTTGAAATTTATATGACCATTGCTGTTCTCCGATTTATATATGAAACATTAATACTATAATTATATCGACATTATACAAGCAATAGCTTATTTTAAATTGATTTTTAACAGGATATTTTGGTTTAGCATATTACGAATTCGGCCAAACTATGCTTACTATCCATGGAACGTAATAGTAAACACGAGTATATATAACGGGAGTAGTATCATCGCACTTATTATATGCCATACTTGACATACCGATTAAGTTGTACATATGGGGGCGACCATTGTTAACAGTAACCAGTGGTCCACCGGCAGGCTGGAAACAAAATTAAACAAAATTAATAAGGTAACATCAACGTCATAACAATTTTGTGATTCACGTTAGAGTCCAAGCATTCAATCTGTGAATCAACACGAAAGAAACACTACTCTACAACAATAATGCTTTTCAGGATACTGTTTCCAACATAAACTTTTCGTGTATATTTGGTTCGAGTATATTTCGTCTATACTAAAATATATTATAAAGCATTATACCAAACAAATATTTCTCTTGTGTTCAGCACAAAGTTGCCAATAAGCTATAACACCGATTGGTAATGTGCCGTAGACGTCATTGCATTGTAATTGAGATCGCAATATCGCAGTAAATTTTATTGATTCAGGTGGCATGCGGGGAACTGCAAAAAGAAACGAATAATAAAACTGAACAGTATATTGTAAACTGTTTTTGAATTTTTCTTACATACTCTTCCAATCATCATGGTACGCTCCAACAACGGTTGCATCAAGTATAGCGGTATCCGGTAAAGAGTAAGGCAAACAAGCAGGTCTCACCCACTCGTTGAAATGTATGTCTTTTTCTAACTTGCAAAGCGCAATGTCGTGATATCCGAGAGATATATTATATAAGGGGTACATTATCCTCTCGATAACTCGGATCTGTTGTGGATTTGCGTCGTCGTCTGTCCTGTTCAGATTCATATCACCTACTCGAACCCAAAAATCTGATGCGTTAACACTGTAACGTAAAATAATTAAAGTAAAATAAAATGACTTTAGAATGTCTCAAAAACTTGAGGACTCATTGTCGCTTATCTTTCAAAACTTGATGATTAATCATAAATCATCGCTTTCTCGTCAACAGTGATTAGCATTTAAGACAAACTCGATTAACCTTTAAAAGATCAGTGATTAATAAATGTTCATGAGCGCTCAGAATTTGCTAGACACTCTAAACTTCTGACGAGTACTGATATGGACATTTATTATTTCCATTGATAGTAACAAGTAACTGTCGCTACGGTAAATTCTGTTGTGAAACAACCTTGTAGAGAATTTGAAAGATAAGTAATTAATGAACGAATGCAACATATACAAATATAAATATTTACGAGCTTTTTCTAAAAATACAATACGCAGTGGTTAGAACAAATCTTGGGGAAATCACGCAGCCGTTGCAGATGATAGTGCCACTAGCAGACGTGAAACCAATTGTAGCCGCAATCGAAAATTCCTTTGATTGTGCTTCGGCTTCCCCAGACGAAGATAGGCTGAGTTGCTTGTCGCTCGTAGCTGCACGAGAAATCGGCGAAGCGTTCTCCAATCTCGAGTACTCCTCACATTCTGAAATGATTAGGCTAATGTACTGATTTTTAAACACAAATTACGAAAAAACCATCCTGTCGGTCTGAACATGAGAAATATAGTCACTGTTGTGATATAGCAAGACCATAACTGGGCCGTGCATACACGTAGGACCCGGGCTACAGACTCACCCAACCCCTCAACCTTAACCCCCTCCACCCTCCGACCTCGAATACATCGAAAATACAGAGTTACAACTTGTTACTTGTATCGGTACAATTAAGAATATACGTACTTGCTGCTGCTTTGACATAGCTATCAAACCTAGATGCTGCTCTTATTGACCGTGTACGATTATTAGTTGCTGCAATTGGACAACACCATATGCCATCCTCGGGCACGTTTGTTGCAGAGATTGTTTGAAACCGCGTCTTATGAAGCGACGGACACAGTTTGAGAGGTTTATAAACGCCCACTCCACCATTAGCTATACATGGTCTGCCTGTTGTATTACGAAAAATTTATATCTACATTATTTTATAAAGAAAAAAGTATGTAGGCCTGATTGTTTATATAGCGAGATTTTGAAATTATTTTTGCTGAAACAATGTTGTCAAGTCACACTTCAAGACAAATATAGATATATAATATCAGAGGCGAATAAATGGCGATAGAAACAAATTGTTTACCTTCGAGTTGCGCCTCGGTGAGGGTAGGACCAATTACAAGCAAGAAAAGCGGTAATGATAATGACACGCTTGCGAATAATCGTATCATCTTTGTGCGGCGAATCTTTCTTTCGTAACTTTCAACTGTGTCATATTCAACTGTATTTTCTTTTATATTGGATTCGTCGCTTCTTCGTACCCCTTCCAGGTTTGTTGGTTCAAACAAGAGGCCGCGGTGGCAATACAAATTGATTGGTTTTAGTCGTAAGAAAATAAATTATCAGGCTACTATCTATGAAGAGGTCAAGCAAGTACATACCGATAAAGTTTAGAATTTCTTCCTAGAATAAATCTGAAGCAGTATTGAAAATAATTTATTTTCCTTAGAAAATACATGAAAGTTTCACATTTGATTAAGGTTTATTAACAGCTATTAATGCTTACCACGTGGTGATACAGAGAAACTCATGATTCTCCATGATATAAAAAGCATCTGACATTTAGATAGGAGATGAATACTTGTTTATTTCAAATTCTGTTTACGTTGCATGTGTTACGTTACGCTTGCTGCTACTTAGATAAAATTTCGCAAGTCTCATACTGCATATATTAGTTTTTATTACCGCTCGTGGCCAATCAAGTACAGTGCAGTCTTATCTAATTCAGGTCCCACATTATGCGTAGCTACTAGCAATTATATATTACATGATATTTTTCTTTTTGGAGTTCATCATTCATTTCCCGAAATAAAAAGTTTTTACACTGTTTCGTTCTTTATAAAGTTTTCGAAGCGAAATTGCAAAATCCGTATGACATATTGCTTTTTAACTTAAAAATCTTGGAATTACAGAATGGTACTTTTGCTCATTCTTGGAAATAACTGTCCTTGTCTCTTCTGATCAAAATAGCGTATGATTCGGTCACTAGACTTGACCCCTAATACATCTACGAGTGTTTGCACACGCAAACATTGATGAGTAAACAAGTTCTTAGTTTATAAATTCGAGAACTTAAAAATTGGTAATTCTTTAAATTTCTGTATGTATAGATTTGGAATATTTGAATGTATATATTTGGAAATTTCATACTTCCCAAATTTCTACAGTGTGAAATTTTATAATACCACCAACTAATAATTCGATAATTTGAAAATTTCATATATTTAGAAATTATATATCTACATTTTTAATTATTGAAAATAAAAAGTTCTAAAACTTTTTAGTTAAAAAGTTTGATGCATTCTTTTGAAGTTACTTCTCTATTGCTGTCACTGTTGTCTGATGTCGGCACTGTACATGTAGTTGAAAAATATTTATGTCAACTTGTACAAATGTAGTTAACCAAATGGTGAGTTCGACTCACTTTTTGAATGCAAAGGATTAAAATCTATTATGCACACATAGTTTGAAACTCGGTTTTGCTCGCTTGGGGGCTCTCCTCCCTCCTTAGCCACCTTTCGACACTTTTGACAATTTTTCTCAGATTTTCGGCGCATTTTATGAAACTTTGATTCTCTGACAAAAAGTCGTATCTGGCATCGTTTGGCCTGTACATTTGTATACCTAAGTGGGGTAGGGTTTTACAGTATTTTGACAAAGAATAAACAACCTCTAGAACATAACTAACTAAACACACTAATTCTTTATCTCCATAAAAATCAATACAGATTTGAAGAAAAGCATCTTATTAAATTTCGAAATTTAAAATAAGAAACGTGACAACAGTTTTAGTAAGGTTTATATTAACCCCTTGCACTGACCTATTTGTCAGATGCGTCAGTCAGAACTAATTAAACACAGCCACAATATTAAAAGAGACAAAGAATGTTGAAATGTAATGACAACATGGTATTATGCAATCGTTGACTATGCAAATTATAATTGGACTTGAACTCCAAATTGAAGCATATTCAAAATTCGAGTAAAATTGATCCCAACTCAAGTACCACTGCGTCACGAGTCAGACACATCAAAATAGTGCAAGGGGTTAAATTGACCCTTGAAGAATGGTGGAATAAATAACGAGCAGTGTTAAAACTCCAAATTATAAAGTTGAAATTTAATCTATTATTAAAGAACCGGTGCTTAGAATATCAGACCTTGAATCGTGTATACTAACCACGATGGATGCAAATGTACCCATTAATAAAAAGTTAAAGAAGCAGCTTACAAATTTGAACAAAATTCGTCTGGTGGAACACTCCTCTAGGAATCTTCAAGAAATTCCCGTTTCCATTCAATGCTCCATCAGAACAACGCTTCCAACCGAAACGAAGCATTGTGCATGGTGTTCGCAATATGCATGCGCGAACAGTTCCAATCTGCGCGATATTTTCGCTGTAAGATTCCTCGGCACGTAGAACGTGATCGAAAATGATAGCTCGAAGGGAAAAAATAAGGTACGAATGGAATGGCAACGGGGATAGAAAAGAAAATCGGTATGGGGCATTTTTGAGCTTCGATATTCGCGTTTAGATGCTCGGGTGCATGTCGCTGCTCGCGAGCTGTGCATACAAATGAACGGTTTCGGCTCGTTTCGACGCCGTTGCGGTCACGCGTCCTCGTTGATGCATTTAACCCTTTGCGGACGATCAACGATGTAAGGCGAAAAGACATAAGTTACATTTACAGAACGTTTAAATTTATGTCCGAATTAATGGAGCGACGGAATAACTCTGAATCGACTTTAGGGGTCTCCCGCGTTGTTCTGCTGAAGGCATACATTGGCGAGGGCGAACGGATATCTCAGACGAAACGTATTGAGACAATTTATGGAAGCGCAACAGATCAAGATCAATTGCAGCATTTCGCAGAAATATTTACATCGTTCAAAAGTATAAGTTCTCTTCATTTTTAGCTAGCTTACCGGGTTCAACAGAACGACGGACCAAATCTGAATTGGCTTTAATCTTTTGAATTCGTCAGATTACTATAGTCATCTGCATGTACTCTGTAAGACGTGCGATGCCACAAGGCATTGCAAAGTTATTGCCATACTTATACCATAAATTTTGTATGTCAAATGACAAACTTACAAAAATTAAGCAAATTTAAGATCATCCTAGTATTTTCATTACGTGCTGTATTTACAGTATGGGATTTAAATCCGTGCTTAAAAGGTTATGGTCCACATGCGGTAAAATACGAAAAATGCGATCCTTGTTTCTCTTGCGTTGCTCTGTAGAGGAGAGACAAGGAGAACAATAGTTTCGCCAGCACTAATTTTCAAGCATAGAAGCAGTATTTTCCTACGCTTTCTTTTTCGAAATGTTCTTCGTGTAATTATGCAGACTGCAGAACCCCATTTTGCAATTCGAATCTTAAGATTTGTTAAAAATGAAAATATATTTTTATAACATTTTGAGAGCCAAATTGCAAAATCGGACTGTGTACCGACCTGCATAATTATGCAGAGTATAGTTTGAAAATGAAAGCGAAAATATTGGTTCTTTTCTAGAAAATCTGGCGTCAGCAAAATTATTGCTGTCTTCATCTTTTTCGCAGGAGAGATACGGAATTTCTCGGTTTCGCCTCCAGATGTCCTTAATTCAATATAGTAGATTCTTATTTTCCCTTTTGAAGTAAAGTTTTTAATTATTGGCACTACAAACAAATTTATAATGCCCATTTTTAAGTATACACTACAATTTCTATAAAATTTAAAAATAAAAATAAAATGAATTGTTAGTTATTTTATGGAAAATAAAGAAATACTTATTGTCCAAGAAGATATAATAAAACGGACATAAATACATGAAGAAGTGACTGAAACTGAACCTACGGTATAACGCACACATAATTTAAATAAACACTCGATAAAACATGAATTAATATACATACTAATTCTTCATCTCGATAAAAGCCAGCAGATTTCAAGAAAAGCCTAATTAATTTATTAAAAAAAAAGAAAACTTCTAAATAACTGAAATGATCCATCTGGTAGTTTTAGCGTTAAAGTTAGAAAAGCTTCTTCTCGCAAAATTAATTAGAAGACGCAAGTACTGTTTAAAATAATAAGCACGATTTAAAAATGTATAACCCGTGAAAATATCGTTAAGAAGCGTTGAAACGGGGCGTCCGATAATTAAACTGCAAATTAATTATTCATTGTACAGACGAAGGAGACGAAACTCGAGAGAAAAAAAGTTCGAAGGGGTATTGAAAATGAGACGCGGTAAAAATTTATTTACCTAATTAAGATAACGCTGAGGTGTCGCGGCGAACTGTCGGTGATAAGTAAATTAATTCAACGCCACAAGAAACTGATGTGCCCGAGGCAATCTTACCTCGTTAAACCGAAAATATCTGATGTTAAAAAGGGTCTGGAAGACATAATCGCTGAATCTACCTTCGCGAGAAATTAATGATTTCAACTGTGAAATTGTGAGATTTGCTCAGCTGTATTATCTCTTATTGTAATTTTATCTGTTCAAGAGTGGTTGTTTATTTATATATAGAGTTAACGCTTTGCTATCACATATTCCGTAAAATGTTTGATAAATCACCCTTTTTATACGTATATGATAAGAAGAGATTTCATTTCTCCAAATTACTTAATTTCGAATACTTTCAATTTTCAAATTTTCATAATTGCAAAATTTTAGTTTGCAAATTCCTGAATTTTCCAAATTCTGAAACCTCAAGTTTTTACGTTTCAAATTGAGGGTTCAGAATTCTAAATTCTAAAAAAAATTCTAAATTCCCGAATTTCAAAGTTTGTAAAATTCTTATTCTCAAGTTCCCAAATTTGTAAAATTTAAAATTCCACAGTCTTGACATTCCAAATTCAAAAATTCTGAGAATTCTAAATTCTCGAATTTCGAAATTTGCAAAATTCTTAATTCTCGAGTTCCAAAATTTTCAAAATTTTAAATTCCACAGTCTTGACATTCCAAATTCCAAAATTCTGAGAATTCTAAATTCTCGAATTTCGAAATTTGCAAAATTCTTAATTCTCGAGTTCCAAAATTTGTAAAATTTAAAATTCCTCAGTCTTGACATTCCAAATTCAAAAATTCTGAGAATTCTAAATTCTCGAATTTCGAAATTTGCAAAATTCTTAATTCTTGAGTTCCAAAATTTGCAAAATTTAAAATTCCACAGTCTTGACATTCCAAATTCCAAAATTCTGAGAATCCTAAATTCTCGAATTTCGAAATTTGCAAAATTCTTAATTCTCGAGTTCCAAAATTTTCAAAATTTAAAATTCCACAGTCTTGACATTCCAAATTCCAAAATTCTGAGAATTCTAAATTCTCGAATTTCGAAATTTGTAAAATTCTTATTCTCAAGTTCCCAAATTTGTAAAATTTAAAATTCCACAGTCTTGACATTCCAAATTCAAAAATTCTGAGAATTCTAAATTCTCGAATTTCGAAATTTGCAAAATTCTTAATTCTCGAGTTCCAAAATTTTCAAAATTTTAAATTCCACAGTCTTGACATTCCAAATTCAAAAATTCTGAGAATTCTAAATTCTCGAATTTCGAAATTTGCAAAATTCTTAATTCTCGAGTTCCAAAATTTTCAAAATTTAAAATTCCACAGTCTTGACATTCCAAATTCAAAAATTCTGAGAATTCTAAATTCTCGAATTTCGAAATTTGCAAAATTCTTAATTCTCGAGTTCTCAAATTTTAAAAACTTAAAATTCCACAATTTTGGCATTCCAAATTCTGGAATTAAACAAATTCTAACTTCTTAAGTTAACAAATCCCCTTTCGAAGGTTTAAGTTCGAAAATTTCTAAGTTTGAAAGATGGTACATTTCAAAATGTCTTCCAAACACGAGTGATTTCCAAAATTCTATACGATAATCTTTTTTAATAGAGATAAATATATCCTTTCTTAAACACGGAACCTACTAACAATCTTACCAAACAAAAGAACAAAAATACTTTAAGATGAAATACTTGAACAGTTTATTTTGATAGTGGTTAAGCACATTTGTCAGTTGTTTGTTGTTAACTTATAGTAACATATACCACTTGGTGTCATAAAAAATATTTTACGGTTAAGTATATTCAGAGTATATGATCATATTGGACATATACATTTTCGTAGTTATTTTGATAGGTGAAAAATTGACTTTGAAAGTTAAGTCCATTCTTGGTAAGGAGAGGCATATTATTTATTTAATAGTTGCTATTATTTTAATGGGAAGTGTAAGTTGAACTCCATTTAATACACTTCAGGAGTGTGATACATTAGTATCCTATACGTATATTTTTAATTTCATTGAAACGCAAACTCTTAAAGATCTCAATTTAAACATAAATGGACTTAGGTCACTTTTAAAATAAACGTCTCATATTCTATAGAATTTTAATGCTACCGTTGTCGCAAACATATGTTTACATGAACGCTTCGCACGCGTTTGCACTGTTGTTCAAAGTAATCATATCTTTTTGTTGATCAGGCAATCTTTTGTTAATACAGTGAGAATGACCATTTATAAAAACAGTTCATTTGTTCATAATTTAAGTTGCAAAAGTTTATATTTTAGGTTGCTTGCGAAGGATCGATTCTTTCCTAACTTTACTTTTTATGAGTTCTTCATTTTGTTTACTTTCGAATGCCCGTATGTGACATTGTTCCTGTTTTTAAGGGTTGAGAGAGATTTTTTAGGAGAACAGAAGAAAAAATCTTAAAATGGACCGAAAAATGCTATTGCATAAATGGTGTTTTTTAAGTGTTGTAGTGAAATATAAAGGAAATTGAATTTTTTTTCAATTTGAAGCATTTTAAATTATATGGAATGCATTTTTGCTGTTTCAAATTTTATAACACATCTAGTTAATAGTTAAATATTTAAATTTTAACACAAATAGTAGGTCACGTTCAAAATAAACGACTCACTTATTCATTCAACATATATCATCCTTAAAGATCCACATTTTTCAATAACATCATCCTAATAAAACAATAATTCGTTTGAAAATTGAATTAACGATACCGAAAGATAAAAGGTATTGAAAGTTTAATAAATCTGAAACGACTCTTAACTATATCTCGATAGTAAAACATTGTTATCGTAACTTCTTAATTAATGAACCGTTAACACGTTTACTTTGCCCCTTAAGGCAAAACTTGGTTTATATAGCAGTAGGTTCATTAAATCTTTCTAAAGTACACACATGAAACCCGTTTTCCGATAATTGAAGTTTATGTTTTTACGTTCCTCGCAATTTTTAAGGAAGTTCAATTCCCCGAGAAGTTTCGAAGCACCCATTCCACGGTGTTTATTTAGTAACTTTCATGACAGTTGTTCGAAGCTGTTCAAACAACGTTTAATCAACGTGTGAAAATCCTGCTAAGTAAATTACGAAGTTTAGGAAAAGGAACTGCAATCTCCTGGTATCGGCTTGCCGTTACACTAAGCAGATTATCGTTACGAGTTACAACTTATTGATTAAATTGAGCGAAGAGAAGATCATGTCGAGAACGTCGTTAAAATTGTTAATTGAAACATCGACTGGAAAATTGCCAAACGATCTTCGCCAATGGGTATTATCAGTACAGAATTATTGATACGGCACATAATATTAATATTTAACGTATCGACTATTTGATACTTGTTCAGGTGTTGAATAATATTAAGCACAAAAAGAATTATGTTTAATATAAATATAAATTAATATTAATATAAATTGTGCTTAAAATTTTGTATAATCATATATTTGTGCATGAAATTGTTTCGTAAATTATATTGATGATATGCATATGTATATGTGTATCATGTATCATGTATGTATGTTTTAAATTGTAATTAATATGATATGTATATCTTTCATGTGATAAATATTATGATATATAAGAAATTGAAAATTGGAGACTTTAAGAATTTGAGCTTTTGAGAATTTGAAAATATGAGAATTTGTGAATTTGAGAACTTGAGGATTAAAAAATATGAGAATTAGAAATTTGAGAATTTGAGACTTCCAAAACATGAAATTTTGAATATAGAAAATTGTAAAATATAGAAGTTTGATAATTCGTGAATTCGGTAATTAAGAAATATAGTTATTTGGTTTTCCAGAAATTTGATAATCTAGTTATTTGGAAATTTTGAAGTTTGCTGATTTAGAGACAAACTTACTAAGTTAGAAATTTAGAAACATTCAGTTCAGATTTCCAGATTTTGACATTGAAAAATTGACTGCCTATCAGCGCATTCGAATGAACGCCATTTACACGATGTTTGTGCAACTGTATCTTGTAACAAGCATGAGTTGTCAAACTGAACTGCAACAAATATTTGTCATGCGAGTAACGTTCTCCAAGTACACTCTAAATATTCTACCATAAATTCTCATAAACCTTGTGATTAGGAAATATACAGTTTTTGTTAATAATACTCCATCATAACTGTATCATCTGATTAATTATTAATTATTCAAATATTTTACCTTTAAACTACGTTTCAAAATAAATGAAAAATTGTAATCAACCTTGTTTTTCTCGGAATGATTAAAAATTTACAATTGTTTAAAAAATTATTTTTATAACGTTAAACATGATTAATATAATTCCTCAAAAATTCTTGAAAAGTTAGATGTACAATTTCAGTACCATCAATTTTATTCTAGACTTTGACATTTGCTTATTTTTATTATACATTTGGAGAACAAACTTTTTGCACGGTTGTTACGCCAGATTAGATTGAACGAGAATGGTCAAAACGTGAGGACATTTGCAAGAGAATAAAGAGAACTAACGTTTATAGCATGTAGAGGGGAAAAGAATCAGCAAAATCGGATTAACTGGATCAGAATTCTAAGCTGGATCTTTCGCTTGCTTTAACCAATTAAGTTATCGAGCTTGTCGACAAATTCTTCTCTATCCATACTTGTTCATTTCAAATAATCTCTTTAACGCTTGCATTACAGAACAATATAAATGGAATAACAAATTTTCAAAAAACCTTTTACTGCCATTAAAAAGTAAAATAAATCCGTATTTTACACAGCGTCGTGCTTTAAATCAATTGTTTAAAAAATTGTTAGAAAAAAGCTACACATAAATGTTGGTCACTATCGAAAAAAAGTGACCCAGTCCTAATAACTTCATCCTTTATATTTATTATTAGCATTATTTCTATCACGATTTTGTGTATACCTATTTCGACCAAAAGGTGTTATTTAACATCATTTCGTTTGAATGCAAATAATTGCTAAAACTGTTGGAATTTCAAATTATCAAATGTAGATAATTTGCGGAATATATTTATTGATACATTGATGTGTTTTTATTAGAGATTATCAGGTTGTAAATTCTTGCTTAATTCATCAATCTACAAAATATAGCGGTGTACACTAAAATGCAACATGGCGGAAATAAGCGAATATCAAAGTGATGCCGCAACTCCTGTATTTTCCGTTACAACTGAAATTGGGATTCTCTAATCTGATTATAATTGATATGCTGCTTCAAAATGGTGTTGATATTTATATGTAAAATGGTTTAAAATTAGGCACTGTCATGAAATCCTTAAGGTGTCACCTCATGATAGGAATAAACATATGCACATTTTTAGATCTAGTTGAGCTAGAAGAAAATGACATCGCTGAATTAATTTAACAACTATTGCATGAAAAGTTTAAAAATTAATTGTGGAGAAATGATTCAACTTAGAAAATAATTTTGAGTTAAAATTTGAAAGGTGTCTTTTGATACTTCTTAAAAGTTACTGAGGACGACAACCTCGACAACATACACAGTATGCCTGAAAAGTAACGGAACTTTTTAAATTCAAGGAAAACTACTAGCACCATCTATTAAAACAATATGCTATCTGAAAACAGTATTCCTCCTCTATAAAACAAACCAATCGTTATTGGAATCGAGCAACGAATTGTAAACTTATAGTGTTTAAAGCGACAGAACCTTTCGTCACCGTGTCACAAAATCACGATGGAGCAAAGAGCGAATATTAAATTCTGCTCGGTAAAGCTCGGTAAAACTTTTACAGAAACATTTGAATTAATGAAAAATGTTTATGGCGACGATTGTTTATCCCGTACACGTGTGTTCGAGTGGTATAAGCGATTCCAGGATGGTCGTGATACTTTGGAAGACGACCCAAAGCCAGGTTTTGGGTTTTTCTAAATTCTAAACGATTCTAAAGGTATTATACTTCGGGAATTCGTTCCACAGGGACAAAATGTTAATGGCGAATATTATCTGGGTGTTATGGAACGTTTGTGGAAAAGAATCGTTCGTGTGAGGCCCGAATATCGAGCGCTGAGAAGTTGGTTTCTGTTGCATGATAATGCACCAAGTCACAGAACTGCGCTGTTCGTGAATTTTTGGCGAAAAGACAAGTCTGTGTGCTCCAACATCCTCCATATTCGCCTGACTTATCTCCATGCGATTACTTCCTTTTTCCAAAATTGAAATTAGCCATGAAAAGAACGTTTTATGATACTATTACACAAGTCCAAGCAGCTGTGACAAGGGTGATTGAAGCGATTCCGCAAAACGACATAAAAAAATCTATGTTAACATTGCCTGAGCGTGCCCAGCGGTGCATTGATGCGGAAGGGATGTATTTTGAATAAAAAAAATTAATTTTGGCAAAATAACTAATACTTTTTTTTTATTTAAAAAGTTCCGTTATTTTTCAGACATACTGTGTATGTCAAGGTCATTGAGGCTGGGTGCTCCTTCGTCGATATTTCAATGTTGCAATTGTTTAAACGCAGGAAAAGTAGACTTTATCGTGAAGATTTATTCTATCTTGTAATTATATTTGTGAATTTCTGTTTTCTGTTGAAGTCAGCAGCGAGCATCTGCTGCTCTTCAGAACATGTAGAAATTGCTTCATGTCGAGTAATTATGGTCGTTGTTAGTTTCCAGAAATTGTTTCATAATAGACTACTGTCATAGTATTTATCTTTTGTAAGAACATTTCGGTCAGAACTAGAGTTACCTTGTTAACTGCGAGAGACGAATTAGTTATTATTTGAATTGCCAACAGTTGGATCGTAATATTAAATTTATGAACAGATACTTGTCCTTAAATATTTACAGTATATTTATATCAAATGTTCATATATTTCATATATGAATTTTTCACATTAATCTCAATGTATGAAACGAAAGAAATATCTTTAGAGACATTTATATTAGATTATATAAGAAACTGTTACAGTTTCTGTTATTAGTATTTTATACCCATTTTGCAATAAACATTCAGTTTCAGGAAAAATTTTATCAATATTAAGCAGATATTTTTATATATAGATTATAAATTTTTGAATCATTTTTTAAATTGCTAATTTTTTAATTTGGAAATTCAAGAACTTAGTTGTTGAAAATGCAGAAATATAAAATTTTCGTAATTTTGAATCGTCAAATCACATTTAAAAATGTACAAAGGGATGTTGAAAAATGCAGGATTTTCAGGTATGAAAATTACGTATTTTCAAATTTCCAAATTTTGGTGTCCAGAAGTTTGGAAATTCGGCAATGCAGACATTACAAAATAAAAATTCAGAAATTTAGAAACTTAGAAACTTAGAAACTAAGAAATTAAGGAATTAAAAAGTTTAGAAACTTAAAAATTAAAAAAAGTTTGAAAACTAGAAACTTGAACATTCAGAACTTTAGGTATTCAGTAATTTATAAAATTGAAAATATAGAAATGTCAGAGTTCCAAATTTGCGAATTCAGAAATTTATAGGACGTACAAATATAAATTTTTGATTTTTCAAGTTTATAATCTATCAACTTTCACAACTGTAAGTTTACAAATTAAACAACTGAAAATATAGAAATACCACATTTACAGGTTTACTTTGCACGTTTGGAAAGTTGACAATTTATAAATTCAAGTATTTACCAATACATGAACATGGCACTGTCAAGTTATTAAATAATCGTATTATCAAATTTGTAAATGTATAAAAGTAAGTAAAAAATTTTCAAATACTTTTCAAATAATTTTCAAGTTATTGTAGAATTCACGAAACTCTTCAACTGAAAAGTAAATATCCGCCAACCGCAAAAATACCTTCGATTGCAAAGAGTGAAATTTTCCCGTTAAAGTAAAAAATACCTCATTCTGTAACAATCGTCCGACACGAAGGAAAAATTTAAGCAATTAAGCTATCCGAGCCGTCGGCATATTCTTCATTCTTGAGCCTCTTAACTCTTTGCATTCCAAATATGCCTCCCAGGCACAGGCAATATTTGACATTCTACTTACTTCAAATCCAACCATGCTTTTCACACACACGCAGGTGTCCATGTCATGGGAATAAATTATTCTCGAAGGAAATCGTGATTTATCGGTCATAAAATAAATCTTATATCAGATATTGTTTACCATAAAACGCGTTTCAACAAAAATAACAGGGTACTGGAAAAGCGATTATATTACCAAGACCGCGGTTCTCAACTGGATATCTGTAATAAATTTGTTTATACGAAATATATTTATAAAATCTTATGGTGGATGAATGAAATAAATTTTGAGTTCAATGAAAATCTTGCGTTTAAGGAGTTAGATAATTTTGGCAGTTTTTAAAAACGAACCTTGCTCAGTGTAAGTAATGTGATACTGTTTAGGTTAGGTTGTCGATGACTTTCGTGATCAGTTAAATCTGTTGAATTGATGTATTGTGTTCTATTATAAATGTATCCTAATGTGATTGTAATTGTACTTATAACTGTAAGTGTAGTTGTAGTTGTAATTATGACCACAATTGTTACTGTAATATAACTATACTTGTACGTATAATTGTAATTGTTTCCTGTTGTAATTATATTTCATTGTAATTGCACTCCATTGCAAATCTATTGTATTTTACTTTATCAATAGCCTATTAATACTCTGTCAATAGAATAACGATCGATGCATTATTATTTTTAATTTCTTCTTAACATTATACATTAAACCTTCTATACACTAAAACGTATAATAACATCGATATCTATTATCCTGAAGTATACTTACTATTTGTGGATAATTATTATTTACTGGATAATTATTACCCTGTTGTAGAGATTGTGTGTAAAAAAGAAAGCGGAAAAGAGTACGCCAGTTAAATCGTAAAATGTTATTGATCCATAGAAAATCCGGAGTAGAAGAGAAGTTACTAGGTAGTTGCATACTAAATGGCTGATTACAAAACATAGGCTACCATGATTTTACGATGTAAAAGAATTCCTATCATAAAATAAATCGTATCGTATCAATATGAAACTTGAAGTTTCATAAACCGTCCATTAATATTTTGTATATAAATTGGCTAATTGGCAGAGAACTGTTTTACTATGTTCTAGGTTGAAATATATTACGTCATCGATTTCGAAACACCGAATGTCTAATATGAATTTATCAAATAAAACTACTGTAAAATAACATGAATGTCCTATCAACGTGAAACATAAATTCAATGAAAATGTTGATGGAAATTCGGAGCAAAATAATTAAAAGAAATTAAGAAAAATAATAATTGAACAACCGAAATACTATCCGTTTAATTAACGATTACAATAATTCATTCATTCTGAAAGTGAGGCAAGTCCATTTGGGTATAATAAAATCTTTTTACACAGCGTTTTAACTATTCGTTAATAAATATCAACAAAATCCAAAAAATTCGGTCTATCAGCACTTACCAATGATTTTAGATTATTAACAATTGTAACAATTTTAACAAATTGTAATTTTAATGTCCGATTGAGCTGAAACTTAAACCAAAGCTCATACCCGATTATACATGAAAATCCCTAAAAGGATTTTTGGCGATTTCCGTAGTTTTTAAATGCGTGGTACCTGTGGTTTAAGAAACCTTGTCAATAGGTAAATTTGGTTAATCAATACTTACAATAGTTTATAACAATCAAAATAATAGGTTTACGTCAAAAATGTATATAACCTTTTCTACAGAGCTTTCTAAGAGCCTTATCTTTTGTTTCAAACTTTTTCTTCTAAAATTAATATTTTCAAAGATACATAGTAAAAACGTTTCCAACATTGAAAGGGAGTGAAGGGCAAACAAGGTCTTGTCGTCAAAAATTCTTCCAGGGCCTTCCTCCTTTAATCAGATAAGAGTTCTAGTTAAAATGTCAGAGCCATCGAGCATTACCACTTCTCCGAACTTCACCCTTTTTTATTGAAGTGCAAACCCTTAACGCCTTGCCATATGATTTGTCAAGTGCGTTAATCAGAACTAATCATAGCTACAACAGATAAAGAAAATAGAAATGTTATGCCAATTTTGTATTCAGTAATTCTAGACTAGGATGAGTGGAAAGAAAATGATGTCGCTGAATTAATTTAACAACTACGGCATGAAAAGTAAAAAAATTAATTGTGGAGAATTGATTCAACTTAGAGAATAATTTTAAGTTAAAATTTGAAAGGTGTCTTTTGACACCTCTTGGTACAAATGGTGTTAATATAAGATATTAACATTGCATGTGCCGTTTATTTTGAAAATGGCTTAAGCCGATTTGTCAGTTTGTTGTTATCTGTAGTGACATGTACCACTTGATGTTAACTATATTCAGATAAATGAACTTAGGCCACTTTCAAAATAAGCATAAGATTTTCGTATAAAATGTATAAGGATGTTAATATTACATAGGATCCTTATTTAAGATATATAACAATATTAATATTTTTATCAGAATATAAATTATCTTACTGTGGTACTCTAATAGCAAAGATAATAAGATGATAATACTCGTTGTAACGAGGAGCAAATTAGTTCATCCTGCTTTAATGTATTACAAAAAAAGAAAGGAAGAATCCTCATCAATCCTTGAATTTCATCAAAGTGGTATAAGAACTCAAGTGTTAACGAGCATTTCTTATATCTCTTTACTTTACATTAAACGATGACATTTACTGTAAATCGTGGAGGGACAAAATCGTTCCAGAGAAACAAATAACACTGCGTGGTAATGTTCCAAAAAAATAAACGCGTTTGTGATCCCAAATCGCGATAAGTAGAATAAATTGCATTTGCATAAATTGCATATACTTTCATCCCCTTAATCTACACTTTTCTCGGCAGTTGCGTCAGTCATAGTTAACCGATTACTACTGCAATGTTAAGATAAATGAAGAAAGTTGAAATGTTCAATATATTTTGCACTTAGCAACCTTTATTTATACAGATTACAATCGGTATTAAACTAGAAATTTCATCCTTTCGCAAATACGATGTAGGTTTGTCACGTTTGAACCGTAATGTGCGTCACGAGTTTGACTCAATGTTATAAACCAAATGGTTAAATAAACAATACTTCAGCAGCATCTGTTTTGATGCAGCAATTTTTAAATTAATCGTCACGATATTTCGGAAACTTCACATTCTTTAAATGAATTGTCATAATAAGCCATTTACCTGAAACCTTGTAACATTGTTCAAGTACATGGATCATCGTCGAAAATGGGATTCAAAATTCGAGTAAGATTTATCGCAATTAAAGTGCGAGAACGTCAGACTTGTCAAAGTATGGCAAGGGGTTAATCTCGCAATAACAACAAACAGATTTGTTCCACTTTCATAATAAACGGTCCACATAATTCCGCGTGGTTCGATACGCTGACAGCAATTGGATCGCGAAATAAAAGTAGAAACAAATTCCCAGAAGTCATCTTGTGGCGGGTGCATATCCATCTGCCTCGTTACCTGGCTTCCTATCAATAATATGTTATTCAGAAGCACGCGGGAGTTCCCAAGAATGCTGTTGGCTACATGCCAAAGATCTTTCGCGACGAACTGATCCCTCGACCTTTCTCAACGACATCGGACGGATGTACGTAAGTATGTATATCCGTATGACGACTCGTCTGCGATTATTCACGACCACCCGCCACGAACGAATGTCGAAAACGACTATACTCGTGTACGTCAGCTTTAATCGTTGCCTTGGAACAAACGAATAATTACTCACGGTTGATCACTGCCGTGAGATTACTCGCTGAGTGCCCACAATGTTCCACATTCAATTGCTTTTCCTTTTTTAATGCGAACTTCTAGATAGTGGAAGGTCACATTGTTTCTACGTAAAGTACAGAAGTTCATGACGTTAATTCTGGTGTTACTAATTTAATTGCAGCGTGTCGTACGATTTAGAGACCGATTCGTGTAGATTAGCGACTGGTGCACGAACGTGCAGGTGACGCGGAATTGCCACTGATGGATTGATAATTATTCAATTTATGTGCTTGAAGATTTGATCGTTTTCAAATTTAAAATTTCTATGTTTGCGTATAATTTTGAATTCGTGAATTTTAGAATTTCTCGATTACCGAATTCGACATTTCCAGTTTCAAATTTTAAAGTATCTCCGAATTTGTATACTTCATGTTTCAAATTTCAAGTCTCTATACTTTTAAATTCTCAAGATTCAAAAATTCCGAATTCTGAAAGGTTTGAAGCACCTCACTTTCTCAATTTCTATCTCAGGATACTTGGCAAAAGAGTAATATGTAAAATTATATGATTTTCACACAAATAATATTTGCATATAAAATTATATAACATATACAACTGTACTCTGTCGTAACTTCAAAATTCCAAATTGTTTATTTTTTTAAAGGAAATATATTGGCATAAAGAGTATTTAAATTTGTAATTTAACCGGTAATTCATATTCGAAGATTAAAATTTGCTAATTTTATATAAATTATTTCAGTCGCAAAAAGTATAAAGTTCGTTTTATTGTAACAGTCGAAAAATAAAATAACATTTCAGACATTAGAAAAAACGTTTGATACGAATAATTGTTAATTTGTTAACTTATTAAGGTAAATTTAGTGGATATTCTTGTTAAAATATTGAGGTATGAAATAATGACAGCGATTTTGCTGAAGCAGCTGAAAACCTTTATGCTCACGTCTTCCATAAAATCAGCCTCTGGGGTTATGTGAAATGAAAAGACCATAAAGATCCTTATTCTGCATGAGTGTGTATATAACCCGAACTAGGCCAAATTATAAAAAATAAACAAAAAATGGTAGCGTCATCAAGAAAAAGTTTTATTCTTTGCATGAAAAGTGGCTTTTTAATGGATTTTTAACTCGCAAAATTGGAGTTTTGTATACAACGGCAAAATCTCATTTTCGACGACGAACCATGTACTTGAACAATGTTACAAGGTTTCAAGTACATGACTTATTATGACAATTAATTTAAAGAATGTGAAGTTTCCAAAATATCGTGGCGATTAATTTGAAAATCGTTGCATCAAAACAGATGCTGCTAAAGTATTGTTTATTTAACCATTTGGTTTATAACATTGAGTCAAACTCGTGACGCACATTACGGTTCAAACGTGACAAACCTAAATCGTATTTGCGAAAGGATGAAATTTCTAGTTTAATACCGATTGCAATCTGTATAAATAAAGGTTGCTAAGTGCAAAATATATTGAACATTTCAACTTTCTTCATTTATCTTAACATTGCAGTAGTAATCGGTTAACTATGACTGACGCAACTGTCGAGAAAAGTGTAGATTAAGGGGATGAAAGTATATGCAATTTATGCAAATGCAATTTATTCTACTTATCGCGATTTGGGATCACAAACGCGTTTATTTTTTTGAAACATTACCACGCAGTGTTATTTGTTTCTCTGGAACGATTTTGTCCCTCCACGATTTACAGTAAATGTCATCGTTTAATGTAAAGTAAAGAGATATCAGAAATGCTCGTTAACACTTGAGTTCTTATACCACTTTGATGAAATTCAAGGATTGATGAGGATTCTTCCTTTCTTTTTTTGTAATACATTAAAGCAGGATGAACTAATTTGCTCCTCGTTACAACGAGTATTATCATCTTATTATCTTTGCTATTAGAGTACCACAGTAAGATAATTTATATTCTGATAAGAATATTAATATTGTTATATATCTTAAATAAGGATCCTATGTAATATTAACATCCTTATACATTTTATACGAAAATCTTATGTTTATTTTGAAAGTGGCCTAAGTTCATTTATCTGAATATAGTTAACATCAAGTGGTATATGTTACTACAGATAACAACAAACTGACAAATCGGCTTAAGCCATTTTCAAAATGAATGACTCGTACAAAGTTAATATCTTATTCACACCATTTGTACTAAGAGGTGTCAAAAGACACCTTTCAAATTTTAACTTAAAATTATTCTCTAAGTTGAATCAATTCTCCACAATTAATTTTTTTACTTTTCATGCAGTAGTTGTTAAATTAATTCAGCGACATCATTTTCTTTCCACTCATCCTAGTCTAGAATTACTGAATACAAAATTGGCATAACATTTCTATTTTCTTTATCTGTTGTAGCTATGATTAGTTCTGATTAACGCACTTGACAAATCATATGGCAAGGCGTTAAGGGTTTGCATTTCAATAAAAAAGGGGTGAATTTCGAAGAAGGGGTAATGCTTGATGGCTCTGACATTTTAACTAGAACTCATATCTGATTAAAGGTGTAAGTCCCTGGAAGAATTTTTGACGACAAGACCTTGTTTGCCCTTCACCCCCTTTTAAAGTTGGAAACGTTTTTACTATGTATCTTCGAAAATATTAATTTTAATAGAAAAAGTTTGAAATGAAAGATAAAGCTCTTGGAAAGCTCTGTAGAAAAGGTTCTATACATTTTTGACGTAAACCTATTATTTTGATTGTTATAAACTACTGTAAGTATCGATTAACCAAATTTGCTTGACTTGCTTTTAGTTGAAATAGGTATACACAGAATCGTGGTAGAAATAGTGTTAATGAGATAATTTGTATTGTACTAAGAATATCATCATTTTTATGTGTCTCATATTAGAATCTTATATAATATTAATGTGTCTCATATTAAAAAGATAATTGATTATGTGATAAGAATATATATATATGTCAAATCCTTGTTATGTCGTTAATAACAATTTCCATCATTTCGTATAGTTTCAATATGAATGATTAAAAAAACCTTCGTTAAGTATCTCTGCTGTGAAATATTAAGAGCATCCATAAATAGTTAATAAAGCGTTAGCGACACCAAGTGTCGCCGCCTCGCAAAAAGGATTATAACTTTATCAATTTTGATAATTCGTATATAATTCCCCAGGATTATAATTTGGAAGCGCTTGAAAATGACAAAAAAAGACGAATCTTTTTCAACCTCTACGCTACGAAGTTTCCTTCAAATAAAATAATGCATATTTTTTATCGAATCATAATGGAAAATGCAAATTGAAGTAATTACGGGTCTTTTGATTTTCTTTTAAATTAGAGAATAAACTCTCGTTTATTCCATTAATCGTAATATATCGTATACTTAACAAGTTTTGTATGTGTTACAAAAAAACTGAACTTTCTCAAGTTTCCAGTTGTAATAACATTTTGCAATGAATAAACGATATATTTTTGTTGTTAAAAATTGTACACATAAATTTTGCTGTTTAGATTTGTTTTGATTGAACGTTTGAAAATAGTAAAATTTAAAGTTCTTCTGTATTTATTATCTATGTAATCCAACTACATTTTTTAATTTGCATCATTTTTACCCTTTGTGCTTAACTGATATTATTTTATTTGTGCTTTTTAGTTAATTTGTTGTACCTATATTTTTGCATTTTTACTTCCCTTGTACTTTTATTTGTGATATCTTCCATTATTGCACGTATATTTGTATTTTTTTATATATTATATTTATATTTATGTTTTTTTACTTACTTTATTTTACTTATATTTGTGTACTTTTTCTTACTTTCTTTATTATTATTTGTATTTCCGCTTCTTCACTTGCTTTATTATACTTGTAGTTGTGCTTTTTTACTTTCTCTATTATACTTGTTTTCGTGCTTTTTTACTTACCCTATTGTACACGTATTTACACATCTTTACTTAATAGTAGAATGAGTCAGTAAATGAATTTTTTATTGCATTTATCAAAAAGTTAATAATCATAATTAATACTGCACAATTAGTTGTTAAGAATACAATAGAAAAGTTGATTCTTTGAAAAAAAAACAATAGTGTCATCTTTTATAATAGAAAATAAAATGAAATGGTTTCAGTAACAGAAAAAGGTTTCTGCTTTCCGCTGAATTCTCAGAACTGTAATATCTCTTTTGTCACAAAGTAAAAATAAAAGTACGTATCCCAATGATTGGGTATGATATAATATTGACAGAAGAATTGAAAGAGGTAAGAGAAGCCAATAAATTAATTCGTGAGAGTTAAAGAAAATATAAAAACAAGAATATCCTGTATTTAATTAATATAATTATTAGTGTTCACAAATATCTTCGTAAGTTTAAAATTAGTGTTAAAATACAAATAATATTTAAGAATATTATTCAAAATAAATCAATAATATTTATTGTGCAATTGTAACGTAAAATTGAAAATAAAACAATATTTGTGCAGTGCTTCTCGTTTCTCGGTAAAATATCGCGGAAAGGACGAAGGAGATTAAAGGATTTATCTGAACACAAAAACTTGATACGAGGGAAAATTGACTTTTCATTTTTACTCCAGATGAAAATATCTTTCATTCATCTCGTCTCTGGAACAACTCTTATGCATGAAGAAAAAAGAAATAAAAAGTAATCGATGAACAACACGTAACGCGAATAAAAACATCGTTTATAGTGGAATAAATTATTGATTAATAATAATTATTAATAATGATTATTAATTAAAAATTATTATACTGTTGAACCTTTATTATCTTAACTAATGAAAATAATTATTGTTCGCTATAAAATTAGAATTTCCTTTAAAGTTTTATTTAATCCATAATTTGATTTGATACTGATTGCTGTCCAATTCGGTCAATATTAGTATTAATAACTTACAAAAACAAATTTCCATAGCTTTCATTAATTGCAAATTTCGATCTTTTATTTAGGAAAATATGATGATAATCAATGTTTACCTTTTGTTGACAATTTTATTTATTTTAACATAATTGCATTGCCACACGCTATTCACGTGACACCGTATTTATAAATGAAATGTCTTTAATGAACTGAATACTTTTTGAGAACTTTATATTAACATTTCCATATGAAAAGTTTTTAATTTAATTCTTCATTTCGAATTTATGCATTGTTTCAAATATCGTAAACATGTACAAAATTATGTTTCCAAGTACCTGCTTCTACGTGCTTCCCTTATTTCAATAATTTAATCTTGCCTTATTCGGAGAGAAGAAATTACAGGTTATTTGAATATCATAAAAGGTTCAAAGAATGTTGGGAAACACTTGTTTGAATCGTTTTAAAGCTTTATTATAATATCTGAATTATATTATAGGTCCGATGTACTAGATTTATGGTACGTACACGTGTCGTCGTTAAAGGCGAAACATTAATTACATTGTGGTTATCAAAGAAATTGAAATCAAATTTCCGGTATGTATTAATAGCATTGTGTTGTAATGCGTGTGTATATCATTCTTGCTAATTGTACACCGCAACGCAATTAATATTTCACCTTTAACGGTAACTCGCATGCCATAAATTTAATATATCGGAGCTATAATATTATTTTAATGCTATAATAAAGCCTGAAGGGGAATGTCGTAGCGGGCCAATAATTCCTGATAATTTCTTTTCAAATTATTGCATCGGCTTAATAATGATGGTATAATAAGAGATAAAATGTGCTGTTTATTTTGAAAATGGCATAAGTTTATTTGTCAGATGTTCGTTATTAATTGTAGTAACATGTACCGCTTGATGTTAACTATCATAAAAAACATTTTGCGGTTTACATTATGCGGTTTATTCTGAGTATACGATCATTTTGGATATATAAATTTTTGCAGTTACTTTGATAATTTAAAAATTCGCTTCGAAAGTCCAATTTGCCATTGATAATGTCAGAAACTGCGGAGTTTCAAATGTCCGAGAGCTGTGACGATGGTAATTACGATTAATTAGTAATTTGATAATATAACAATTAGTATTAATACGATATACATCGAAGCACCGACTTCTTCGAATCCCACATACACAAAATGTAGACGAGCAGGAAATTGTTATGTAATTTATTTTAATTAGAAGATTTCCTGAATTGCATAAATGGTGTTTTTCGAGAGTTGTAATGAAATATAAAAGAAATTGAATATTTTTTCCAATTTGAAGCATTTCAAATTATATCGAATGGCCTGTTTCAAATTTCATGACACATCTAGTTATCAATTTTGAAAGGCTTAAGTCCATTCTTGGTAAGAAGACGCATATTCTTCACTTAATAATTGCTATTATTTCAAGGGGAGTTGTAAATTTAACTCTCTTAGATACACTTCAGGAGTGTGATACATTGGTATCCTATACGTATATTTTTAATTTCATTGAAACGCAAACTCTTGAAGACCTCAATTAAGACATGAATGAACTTAGTCCACTTAGCCCACATATATGTATACTATAATTTTCGTTAAAATGCAAAGTTTTATTACACGTCATATATTTAGACACGTCTGCCTTTATTGTAGAAGCCATTGAAACCCATTAATTATTGGATTCTTTTTATGAACAGAGAATTTTGGAAAGTCTATATTTGTATTTATTCCGTATAATTTTTAGTGTCATTAAGTGTTCGTATATGGAACTGCTGGTGTCGATAATATCGAAATGTTATCGATAATCCAATATGTAGATGACATAATGTAGATATCGTCATATTTGAATGAAAATGAGTGAAACAGAATGTAATATTATCATATATATTTAATAATTATAATAATTTAAATTTCAAACCCAATATGATCCTAATATGATCTGATACTCATCCAATAACATTGTCATTCTAAACTTATTATAGTTATTTGATACTAGATTAGGTTAGATTCTAACTTACAATTGAAAAATGATATACAGATATGCTAGATTTGATCAAAGTAAATTTAAATTTAGTTAGTATTATTTGAAACTAGGTTAGGTTAGAATTGAAATTTAGTGAAACCTTAATAGGTCCGAATTGAATACATGATATATTATATTTAATTAGGATACATTTAGATTTAATTATTACTATTTGAAACTAGTTTAGATCGATATAAAATTGAAAGAAAAATGAACATATTTGACTGATCAAATGATGTATATGGTTTGGTTAGATCAGGTTAGATTAGGATTGAAAGAAAAATAACCTAACCTGACTTAACATATAATATCACTATTTGAATTTAATTCTTGTTATTTAAAAGTAAAGTTAATTTACTCAATGCAATGTTATCATCAAAATCTAATTATTGTTATTGAAAAGTAAGTGAAGTTAGATTTGATAGTTACACAAAACAAAGTAGATTTTAATTATAAAATGATGTATGTATCAGGTTTGATTTGATCACCTCGAAGTTTAAACAAAATTAATGTATATTAAATTTGGTTTGCTCAGACTTGATTTAAAATTAATATATACATATGTATTTTAATCTTGATCAAATCAAATTTCATTTGATATATCTATTAAGTTTGATTAAGTTAGGTTTGAAGTGTAAACAAAAATGACATAACCTAATCTAACAGATAATTTTATCACTTCTAATTATTATATTTCGAAGTTACGTTAAATTAAATTTAAAATTTAATAAAAAGCAAATTGAATAATAGAACTGTAAATCCATTTAGTTTGGGTAGGTTAGGTCTAAGGTTTAAACAAAATTAAATAAATTTGTATAATGTAACATGACATTTTACTTCGATTATACCTATCGTCCTCAATAATATCTTATTGATACTATCGATATATAGTTTATCAGTAAAATATCCATAACCGATAGCAGCGCCTCTGTTCAAATATCAAAGGTTCTACCGCATCACTTTTTCGCAATATCAAAAACCGAAGCGATTATTCGGAAAGAATTAAATACGGTAAATTATGTTTCACCCCTTTGAACAATTTTAACTGCAGGATATGATTAGTGAGAGAAGAATTTATTGTACTGTGCCGGGAAAGTGAACCCGCTTCTACGTTTCTCCGTTTTATTGATAGCGTTAATTACAAATCGTTCCTTAGTCACGCGTTCGAATTGGCAAATTTGCGGCGGAATTACGTTCCCGAAAGTTTTAATTATCCAAGGGACGTGCCGACTTCGCTTCACGAAACACCGTTAGCAGTGGTACGTGCTATCGGGACAAACTTTCACGCATTAGTTTGTGTTAATTCGAGTAAATACAATGCGATGAGAATAAGTATACGTCCGAAGACATTGCTATACAAATTAGTCACCGACATTTTTATCTTTTATTTTATTTATTCACAGTAAGCCCCTTTATACACTAATACACAAGTTTGCTTGCTTTCGCTCGTTGAGGTCTCTCCAACCCCCAAGTCCTCTGCCACCTTTTCGTACTATTGACAGTTCTGAGGATTTTGGTCCATTATAAGAAAGTTTGATACTTCTAGTCTTTTAGTATTTTTAGTATTTTAGAATAATACAAAATATATAGCGGGTTTCTAAAACTGTTATATTATATATAACTCTACTATTCTATTATAAAACTAATGCATTAAAATGCGTTAGAACGGAAATTATTTATTATTATTTGATGGAATAACAAATTTTAAATTATTCTCCTACTTTTGTTTAACTCTAATCTGATTCGGTATAATAATTTTAGCTGTACATCCCTGCCTTGATAACTCAGGCAATGCTAGGTAATTTTCATACTATCGAATAAAAGTGATAAAATGAAAAGAATCGTTTATTTCGAATTGCGCAATACAAGACCACTTGAGTATAGAAAAAACAATGACATGAATGATAATGTACCATTGACAGTTAATTGTAACGTCACTGTTGATTGAATCCTTGCTTTGCTATTATCACGCTTTATTATTCTTTGATATTTTGCTGATTCGTAGATTTTCACATTCTTTCATTTGAGCGGTGTGGGATTTTGCAATCAAGTATTAGATATTACGTTCTTATGTAGATGCAGTACTGTATGAACTGGCCGAGCAAGAACATATAAATACCATTTATTCTTTCCGTGGTACAGAGAAGCCTCTGATATCACTTGATACTGAATAATTATTCTAATATATCTATACTGTTGGTGCTAGTGCTCCATAAAATACCAGTTTAAAGTTTTAGTGAGATTTAGTGTTTATCTGTGTTTGATTCTGGTCCATCTCGCTCTTTGTGTCCTGAAGACAACAGGATTTCTCTGTCATCGAGGATTCGAGGTATCACGTGGTCTTTCTCATTGAAAGGGTTCTTAATTTACCCGGAAATGTTGCGACGTCGTATGAGATAATAAATATAATAAAAATCTAGAATGTTATCTGTAAATGACTTAATATATTATCTCCATACGCAAGATCCAGTGACCTTAAAAGTCTCGTGATATCTAAAGTCACTGTAACAATTATTTATCAAGAGCCGCGATAAATGGAGAACGAAACATTCTCGACAAATTATTGTACTGTTACGCTACTTTTTGTGAAGATAAAGTTAAACAAGTCTCATACTTTGTAATAGTGTTTATTACTACACAAGATTAAACGTATAAAATACTGTGTGGAATAACCGAAGTTCTATACTTCGACGTGTCTTTCATTTCATGTTACACAATGTCATCGAGTTTGAAATTTATATGACCATTGCTGTTCTCCGACTTGTACATGAAACATTAATACTATAATCATATCGACGTTATACTATCAATAGCTTACTTTAAATTGATTTTTACATTCTGGTTTAGCATATTACGAAGTCGGCCAAACTATGCTTTCTATCCATGGAACATAATGGTAAACACGAGTATATATAACGGGAGTAACACCATCGCAATCTTCTCCCATACTTGTGATACCGATTAAGCTGTACATACGGGGGTGATCATTGTTAACTGTAACCAGTGGTCCACCGGAAGCCTGGAGACAAAATTAAACAAAATTAATAAGATGACATCAACGTCATAATAATTTTGTAATTCACGCTAGAGTGCAAGCATTCAATCTGTGAATCGACTCGAAAATAAACACTACTTTATAACAATGATGCTCTTCATGATACTGTTTCCGACATATATATATAATAAAATATATTATAAATACCTTACAAATATCTCTTCTGCTTTCACCAGCACAGAACTGCCAATCAGCTATAACACCGGAGGGTAAAACATCTTTGTAGCTGTCATTGCATTCTAACTGAGATACCAATTTCATGGTAACTTTTGATATTACATTTGACAGGTCGATTCCTAAAGAAAAATGAATAATAAAACTGAACTGTATCTTGTAAACTGTTTTTCAATTTTTCTTACATACTGTCCCAGTCAACTCCGCCCCATCTGGTAGCGATTGCTTTCTGTGCAGCGTTATTCCGTAAAGAGTACGGCAAACAAGTAGGTCTCACCCACTCGTTGAAATTTATGTCCTTTTCTAACTTGAGAACAGCAATGTCGTGATATCCGATAGATGTATTATATAAGGGGTGTCTTATCCTCTCGATAACTTGGATCAGTGCATTTGCGTCGTTCTTAGCGCTGTTCAGATTCAAATCACCCACTCGAACCCAAAAAGTTGACGAGATACCACTGTAACGTAAAATAATTAGAATGAAATAAAATGACTTTACAATGTCTCAAAAACTTGAGGACTTATCTTTCAAAACTTCATGATTAACCCCTTGCACTATGACCTTTTTGTCAGGTGCGTCAGTCAGAAGTAACTAAACACAGCTACAATATTTAAACAGACAAAGAATATTGAAATGTTATGACAACGTGGTATTATGCAATCGTTGACTGTGCAAATTATAATTGGACTTGAAATTGAAGTATATTCAAAATTCGAGTAAAATTGATCCCAACTGAAGTACCAGTGCGTCACGAGTTAGACTCGTCAAAATAGTGCAAAGGGTTAATCATAAATCATCGCTTTCTCGTGATCAGTGATTAGCTTATAAAACAAACTCGATCAACATTTAAAAGATCAGTGATTAATAAACGTTTATGAGCGCTCAAAATTTGCTAGACACTCTGAAATATTTACTATTTCAATTGATAGTAACAAGTAGCTGTAGCTACGTTAAATTCTGTTGTGAAACAACCTCGTAGAGGGTTTGAAAGATAAGCAATTAATGAACGAATGTAACAAATACTAATATAAATATTTACAAGTACGTGTCATAAGTACAATGAGCTGCGGTTAGGACAAATCTTGGGGAAATCACACTGCCGCTGCAGACGAAGAAAATGCCATCACCGGAAGTGAAACCAATTGCAGCCGTATGCGGAAATTCCTTTGGTTGCGCTTCGACTTTGCCAGACGAAGATAGGCTGGGTTTCTCCTCGATCATTCCTACAGGATGAATCGGCAAAGCGTCCGCCAGTCTCGAGTATTCCTCACATTCTGAAATGATTAGGCTAATGTACTGATTTTGAAACACAATTTGGGAAAAAACCATCCTGGTGGTCTGAACACGAGAAATATAGTCACTGCTGTGATATAATATCATAACTGAACCTCGCATACATCGTTTAGTGTGTTCTGCGTTCAGGATTGATTTAAGGTTTCGTTAGACTCCGAACTATTCCTAATAGGAGATCTGAATCATTTCTTGCTGGAAGCTTAAGTTTCAAATCAGAGCCGCACTAACACGTAGGACCCAGGCTACAGACTCTCCCAACCCCTCAACTTTAACCCCCTTCGACCCTGAATACATCGAAAATATAGAGTTACAACTTGTTACTTGTATCGGTACAATTAAGAATGTACGTACTTGCTTTTGCTTTGGCATAACTATCAGACGTAGGTGCTGCTCTTATTAACCGCTTACGATTATTAGTTGCTGCATTTGGACAACACCATATACCATCCTCGGGCACGTTTGTTGCAGAGGATGTTTGTAACCACTTCTTATAAAGCGACGGACACAGTTTGAGAGGTTTATAAACGCCCGCTGTTTGATTAGCCACACATGGTCTGCCTGTAAATTACGAAAGATGTTCACCTACATTATTATACAAAGAACAAAGTATGCCTGATGTGTATTGAGAGAGATTTGGAAATTTTTTTTGCGAGTAGATATAACAAAAGCAGCATATTATTTACCTTCGAGTTGAGTCTTGGGAGCACCAATTACAAGCTGGAAATACGACAATGATAATAACACGAGTGCCAATAATCGTAACATCTTTGTTCGACGAATCTTACTTTCGTAACTGTTACATTCAACTGTCTTCTTTTATATTTGATGTTCTTCGTGTCCCTTCCAGTTTTCAAACAGGAGGCTGCGGAAGCAAATTGATTGGTTTCAATTGTAAAAAAATAAGCTATCATGCTATTATGTATGAACAGGTCAAGCAAGTACGTATAGATAAAGCATAGATTTTCCTTGTTGAATTGGAAAAGCCGCATCGAAAATAATTAGTTTTCCTCAAAAAATACGTCATCGTTTCACATGAGATTAAGATTTACTAACAGCTTGTTAATGCTTATCAAGTACTGATACAGAAAAACACATCATTTCGCACGATACAAAGGAGCATCTGACATTTTGATAACAGACGTATCGTTTCCTTTATTACTTTAATTTCTGTTTACATTACATCTGTTATGTCACGCTTGTTGTTATTTAGATAAAATTGAGTAAATCTCATTCTATATATATTAGATTTTATTACTGCTCAAGGTTATTAGTGCAGTCTTAATTAATTCAGGTCACACTTGTGATGCTACTTTCATTTATATATTACATGATATTGTTAATTCTAATATAATAGTAAACAATTATTTATGAAGGCATTTAAAGAAAATATTATTGAAGATGCTGAGGCATTGCATAGCGATCAAATTTATTTTGAGTTATTTAAAAGATAAGATTTATTCAGATCCTATAAATTCTGTAGACAACTGGAAAAAACAGCAACGAGCAACAATAAACAGTGATCACCTTGACTCAGTTATAGAAACAATTGTAAAGCGTTATCTGAAATGTGTTGCAACGCGAAATCCAGGGCGCCTTCACGCAGGCGAGTTGCACTTCGGCGCCCGGTTCAACCCGCTTGTCTCCCGCGTGCGATACGAAAAGTGTTGGGCGCCAGACGTCTTTCGACATCACGATACTCGACTAAACGAAACTCTGATACAAAAGAGTAACAATACGGAAGCACGGACGTCAATTGAATTGGAACCGGCGGCGGAAAGTCTCGGCTACTCAGATTACGCTATCGAGAATCGTGCAGGGGCGTGAATCTAACAAGAATAAGGAATATAAGGTCTGTCCGGAAAATAATGCAATTTGTTCATTTCCGCCATTTTTCCTGGTCCGAACATATTCGGACTTGTTGGAATATGTAGAGGGGACTCTTATCTTCATATCTTTACAACCTCAACCTGATCCGCGCTCCGAAATCGTCAGAATCGTAGTAAACGTAAACCTATTATTTGTGCCCGTGTCACGACGCGTAATGGAGAAAAATATCGAACAACGTTATGCGATTAAATTCTGCGCTAAGCTGGATAAAAGCCTCGCCAAAACCAACCAAATGATTATGGCGGCAGACGGGGACTCTGCTCTTTCCTATTCTCAAGTTTCCAGATGGTTAAATTTGTTCAGAAACGGTCGGGAAAACGTGGAGGATGACTTCTGCTCTGGACGGCCGACAAGCACCACTATTGACGAAAATGTTTCCCGTGTCCATAAACTTCTTAAGAGTGATCGACGACTGAGTGTTCGAATGATCGCAGAGACTCTCAACATATCGAAAACAACTGTGCACAACATTGTACTCCAAAAGAGATCGCCACTACGTGGCAGCTGCACCACGACAACGCTCCCAGCAATACCGCTCTGCGCGTTCAAGAATTTCTAACCAAGCACAGCTTGTTAACGTTACCACAGTTCCCTTACAGTCCTGACATGGCTCCAGCAGATTTTTTCCTGTTCCCGAAGATCAAGGCTGCCCTCAAAGGATTCCATTTTGGAACCATAGAAGCGATTCAAACCGCCGTGACGAAGGCATTAAACGAGGTCCCCATTAACGCCTTCCAGGATGCGTACCGTGCATGGAAAAGTCGCTGGAAAAAGTATGTTGAAGCCCAAGGGAAGTACTTTGAAGAATTTTAAAGATTTATATCAATAACATAAATACATTTTTTTTACGCATCTAATTGCATTACTTTCCGGACAAACCATATATTAATATGACAGAAAAGAGGTCTAACTTAATTTAATGAAATCAAACTTACAAAATCTAAGTTAACTTAATTTCCAGTAACAATAATTTTGATGATAAAATAGCACTGACAAAAAAGGTCATAAAACTTGTCACCCTCCTAAAACTTATATGTCGCGTATGAATACGAAAATATAATGAATTAAGAATTAAATGTAATTAGGAATTAAAGAAAGTCGGCTAACTAATGTTTAACCTGTCTACAATATTCTTCTGTGTGGCAGGTTTTTTGTAAATATTTGTGAAAAATAATAAAGAAAACTTATAATCTGAACAGATTCGGTAGTTCCAGGGTTAATACTCCAAAAATTGACCAGAATTATCAAAAATGCAAAAAAATGGAGGAAAAAGTTACTACATATTCGACGTAACGAGTCATAACGAAGTTCATAAACGTAAAATAGTAAAAAATGAAATACTTCGATAAAGAACGAAATTCGTATTCCATACATGAGAAGATAAATCAATAGTGAAGAATTTCTCACGTATACATTTCATTAGTGTTCTTCGTGCAAACGCGTGTTCGCAATTTACAGTTCTTCGCGTTCAGGATATAGGTGGCTTTTATACGCCAGTCACGATGAAACTCCCTAGTGTTGGTAATGTTATGCACGTATGTCTATTACGACTGGTTTGCAATCAGTCTCGTTTGTATGGTAAAACAATGGCACCAAAGTTGACGCCGATCAGTCGATACAGTTGCGTATGTATTCTTATCTCACCTATGGACGTGTGAAAATTTGAACGGAAATATGTAGAATTTATTAAACACAATTTTTCGTTATTGCAAAATACTTAGAATAGGTCTATTATGATTAGTAGGTATTTTAATACGTATTTTAAGGTAGTTCGTAACTTCTATGTGGATATTCGTAAATATTGTTACTTAATGCCAAATTCAAAAATTTTTTAATTTCTAAATTTGAAATGTTTACATTCCTAAATTTTCAAAATTTTAAATGTAAGATTCTTCAAATTTCTAAACTTCCAAAATTCCAAATTCCTACATTTGCAAATTCTTAGAGTTACAAATTCCAAAATTCCTGAGTTTCTAAATACCCAAATTTACAAATTCGCAACTTCTCTAATTCCCAAATTCTAACAGTTTCAAGGATCCGAAGTCTACAAATTCCCAAATTGGCATATTTTGAAGTTTGCAGATTTCCAAGTCCTCAAATCTCCAAATGCCCAAAAGCTCAAATTGCCATACTCTAAATATAGCAAGTGCCCAAATTTCCAATTTCTTCAATTCTCAAATTCAGAAATTTCCAAGTATCCAAATTCTCAAACAGCCAAATATATAAATCTTCAAATCTCCAAATTTTCAATTGTCAAATTGTCGAATTCTAAATTTTGCAAATTTCCAAAGTTCCAATTTCACAATTCCCAAACTGCCATATTCTAAAATTTGTTAATTTTCAAATCTCCAAATGCCCAAAAGCTCAAGTTGCCATATTCCAAATATAACAAGTTCCCAAATTTCCAATTTCTCCAATTCTCAAATTCAGAGATTTCTATTTATCCAAATTCTCAAACAGCCAAATCTCCAAATCTCCAAATTCTCAAAAGTTCTTGCCAAATGGTAAATTTTGCAAATTTCCAAGTTTCCTAATATTTTTTCAACAGCTATTATACACAAGTTTCATAAAAATGATTATCACTTCGTTCCGTTCCCAGTCCATTTTATTTCTATCAAGAAGCTTCAATTAAAAGACAGTAACTTGATAAAAGTTTCTCAACTTAAAAATTGGTTAAAACAAATTACACAAAGGTTTAATAAAAGTAGCTGATGAAGAGAAATATCCCATTTCTTTGTAATTTCAAACGAAGCAAGGATTCGTTAAAAAAACAAGCTAAACGCAATGATAATGCGTATCTTTTAAGAATTTGAAATTTACCCTCGTTTAACTCCCTTACATTATCATTAGTATTCCCGTTACTCGAAATTAACGGAGATGTAAGCTTAATTAAATGTTTCCACGGCTATAAAGCGTGCACTTTTTAAGTCGCCGGTAAAAATTCTCTGCTTCGTATCCTAATTATAGTTAATGCCGAAGACATTACACTGTAAAGCGAGCGTAAAGCAAGCTCGTAGTTTAACATTTTTTGCGTGGATAATTAAATGAAATGTTGAAACGAAACGATGTACAGACTACTAATTAGAACGTTTCTTATTCGTTTGTACCATTCAAATGATACTGATATAGAAATGCTACCCTTTGTTCAATCGATAGATGGCCTCCATTAAATTATAATAAATCCACAAGTTACTGTTGGATTTCATAAAAATAATGAGGACGGTAACAATGAAAGCAACGGTGATGTACATTTCTGAAAATGAAATTTTAGTTTTCTTTTTTGTTTGAATAATTTAAAAACATTACATTGAAAATACTGATTCTAAATAATAAAAAGTAAAGGTTAAATTTGTGTAACTATTAAATTATTAAATTTAATAATAATTATTTAGTAATAATAATTGTTAAAAATTTAATAAAAAATATTAAATAAAAATTGAGTAATTACAAAATTATTTAATAATAATTATTAAATGTAATAATTTGTTATAATTAATATTTAATTAAATTTGAATTATTTTGAATTTAAATGATTTATTAAAATATTAAAAATGGAATATTGATTCTTTCAAATTATTAAAAATGGAATATTTGAATGCAGTAAGTAAGAAAAAATGCAACAAAAACAATAAATACTAAATACTAGCTAATAAAATCAGGTTTATTGACTTCACCTTTCATTTCCTCAGCAAGTATTATCGATTTTGCGTACGCTTTCACAATTTATTTCTTGCGCTTTATTTTCGTCAAATCTGAAATGATCAAATAATAAAAAAAGAGACAAGTAGATTCTGTTACTGCAATGGAATTTGGAAATTTAAAAATGTAATTTTTCAGAAATTGAGAAATCTTGAAATTTGGGAATTTGGGAATCCAAAGATGTGAACTTTGAGAAATTGAGAAATATGGAATTTTGGGAATTTGAAAATTCAGAAATTTGGCAATTTGAGAATTCTAAAATCTGAGCTTTGAGAAGTTCCGAAATCTTGGAATTTGTAAATTTAAAAATATAAAAATCGGAGCTTTTGGAATTTAATTATTTACGTATATGGTAATTCAGAAATTTGTGAGTTTCAGAATGCAATAATTTAAATATTTAGTGATTTGAGAATTTAAACCTTCAAAGATTGAAAACATAAATCAGATTTAAAAATTTAGTAACAGGAGGACTTTTTATTTGCAAACTGAAGAATTCAGAAATTGCAGCCTTTGAAAATTTTCAAGTACGAAAATGACCTTTACTCTTAACCCACATAAAGACTTTTTTTTAATAACCCAAATGAAAACTATAATATATCGTCTTATATCATATAAGTAAAATCTGTTGAAGTAATCTAAAAGTTTTATCTCAAAGTCTTTATAATTCAAGTAAGAATCAACTCATTCGCATCGAAAACTGCAGTTAACAAAGCCTTAGATTTAATATTGTACATAAGTTACCTACATATGTATATGGCCGTTACTGTACATATATCAAGGAAGTTTGAGAATTGCACGAAACTGGAAGCAATGTTCTAAAAAAAGCAAGCTAATTTCGCGTGATAAGTCGTAACACGCTTTCGAATCCCACGCATGTCGCGAGACGAAACAGAAATTCCACGCAGCAGGATATGTTCACTGGAAGCAATGTGTGATTCGAACACGCTGACCACGTACACTCGAGCGCAATATACGCTTCCTTTGAATAAAGATACATTAATAGCGCTTAACATTTTTTAATCTTCATACTTTCACATCTTCAAATCAGTAGGTTTGCAAATTTTACAATTTATAAACTGTTCAATTTCCTAATTTTTATACTTTTAAATTTATAAATTACTAAAATAGTCCCTGGTCATCAAACTAGGACCACGTACGAAAATTTCACTTTCATACCTACAACATTATGTCATACATGGAAAATTCGTAGGTCATGCAAATTATTACTAAATGCGTTAATGACGATATATACATAGCAATTTGTTATTGTCGTGATAATAAATTGTGTGATGAGCGATTAAAGGCCGTGCGAGCGTTTAGGTTACGTTCGAGTATCGATAGCGCGTGAGGAGAAATTTGAATGCCATAGAAAATGTCTGCCTACTCAAAAGATTAGTTTACAACTCTCCAACCACGTTATCTCAGTTGAAGAGAATTACAGATATTTGGGAAAATGAAGATATAAAGCATATGATCAATGTATACGGAGCATGCCGGAGCTGTGACCAATGCAAAGGGTGGAAATACAAGACATTAACATGTGTTAATAATGTTATGTACAGTAATAGTGTATCATGTTAGCAGCTAATTGTATCATTACAATTTGAACAGGCTTTTTAATTTTACGGAAAACGTGAAAAATGCCGAAAATTTGTAGTGGTCCTAATTCGATGGCCAGAGACTGTACATATAAAAATTTAGAAATTTTCAAGCTTCCACAATTTCAATATTGCAAATTTCCAAACTTGTGAATTTCGCAATTTTTAAATCCTCAAATTATGATATTTGCAAATTACTCACATTTCAAAATTTCGAATTTTCTAATTCTCAAATCTGTGAAATTCCCAAATTTCGAAATACCAAAACTCCTACATTTCTAAACATCCAAACTCCTAATGTCAAAAATGCAAAATACCAAAATTTCTAAACTATCAAATTTCGAAGTACCTTAATTGTTATATTTTCAAGTATCTAAATTTCGAAACATTCAAGCTACTACATTTCTCAGTACCTAAATTCTAAACTTCCTACATTGCTACATTTCGTAATGCCTCATTTTAAAAATAACTAAATTGCAACGTATCTAAATTTCAAAATATCAAGATTTTTCTTATTTCAAATACGGTAATCATTCTATATACGTAAAAATGTCCTTTACGATATAAACAAAAATGTTATCCCCTCCACTGGGGGAAGACCCCTCGAAATACCCGAAACTCGCTCGCCGAGAAATGTCACGTAATGCGTATTCGGGTATATCCGTGAAACAATACCAATGCAAATATAAAACTTTTATATTTTTTATTTTCCGTTATCAAACTTTTACCAACAGATTTTTCACATTTTTCTGATAAAAATGAGACCAAACACGATATAATTCGGACTATATTTACTGGTTTAATTCACGATAAAAGTTTCTAACGCAGAGGAGGATAGCGAGTGAAAAAGAGACACTGCGATCGTGGCAGTCGACAAAGATCAAAAGTCTGTTCAATTGTTTGCAATGCTAATGCGTTGCTAATTTTTTTACTTTTAATCTATTTTTTATACAACTTTCTTCATAATATTCGTGACATTTTCCTGATTAAAGTGAGACCAAATACGACGTAATTCGAGTTATATTTAATATCTTATTGGAGTAATCGATGTACGCGTAACATTTGAAATTACAACCCGAATTACGTCGTGTTTGGTCTCATTTTAATCAGGAAAATGTGACAAATATGTGAAAGTTTCATAAAAAAAGAAAATAAAAAATAAATATGTTTTATTCTTGCGTTAGGATTGTCCTACCGGTATGTTACTGTTTACGTTCGGTCTCCTTCGCTCGCAATGTAGGACCTTTACGATATACGCAAACAGCGGCCATGTTATTATTGTTTCCGACCTTTTCTACGTTCGGCAAAACATCAATCAATGACCTGTGCGATATGCGCAAAACTTCAGATCCGAAAGATTTAGTTATATAGGATGATTATTGCACTTTGTTCGCTACGATAAAAATCAACGAGTGGCTCTTCCCCGCAGAAAGCAGTTTTGTTCTTGACTGTACAAGGACAGAACTCTATCGTCCCAGGAACGCTCGCGAGTTACAGACTCAATGATACGCGACAGAGTTTTCCTCCATATACTTGGCTATATGGACGTTCCCTGCGTGGCGGCGCTTATCGTCGCAATTTATTACCCAGTTTCCGGCGACATTCCCGTCTTCAAACCACCGACGTTCGACGTTAAGTGACTTCGCGAGATTTCAATATACACATCGAGACTTTGATGGGGTTGCGAGGTGAGAAAGGGTGTGCTCGTAAAGTGAAATCAAGATAATCCTGACCATTCGTGACCAGTTGCCCCTGCATTATGTCGGAGCAACCGAGTCGTGCACCAACTAACAAGACAATTAATCGCCAAGTTTACGATACGGGTCTACCGGGATTTTCAATTGGACCCAGGATATGATCAATGTTTGCTATACATTAATAGCTGACTGCAGTTATGTCGCTTTTCTTCAGCCCCGAAGGACTTCCAGACAAGTTTATAACTAGATATTCTTAACCCAAATGAAAACTAGTCTCACTCGTGACGTACTCACAGCTCAAATGTGACAAACCTTACTCAAATTTTGAACACCCTGCAACTTCAAATTTAGGTCCAACTATATTTTGCATAATCAAGGTTGAATATAAAATACAACATTTTAATTTTCTTTATTTGTTTTAATGTTATAGCTCTGAATAGTTAGTTCCGACTGACGCACCTGATAAATAAATTGTACGGCAAGGAATTAAGAGTCAAACCTATATTCTTTGATCTCCAAATTCTGTCTTCAAATGTCTAAACTGAAAAATTCCTGGATTTTCATATTCCTACGTATATAAGTGCCTCAGTTTTCAGTTCTAAGATTTCGAAATTCCTGCAGTTTCATATTCTTGGATCCCCAAGTTCCTAGATCTTCAAATTCTAAGGTCACAAATTTGTCACTAGATTTATCCAACTTATTCTTAAACTCGTCGTAATTGGTGGCCTTTGGATTTGGAGATCTAGTAACGTGATAAATCTGGAATTTCGAAATTTAGGAATTCGGAAATGAAGAAACCTGGGAGGCCAAAAATATGGAACTCTAGAAATTTGAAGACCTTACAATTTGATGATCAAAGAATATAGAAATCTAATTTAGTCCAAACTTGGAAACTTAAGAATTCGAGAATCCAGGAATTTGGAAATCTAGAGATTTGTAGATCTAAAAACTTCGGAACCTTGGAACTTAAGAATGTAGTTTGGGAATTTAGAAAATTGAGAACTAGAAAATTTGCAACTGTAGAAATTTAATAATTCAGACATTTAGACATCTGAAAATGTAAAACGTGGAAATTGATAAAATTTGAAAATATACAAATTTGGAAGATATCTGTAAATTTTGAACTCCGTTAATTTATGAATTTGAAAGTGCAAACATTTGTAATTTTAAAAATTGTCAGTTTTGCATATATATTTTTATTCACAAGAAGTCACACTTCATTAAATTTTAGGATAAAGCAAACATTCGAAATTTTCTAACAATAAAATATAAACGAATTTTATTATAGAGACGTATCATAAGGATCGTGTTAAAACCGCCGACATCTATACTCAATTTTCGATGTATTAATAAATAATTTTCAATTTTAAAATTCGTTCAAATAGCTTTAAAAATTGACGCGGTCGATAACTCCATCTTTTAACCCCCGTTTTCAGCGCATGAACGAATAAAAAAGAATCGATTCTTTATTTTCAGTTTCTTTTTACATGTAGAATTACCTGTTGCTCGGTTGTATCATTTATCCTGCTGCGTCACGAGTGTACACAGAGCATAAATGTGGAGCTTACATGTTTCTTTACATTTGTAGATTTAAACTCTACTACTCAACAGGCTTTTCATGAGAGTAAACGAAAGTCCGTTATTCATTACTTTCCATAAAAACAATTAGAACTAGTATACATGTAATTAACTCACGTGAAGCAATAATTATAGTGATATTCAGTATAAGCAAATCTTCCGGGTCTGAACTTTTGCTTATATCATACAGGTCCTATACTGATTGATATTTTACAGAACGTAAAAAAGGACCGACCGAAAGTAAACAAACGTAAGCAAAACATAGAGGTAGGAACTCGAATACCAAATCCAAAGTTAGTAAATTTTTTATTTTCTGAATTTTCCAGATTTCTTAAATTAGAAATTTCCTGATTTCTAAATTTACTAAATTTTTAAATCTAAAGGTTCCAAATATCCAAATTCACAAATTTACAGAATTCTAAATTTCCAGGGTCCCGAATTTACAAACTTCTAAATCTCCAAATTTTCAAATTTTCAAATCTCCAAATCTCCAAGTATTTAAATTTTCAAATTTACAAATCTCCAAATTTCCAAATCTCCAAATCTCCAAATCTCCAAATCTCCAAATCTCCAAATCTTCAAATTCACAAATCTCCAAATTTCCAAATCTCCAAATCTCCAAATTTCCAAATTTCCAAATCTCCAAATCTCTAAATCTCCAAATCTTCAAATCACCAAATCTCCAAATCTCTAAATTTTCAAATCTCCAAATTTTCAAATTTCCAAATCTTCAAATCTCCAAATCTCGAAATTTACAAATCGCCAAATCTCCAAATTTACAAATCTCTCAATCTCCAAATCTGCATATTTTCAAATCTTCAAATTTACAGATCTCCAATTTTTAAATCTCCAAATTTTCAAATTTTCAAATCTCCGAATCTCCAAGTATTCAAATTTTCAAATTTACAAATCTCCAAATCTCCAAATCTCCAAATTTACAAATCTCCAAATCTTCAAATCTTCAAATTCACAAATCTCCAAATCTCCAAATCTTCAAATCTCCAAATTTACAAATCTCCAAATCTCCAAATCTTCAAATCTCCAAATCTCCAAATTTTCAAATTTTCAAATTTTCAAATTTACAAATCTCCAAATTTTCAAATCTTCAAATCTCCAAATCTTCAAATTCACAAATCTCCAAATCTTCAAATCTCCAAATCTCTAAATCTCCAAATCTCCAAATCTTCAAATCTTCAAATTTGCAAATCTCCAAATCTTCAAATTTATAAGTAATCATTTCAATATATGCCTCTTTTTCAACTTGTCAATATTGTATAATTAATTTAAATACTTCGAAAGCCAATATTAGTAATATACAGAAAATTGACGACAAATAGTTTTCTACTTGTTAGAGTTTGTCATGAAATTAAATTCATTTGATTTAAATTTCCCGCCCGTCTATTTAAAGAGACAGGCTTTGCCGAACGTCGAAAGTACCGCCGGGAGTATCGCCTCTTGTACCTGCTCTGCACAATTTATAAGTTTGTCCTGAAATATAAATTTAGTATAAATTTTGTTGCAACCTTTTTGGACACTCTGTACATCATACATTGAATAAACGCGTGCAATATCTTTTCCCATGTGATCACCCTTTCGTTTATGTATGCCGGAAGCGAGATGACGTTTCTCTTTCCGTCCTTCTGACTTCGTTAACACGATTCGATCTTCGTACCGGTTTCGTTCGTTCTCAATCCTTCTGGTCCGACACTTACTGACCGCCATGCTCGCTTCGAGATCGGACCGAAAGTTAATGCCGATCGTATTTTCGATATCGCGATCGATGTTTGTTTCTCGTTAATAGCCTGTCGACTATGTTACCATCGTCCTTATCTTCTTCTCTTCCCTCTTTCGCTGGACCCTTTCGTTGATTGAAATTGTGTACACAGAGGCCCTACGAAGAAACGAACAGTCACTTCATTTGAAAATTTCGTTTCTTTCTCAGACAATTATTTATTTCAGATCATTTTGTTGACAGCAAAAGCGGCGGAGAGCAAATAACGACCTTAAAATATGTCGTGAAGGTTATTCTAATATTTTTGCTTCTGAAAAATTCACTGTTTAATTTTTATACGTGTTAACATAGCTGGGTCTTCGTTTGTAAGATATTCACAAAAGTTGTGCTTGAGTTAGTCTGGAGTTAAGATGGAGAAAAAAACTTTATTTTCAATTATTTCTAATAGAAGTTGGAAAATATATTGTAACAGTTTGAATTTGCCGCGTCTCCAATATTTCTAGAGGCACTGAGGACTGAGACCACTTCCGTTTCTACATACAGTAATCATTCTATATAAGCAAATCTTTCGGATCTGAAGTTTTGCGCATATCGTACAGATCATTGATTGATGTTTTGCCGAACGTAGAAAAGGTCGGAAAGAAAAATAACATGGCCGCTGTTTGCGTATAACGTAAAGGTCCTACATTGCGAGCGAAGGAGACCGAACGTAAACAGTAACATACCGGTAGGACAATCCTAACGCAAGAATAAAACATATTTATTTTTTATTTTCTTTTTTTATGAAACTTTCACATATTTGTCACATTTTCCTGATTAAAATGAGACCAAACACGACGTAATTCGGGTTGTAATTTCAAATGTTACGCGTACATCGATTACTCCAATAAGATATTAAATATAACTCGAATTACGTCGTATTTGGTCTCACTTTAATCAGGAAAATGTCACGAATATTATGAAGAAAGTTGTATAAAAAATAGATTAAAAGTAAAAAAATTAGCAACGCATTAGCATTGCAAACAATTGAACAGACTTTTGATCTTTGTCGACTGCCACGATCGCAGTGTCTCTTTTTCACTCGTTATCCTCCTCTGCGTTAGAAACTTTTATCGTGAATTAAACCAGTAAATATAGTCCGAATTATATCGTGTTTGGTCTCATTTTTATCAGAAAAATGTGAAAAATCTGTTGGTAAAAGTTTGATAACGGAAAATAAAAAATATAAAAGTTTTATATTTGCATTGGTATTGTTTCACGGATATACCCGAATACGCATTACGTGACATTTCTCGGCGAGCGAGTTTCGGGTATTTCGAGGGGTCTTCCCCCAGTGGAGGGGATAACATTTTTGTTTATATCGTAAAGGACATTTTTGCGTATATAGAATGATTACCGTATTTGAAATAAGAAAAATCTTGATATTTTGAAATTTAGATACGTTGCAATTTAGTTATTTTTAAAATGAGGTATTACGAAATGTAGCAATGTAGGAAGTTTAGAATTTAGGTACTGAGAAATGTAGTAGCTTGAATGTTTCGAAATTTAGATACTTGAAAATATAACAATTAAGGTACTTCGAAATTTGATAGTTTAGAAATTTTGGTATTTTGCATTTTTGACATTAGGAGTTTGGATGTTTAGAAATGTAGGAGTTTTGGTATTTCGAAATTTGGGAATTTCACAGATTTGAGAATTAGAAAATTCGAAATTTTGAAATGTGAGTAATTTGCAAATATCATAATTTGAGGATTTAAAAATTGCGAAATTCACAAGTTTGGAAATTTGCAATATTGAAATTGTGGAAGCTTGAAAATTTCTAAATTTTTATATGTACAGTCTCTGGCCATCGAATTAGGACCACTACAAATTTTCAGCATTTTTCACGAAACTTGGGGATTTGTAAATTTAGACATTCGAAAATTGAGAAAATTTACAATTTCACACTACGGAAATTTGAAAAATTGAAGAATGTGGAACTTACATATCTTAAAATTTGAAGATTAGCATATTGAAGATTTGAGGATTTTCAGATTTGGGAATTTTGTGATTTGTAAGTCTGCAAATTTAGAAATTTGAAAAATTTGGTAATTTAGATATTTATTACTTCAATGACTTATAAATATCAGTGACTAACAGTGATTTACTACTGATCGTGCTTAAACTTGATTCGAAAAATGAAAAGGATGCTCTGTATTGATCGGAAGTGATCGCGAAAAATCACGAATCACTATGAAAAATCAAACAGGATCAAATCATGGGTGATTTTACAAAAGTAGCAATTCACGCCATCTGAGGACTAGCCACTTCAGTTCCTATACTGTAAAGATCTAACTCGCATTAATGAGACATGTCAACGCTACTGTTAGAATCAATAATATAGTACAAAATAATTTTAAATACGACTCGAGCCATTGTATTTATTAAAATCCGACCTGCCCATGCTAACAAAATATCTGGCGTTATACAAAAAGTGCAACTATGAAACACACATCGAAACTAAACCGAAAAAAACCGTCGAAACAAGAATTCAGCAATGTAACCGATATAATGCTCTTTCCGGGACCCATGTTGTGAAATATTGGCTCTTGTTTCACGCCAACAACGTTCGATGTTTTTAGTATATGTACCGCTACCTATCTGGATCCCTAAAATTCATCCTACGGTTCACAAAAGAGTAGAGCCAGGACAAAAGTAACATTTTTTACATTTGGCCTATTTGTCACCTCTTAAAGATACAGAAATCAGAATTATGCCGTAAGGAAGTAAACAACCCAGGAATTGGCGCATAGGAGACTAAGGTGTTTCGAGAATTACGGCCCCAATTGGTCAAAATAGAAAAATGGACACCTCAGACGTATTTTCGGCGGTAATTATTGGCTCGAGCAGTCACGCACACCAATTAGGCCAAAAACAATACCAGTCGGCAAACGTCTCGAGAATGGGTGAGATAATGCGAATTGCGTTCAGCAGTTGTTATTGCTATTATTATTTGCCGATATGTCGCGATGGAAGTTCACGATAAGCGGAGAGATCGAGTTGCTTCTTTTACTTTGGGTCGTTCCTCTACACGCCAATTCCTGGGTTGTATGCTTATCGTCTTATTTGACCCAAATTCAGCTGGTGATAAGTAATCAAAGAGATATGATATTTTTCTGCAGTCAGTATTAAAGTTTCTTCCGTCTTGAATCATCAGTTACGAGAAGTTGTCAAACTATGATAACATTTTATTGAAATTTAATCTTTTCTTGCAATTCATGCATCTTGTCAAGTACAAATAAACTACATATTTTACTATTATCAAAATTATCAGACATATGTCTTCTATTCTCTAATTACAATTTTTCGTAATTTTGTTTTGTAATGTTTTGCACATTCACGTAGTATTGCAGGTTTAAAAATGTTATAAATTTTTTTTTATAAACAGATTTGTAATATAGGAGAAACATACTTTATATATGGCAAAATATGCCAAAAAAGAGCAGAAATCAATAAGCATTCAAAAGTTCAACACCAAAATATTCATACAAAATTCACTGTTACTATAGTTTAATAAATAAGTTACATTATTCGTTCAGCAAAAATCAGTATCCATTTTTTTACATACAATATTCTTTCAACTTTAAATTGCATCCTTTGCTCACGCCAAAACAATAATAAAACAAACTTTCATATCAGATTACAAAAAGAAAATGTACACGGGGTTATTCAATTGAATACAAATAGATTAAAAAATTCTAATTGGAGCGAAATTTCTGTGTTAAAAAGAAGCGTAGTTTATCAACTACAGAATTGATACTTCAAATATTAATGAAGTCGCAACAATGATATTTCGTTAATAATTCGTCATTGGCGTCAATTTCCCGGCGCTTTCAATCTCGGTAATTCACAGCACACATAGGCGTTCTATTGTCATTAAACACGTTGCACAGCTATATCATCCTAGTTAATTAGCTTCAAAGCGATTTGTCCGGCAACCACAATCGAACCACGCATGCGTCGCACTGTGCAGTGGGTTTCCGTTGTAAATTTAAAGGACTGTATTCATGAATGATCTGCATTATGACACATCAATTTCAAATGTAATCAATCATAAGAGAAATTATATATTCAATCTGTATAAAAGTAATTTATACCTTTATGGGAATGGGAAATTCGGATTTTGAAAAGTTAGGGATCTGAGCATGTTTCCGTTTCATTGTAATCTCCTGTTGGCCAAACTATACTTTGTATCCAAGGAACATAATAGGAAACATTCATATATAACCTGTCATTGCGGGCCATCCCCGTAGTAACTCCAACTAAAGTATACATATACATATATTTTTCATTTAAGATAACTATGGAACCACCGCTATCACCCTGTACAGAAAGTGAAACATAAAATGATATTAGCGTCACAATAATTCTACGATTCATAGCTTTAGAGTATTAATTTACAATCAATGAGTCCATTCGAGAAGGCTTGACAAACTATTTTAGGGGAACAGTTTTTCAGAACCGATGTCAGAGATACGAAGGAATAATAACTTTAAAAATTAAAAATCTAAAGATCTGAAAACTTAATCGTGGGATTCGGATCAAGTGTCCTGTTTTTCCCGTGTTTCTTCGTGATATTGTTTTCAATATAGTTATTTGTATTATACCTGACAAGTGTCCTTTTCCTCTTCACCGGCGCAAAACTTCCAGTTGGCCTTAGATTCACACGTTGTAATATTAAGAGAAACTTCGTATAGATCGGGCGATGGGTCTTCAGCTTAAGGGAAATAGAAATTAACATAAGAAAAATAAAATATAAGACACATTTTCTTTACCTACCCAAGTTATGACACCCCCACCCAGTAGCCGTTACTTCGGAAAAATTCAGAGAAGCATGAGGCAAACATGCAGGTTGTACATGCTCGTCGAAGGTTACGTTTTTTTCTAATTCCAGAAGTGCAATATCCTTGTGCAAAGAATATTTTCCGTCGTAGCAAGGATGTTTTTCTCTTTTGATAATTTTAATGCTTTGACCGCCGCCTGTTTCATTAATGTTTAAAACACCCACTCGAATCCAGTTTGCTTCCCCACTGTAACGAAAAATACTTAGAAAAAAATGGAATGAATTTAGGATCCACCTCAAAACCTTATCATTTAAAACCTGATAATTGATTATATATCGTATCTTGGTTATGATCACCAATTACGTTTTGAAATAATCCTGAATAGGCACATTGTTAGAAAAATGGTTGCCTAATATCTGCTCAGATTTTGGACAATACCGATATAAATACTTACGAATTTATATTGAAAGTACAGTGCGCCGCGGTTACAACATATCTTTCAGAAATTAAAGTACCACCACATATAAAATTTTCAAACGCTGTACTGTTATTTGCATAAACCGCGACATTGTGCAAAGATGCGTTTGCTTTTACTCCACCGACGATTTTTTCATTCGTGTTAGATATTCTATTATCGTTATATATCTTGCATTCTGAAACAATTAAGTTTAGTGGTGTAGTGCATTTTCAAAATACAATTTGGGCAAAGATAGCTCTCGCGAAACATAACATGAAAACATAACATGAACATAACATGAGTGGTATAATCATACAAAAATATTGCAAAATAACATTTCTCGCACACCAATTTGAACCACAACTTATTATACTAAAGCCTCGATATAAACGAAAATGATCCACATGATATAAGCGAAGAAACTATCCACACAAATGGGGTAAAACCCTTCAAAACAGCAGAAAGTACGCCCGCCAGGAAATGTAACGTGATCCAAGTTCGCGTACATCCGTGAAACAATATTAATGCAAGCTTGAAATTTTTTTACTTTTAATTTTTATGTTATTAAACTTTTACCCGTAGATATTTGACATTTTTCTGATTAAAATTGGACTAAACACGTCGCAATGTTGGACATATTTACTGGAATTAACTTATTACAGTAAAATTCTCATCATAAGCGAGCGCTTGGAATTACAAGTAAATATATTTCTAATTACGTTGCGCTTGGTCTCACTCTACTCAAAAAAATGTTACAAATATATTGGTAAGAGTTTCATAACAAAAAATCAAAAATAAAAATTTTTTATCCTTGCATTAAAATTGTCTCACGAGTATGCTACTATTTGTTACATTCGATCGATCGGCTATTTCCTTCGCTAGTTGTTCGTCTCACGTTTGGCAAAACACTGATCAATCTATGAACTGTACAATATGAGCAAACGTTCAGACCCGAAAGATTTGCTTATATCGAGGCTTCATGGTACTCGTATTGAAACAATTGAAAATACACCTACTTTCCTTCACTATTCTTTCAGGACCCGAAGGTTCTCTAGTTGTTGTTGTTGTAAATGGTGATTCGGTAGACGTTGTGGTTGTTGTTGTAGATGATGGTTGAGGAGTTGTTGTGGTTGTTGTTGTAGATGATGGTTGAGGAGTTGTTGTGGTTGTAGTTGTAGATGATGGTTGAGAAGTTGTTGTGGTTGTAGTTGTAGATGATGGTTGCGAAGTTGTTGTGGTTGTTGTTGTTGTAGATGGTGATTTAGTAGTTGTGATTGGTGGTGGTCCGTCAAACGGACAGCACACAATGGGTTCAAAAAAATAATAAGCAACCACAGATAGCGGTGATCCATTTCGAAAAGCGTTCAAAACCGATTTACATTTCTTCAGATATGTAGCAGTACCCGATAATCCGTTGACTGTGCATGGTTCGCCTGCAACTCATAACAGATGTATATTTTTCACTTGTTACAATATAAATATCTACTTACATATGAATAAAGCACATAACACAGATTATTGTAGATATTAAAAGTTACCTATTTAATACAATGCTTCAGTTTGCTATTTTGCATTATCAATACGATTTTAAACGATATTCAGAGCTACCTGGCTGTCTTTAGTGTTTAATTATTTAACCGAATTAAATTCGTGCTGCCGATGACCGGTAAACGTGGAAGCGAACGCGATAAATCGTATTAAATCGGTATTTAAAGCAATAAAAGATATTAAACTTATAACCCGTTTTCAAAAATTAGAAGTTTGTAAGTAACTATAATATGATGCGGTATGGGTAATCTTAGCTTTACATTTGTACCTCCACGAATAACTCGAACAACGCTAGGTAATTACCCTAGTATTCAATGAAAGCGATAAAACGAAAAAAATTGTACGTACCTTGGCATATTGTTTTAGTAAATTCGGCATCCGTTAAACATATAAGAATCAGAAGTATAATTGACGATAATATACTATTGACAAGAAATCCGAACCCCATTTTGCTCGTTGAATGCTCTGCCTGTCACTTCCAACTGTAGCGTCTCGATTCTTTAATGTGTCGCCTATTTATGTCCCTTCCATTTCCTTCAATTTAAACGAAAACAGGAATCTACGGTCACGTATTATATATTACATTTACATGTACAAAATACGATAATGCATGAACTGGTCAAGATTCCATAAATATTATTTTCCCTTGAATTAGAAAAGAAGTGTTTGACACCATTTGATAACGAATAATCGTACTAATATACTCGCACTGTTTATGATCGTCATTGAAATTAATTCGCTAGAGCCTTGTTGAATATTTCACGTAGAGTGCCAACTATGATGTATCTATATTAGACGAAAACTATATTCCTTACTCCAATGACCACACCAAGTTGGACACTATGTTAAACTACGTGATGACTTGTTTCTAAGGTTGTTGAGATTCGAGTATTTAATTTTTCAAGAAAGAAGGCTCGATGCATATAATTTTTACGAATAAGAGTGAGAGAAACAGTTCCCGATTTCCTTGGATAGAAATGGAGGTCCGAGTGATGTATGCAGTGGGTCCGGGATCAAAAAGTAACCGTAGCAAGTAATAAATCCAAGCAATACCTCGACATGAATAGAAAATTGCAAATAAAGGACTCTACCACTACGATTAATGGTTCTGACAGTCACGTGTGAATAGTAATAAAATAAAAACTCTATAAAAAGTATCCGAATAAACTAAAAACGGCACATTATCGATAGAAAAGTTGCAGAGGTCTAATCCTCACGCTACAATATAGTATTTTAAAATTTAACTGTGGGCCTAGATAACGTACATCATTTTATTTAAGAGACTTCGTAAAATAATTTTACGTTAAAAATAATTGAATAACTATTATATTGTTTGAATATAAAATTACGTCGATGTAAATATAAATTGTTTAAGTATAAAATATTTTTGATATTGAACTATTATTATTTTTGAACATGTGCAGCAGTAAGAAATAGTATCTCTAACAGATTACTCTTAAATGAATAATTTCACGTGTTAAAAGAAATACGTACATTTTACATTTATAAATTTACAAAATTTAATATCAGTATCTGTTTTGAATACGGTACCAGTACGTAGCTATGACCAGCGCAAACATTCACGTTTATCTTTGTAACAGAAATACCACAGCGATTTACTACGTAGACAAATTAAAAAGACTGCAGTTTATTGGAAAGTAATTGATTTAATCGACCTTGTGCTTTTACGCATTTTAAAGTTTGTATTTTCGCGCATTATCTGAAAATGTGGCGGAAATTGTTAGGTTAGCGAGGCTCGAAAAAACGCAAGCAGAGCTTACTTTCTTGTTTTGTCTGCACCAAGTTTGTCTTTGGTAAAAGAAACCATTTTCTTTCTAAATTACCAAAATCCCTGTGTCCTTATATCCCCAAATCCCTACATTCTCAAATATCTGGACCCTTCAATCACTAAATTTCCAAATCCAAAGTTTCCCAAAGTCCTAAATCCTACAATCCATACATTTCCGAATTCCTACATTTCCAAATCTCTATATCCCCAAATCCTTACATCCTTAAATTCCTAAATTTTGAAAACCCCAAATCTCCAAATCCTTAAGACCTTAATCTCCCAATCGTTGGATTGCCAAACGTCCTAAATCCAACTCACTAATACCAGTTACTGGCACAATGTAGACGCTCTCTAAGACATTCTACTATCCGTGCCTTTGACGCAGCGATATTTTATAAAGGATGAGTGGGAACTATTTTCACTTGCGAAAAAATCGAAATTGTAGTTTATTATGCGCCGTCTACGTCGCCACACAATTAACGATCAAAGGGTTCCAATCGCTTAATAACGAAATTCCGTGTAAATTCTTTATTCCACGAACGCTTTGCGAGAACATTAACCCAAGAAGTTGTCCCGGTGGCTTTTTTGTCCGTATCCTGACATTTTGTCGCGGCAAGAGCACCATCGGAATAAACGACTTCTGACGGGTTCTTTAAGTTATCATCCAGCAGTGTAGCAAACGTCGCAGCTTCCGTCCCGCGAAACTCGCCCCTTGACCGGTTTGCGACAACGCAGGATATATTAGCATCTTTTATTAGGTGCTGCCGCAGCACGGTGTCAAACAAATCTGCTCGCACCCAACGGCCATCCGTTATGCACACCTACGTAGCCCGTTCAGTCCGTTTTATTGGCCTGGCTGTGACACTCTCGGCACCGTAGGGAAGCACCATTCGGCTGTCCAGCGATCGTAAACTCCAGAATACACGTTCCCGACTACCTTTGCGATTTACTGGTCGCGATTTCGCGACTGCTGCGATCTGTCGCCCGCGACAATCACGCGGGGAATCACCTTCGAACAGCCCTCGAAGCAGCACGCGAACCGGCGTATTTTGTTCTTTCGCTTGATTTATGCGATTGCTCGCGTTGCACCAAGGATTTTTCCGAGTCGAATGCCGCAGGTCTTTACCGTGGACCACGGATGAAGATATTGTCCGAGTGATCGTAGCGCTCGACGACGGACGAGTTTAGCACTTGTAAATGGTTCTTGACTTTTTGTGTGCTTTTGTAAAATTATACCTTTACGAGGACGGATATGAGTGCTGGAAACGTTGAGTGTAGGCTATAGAGACTGTAAATGGATATTGTTTCGAGAGGGTTTGAAATTGAGAGGTGTATTTTGGTGGTTTGCAGATGGTGGGATTTGGAAAGTTAGGTCAGACAGGAATTTGGTAATTGGAGCTTATAGTTCAGGTCATATAGAGATTTGAGGATTTGGAAACTTGCAAAACTGGAATCTTGAATACTTGCATGCTTGAGAATTTGAAAACTTGAAAACTTGCAATCCTGACAACTTGAGGACTTGAAAATTTAAACATTTAAAAATTGAAATATTTACAAATATAGACATTTAGGAGCTTGACTCGAACACTTAAAAATTCGGAAACTGAAGAACGGGAATGCTTGAAAAGTCGAAAACTTGAAAATTAACAAATTAAAGCATTTAGGAATATAGAATTTTGTGAATTGAAGAATTTATATCTAGTTCAATCTCTAGTTAGAGGTAGATTTCAAGGAATGTCTTGGAAATGAGCGACGTCTCTAATTTTCATTTTTGAATATGCGTCTGTTAGTATGAAATAACCTCCGTAATTTCAGAATTGAACTTAAAATTCGATCTCGTTTGCCGCACACCCTGTACGTAATGTAACATGATTCAACTGTACATAAACACTCGTGGTTTACTGCACAAAGTATGTTCAGTTTCCGTTATCGTCACATATGTACATCATAAAAGGCCACATTGACTATGCGATGATCCAATAAGAATATCGTCACGCATAAAATATCCAGTTTTTTCTTCGGGACAAGAACGCGTCAATTCGTCAAGCATCGTTTGATACCATTTTTTCTTTTTTTCCCATCGGTTCGTAAGTATGACTAAAGTGAACCATAAAGCGCCGACTGTTTCACACGAACTAATAGCAAAAACCTCGCTGACGCAATATTTTCTCGTAAAAAAGTTTTGCTTTTAACAGAACTTGATGTCCACCATGTTTCAAAGAATGCTGTCTATAGAGACTATTTTGTCGATGGTGAAACATTCTTCGTGTTTCAAACCGATAGTCATATTTCGTAAATAAGGTTAAAAGTTATTTATATTTTCCAATTTTTTATAGATTTTTATACATTACATTTTTGTACATATTTGTATATATCTTTATTTTTATATTTTGAAACATTTTATACATTTTTATGTATTTTTATTTTTATATATTAATTCTGATATGCATTTATTTTTGTACATGTTTATCTTTACATGTGCAACTTTTGTATGCATATTTTTGTTTGATGTTCGAAAGATTAGAAATAAAAATGAAAAGTTTTGGAAGTAGCAATTTAATTTCATTTACTAATTTTCAATACGAAGGTGAATAAACGTAAATTAAATAAAAATCATTTCATATAAGCTCGCAAACGTGTATTGTTGCAGGGATTTGGGGATATAAGTAAACATGCTTGAATCCAAGTTCCCAGCTGTCTCGTTTTTTCCTGAAAATTCTGATTTTTTGGGAAAAACGTTTCGATGTCCCAAATTTTGTTAGGTGACCTGCTTTTAAAGTTTTCTCTCTGAAAAAGTTTCTGAACAATGCTGTCCATTCTGTTGTGTAGAATAACCTGTTAACAGTCCAAGCGATTAATCCATGAAACATTGTTGACCAATTTCTACGACTATGTTGGAAATATATGACTTTTTCAATTTCCGGTTACACGTACGTATGAAAAAATATGACGAAAACCAATTTGAACATGGAATAAATTGAAGGATCAAAGTGTTAGTGAGAAATGTTCCTATTTTTGATGAAACATGTTATGAACATTAAGAACCTGAAATTTGTTTTTATTCGACACTGTCAGAATAGAATGCAACTGTTCAACAATTTTCTCGTTAATAAATACACTTTTCAAAATCTTCGTTACTATTTCCATTTTTTATTACTTACCATTTGATTAACCTTCAACACTGGGGGTTGAAACGAACCCTGGGTATGAATTTGTGGATCTAAGAATTTGGAGTAGTAGAAACTTAGGTACATAGAAATTTGAAGACCTTAGAATTTGAGGACCTGAGAACATGAGAATTTATGAATTTATGAATTAGAGATTTGTAACCTAAAAATTTGGTAACGTAGTAATCTTTGTTTCTGAAAATTTGAAGACCCAAGGATTTGGAAATTTCGAAATTTAAGGACACTAGAATTTGGAGACCTCGAGAATTTAGAATCCGGGGATATGGAAATATAGAAATGTAAGAGTCTAGAGATTTGAGACCAAGAAATTTAAGAACCTAAGAATTTGTGAGTTTAAGGATTTCGAGATTGAGAGATATTGCACCTAGAAATTTGTGGATCTAGAGATTTGGAGTTTCAGGGATTTCAGGATATAGGGATATGGAAATTTAGGTACTAAGGATTCAAAGGATTTGGTGACCTAAAAATTTAGTAACGTAGAAATTGGACTGAGGATTTAGAAATCTAGAGATCTAGTACTTGGAAATGTGGGAATTGGTAGGTCTACATATTTGGAGATCTAGTGATATGGAACCTAGAAATTTGGTAATGTAGGAATTTGTGAATCTGAAGATTTGGTGATCTAGGGATACGGACATTTAGGGATTAGGGAATCTAGGAATTTTGTGACCTAAGAATTTGTAAATTTTAAAGTTGAAGAAAGATCTCGAGATATGAGAATTTAGAGATTTGGTATTCAGAAATTTCGAAATTTCAGAATTTGATAATGGAGTATTTGGAACTTCGAAAAATTCAAAATTTGCATTTTAAAAAATTAAGTTTAAAGAAGCCTACCTTGCACTAGAGTGTACACGTTGAAAGAATTCGTATGTAATTGGCGTTGGATAAATTCTTTATGAAATCGAAAAATTGACAATCCTATGGCAAAAACGCGTAATTGTCTAAAGAGATTCTGTTTTTGCAAATAAATTGGTTATGAGTTTCGGTAAAATTGCAGTTTATATTTTAGTGATCTTTGCACCATGCGGTTTGTGGTGCACGACCTGCGCCGAAACGTGCTTTTATTCCATTATATTGAAAGCATGATACGTATTCGTTGCTAGTTACGAATTTTTTCATGTTTTTCTACTCGTATGAATACTGCTGCAAAAAGAATCGTTAAAATTCGAATGCTCGTTGCCGAATAATATTATTGTTTTGCCTCTTGCATTGGAAATTAATTAACAGATGAATATGACCACTTTGGAGATAATAATTTGAGTTCAGTTGTAATATTCAAAAATTCTTTTTACACCTTCTCAAATAATTTCAGTAATTTTATCAAATTTTGTTACTACAGCGAAAGAATTTTATTATGACGAGAAAATATATTGTGTTGTAATCTATAATATAAATTACAACATAAAAGTATATAAATGAAAGATTTGACAGAAACAAATGAATTTTAATTGAAGCGGAATTTTTACAAAATGGTTTTTCTGTCCTTTGCAAACCAATGTCCTACGCTCTGTGGTTCACCTTACATATAATGTATAATAAATTCCCCATAATTTTATAATAAAATCCTGGTCCCCAATCATTTCTATCAAATTCTCCATTTATATTCCTCTCGATCGACGAGATTGATGCGAACAAGATCACCGTGTCTACACAGGAGCGTCTCTCAAAGCCGCAAGAACGTTCCTACGAAAGATTGCTAACGATCCTGCGACATATCCCTGGAGAAGATTGAGTATAGCTTTATCCGCCATTCGAGTGCAAGCGAAAGTGACTGACATATCGTTCTCTCGTAAGACGTTGTCAAATAAAAACTTAATGGAAATACGTGAATCATGGATAGGGATTTCATTCTACGATGTACTATCGGAGAAATCTGATCTGAGGCGTAAGTTCCTTTCCAGCGGGTTATTTCCTTCAGCATTCGTCGACGTAACCATTTTCTTTGCAATGGATGCTGACTTTAATTTCGCTAGCATTAACCTTTGGCACTCTTTAACTAATTAACTGTGATCAACCCATATATGTGTTTTAATTGAAAACTCTAGTATGGTGCGATCGACGTGTATACACGTCTTGTGCAAGCTAATTGAAATAGATCGATGAAGGTGTGAGGTTTCACGAAATGAGTTTCCTGGACGCGTCTAAAATATGTACCTGGAGAAACCTCTCCAGCCCTGTCAGATAAAGAAGGCAAGAAAGGAAGAAAATCATTTTCTTTCAGGGATTTTTGAGAAGTTCAGACTTTGGAGGTGTGGAAAGGATTTGGAGATTTCAGGATTTAGTAATTTGAGAACTTGGGCATTTGGGAATTTAGGGATTTGGATTCTAGAGATTTGAGGATGTAGAGATTTGGGGATGTGGGGATTTAAGAACGCAGGGATTTTGGTATTTAGAAAGAAAATGATTTCTTTTACGAAAGACAAACTTGGCGCAGACAAAACAGGAAAGTACTTGAGTTTTTTCGAGCCTCGCTAACCTAGTAATTTCTGCCACATTTTCAGATAATGCGCGAAAATACAAACTTTAAAATGCGTAAAAGCACAAGGTCGATTAAATCAATTACTTTCCAATAAACTGCAGTCATTTTATTTTGTCTACGTAGTAAATCGCTGTGATATTTCTGTTATAAATATAAACGTGAATGTTTGCGCTGGTCATAGCTACGTACTGGTACCGTTTTCAAAACAGATACTGATATTAAATTTTGTAAATTTATAAATATAAAATGTACGTAATTCTTTTAACACGTGAAATTATTCATTTAAGAGTAATCTGTTAGAGATACTATTTCTTACTGCTGCACGTGTTCAAAAATAATAATAGTTCAATATCAAAAATATTTTATACTTAAACAATTTATATTTACATCGACGTAATTTTATATTCAAACAATATAATAGTTATTCAATTATTTTTAACGTAAAATTATTTTACGAAGTCTCGTAAATAAAATGATGTACGTTATCTAGGCCCACAGTTAAATTTTAAAATACTATATTGTAGCGTGAGGATTAGACCTCTGCAACTTTTCTATCGATAATGTGCCGTTTTTAGTTTATTCGGATACTTTTTATAGAGTTTTTATTTTATTACTATTCACACGTGACTGTCAGAACCATTAATCGTAGTGGTAGAGTCCTTTATTTGCAATTTTCTATTCATGTCGAGGTATTGCTTGGATTTATTACTTGCTACGGTTACTTTTTGATCCCGGACCCACTGCATACATCACTCGGACCTCCATTTCTATCCAAGGAAATCGGGAACTGTTTCTCTCACTCTTATTCGTAAAAATTATATGCATCGAGCCTTCTTTCTTGAAAAATTAAATACTCGAATCTCAACAACCTTAGAAACAAGTCATCACGTAGTTTAACATAGTGTCCAACTTGGTGTGGTCATTGGAGTAAGGAATATAGTTTTCGTCTAGTATAGATACATCATAGTTGGCACTCTACGGGAAATATTCAACAAGGCTCTAGCGAATTTATTTCAATGACGATCGTAAACAGTGCGAGTATATTAATACGATTATTCGTTATCAAATGGTGTCAAACACTTCTTTTCTAATTCAAGGGAAAATAATATTTATGGAATCTTGACCAGTTCATGCATTATCGTATTTTATACATGTAAATGTAATATGTAATACGCAGATTCCTCCTTCCGCTTAAATTGAAGGAAATGGAAGAGACAAGAATCGGCGTCACATTAAAGAATCAAGAATCTACGGTCGGAGGTGATGGTTACGGCAGTAGCGTTCAAGGAGCGAGAATGGGGTTACAATATCCTATCAGTGGTATATTATCGTCATGCGTATTTCTATTCCCTATATGTTCAACTGGCACTGAATTCAATAAAACAATATGCTAAGGTACATACAATTTTTTTCGCTTTATCGCTTTCATTTAATACTAGGATAATTACCTACCGTTGCTCGAGTTACTTGTGGGGGTACAAATGTAAAGCTAAAAGTACCCATAACCCATCGAATCATAGTTACTTACAAATTTTATTTCTTACGTGTTTTATTCACGCATTAATTATTTGAAAAATAATCGGATTTGAATATTTTTAATTATTTTAAGAAATATGTTGTATAGTCGAGCCTAGCACAAGATCGAAGTTGAAATGTCGAGCCACATTTCACATGGAAGTAATAAGTGTTGAAAAAGGAGAACCTGAGGATGAAAATAGAGATAAACGACGTTATGGTGAACGGCTGCTGATGGCAGCGGAATACATATTTATACGACTTATTTCTGATGATTTCTGCTAGCTCGCGAAGGGAAAATATGATAAGAATTACGCGGTGCGATACCCAGTGAAAACACATGCTGGAAGATCAAGAGAAACATATGTCTATGAAATAACAAAATACTTTCTGAGCAACGGCAATACAACGTTGCATACCTTGTACGTTGACGAAGATTTAAATAAATGAATTTATTCAAATTGTAATTCCTTTTCACAGGAATTCTAACCGAAGTCTGGATGGAGTATTTTAGATTAGGTGACCTTTTCCGTCTTCATATATCACCTAACTTTTCATGATGTTGGAAGTATATTTGTTATACGTAGTAGTTTGCTAGTTTACTTATATTATATATATAGTTAATTATATTTTGTAGCTGTATTGTTAGTAATATTGTCTGCTATATAGTTGGTTACATAGTTTGGTTAGGTTAAATTTTTAATAATAATAACTTGTAAAATAATTTATAAAATAGTTTACAAAATACGGAAATCAGGAAACTTAAAAACACAAAAATCGAAAAGTTTACAAACCAGGTACTTATACTGTATTATGGAATCTATTTAAATACCTGCAAATACAAAACTAAATTTCATGGTACCTAATTTACTTCATGAACATAAAAACCACGATTAAAAACTTCATTTTACACCCTTCCTGAAGAAAACCATGGCTGTATACCATTAAAAAAATACTTCGAAAAAATGTCCACGCCGATGGTTAATGGAGTTCCGCGTTGCAGTATCAGATCCGATGCTAAAAATTCAACGATCGTCTCCAAAGTTTACGCTTGGTCCCGCGATGCACCGCTCTTATAATCTTGCTGGTGACGCAGGCATGCAATTTATAATTGCATGAAGTTACCGATAACAAACTTTTCTCGTTAACCGTCTCGATAACGAGCTGTCAGCGGCGTCCTGAAAAATCGATATCAAATGCGATTCCTTCCGGAATCAGATTCGAAAAGCGTCCCACTTGCTCCTCATTGTTCCGCGGGATTGAAAACGAAGAGGTAACAGTTTGGCCGTCTCTGTTTGTATGTCAAAATTGCATACACACGATCTATCAACGTCGTCGCAATAACTGGGCCAAATTCTGTGTGTTTCCACGGCTCCAGAAACGCGTCGTTAGTATTGCAGCCGAGCATTAGGCGAGAAACGTTCACGAATATGTAACAGCTGTCGTGCAGCGAAATGTGGTAACCGTCCCGCCGTTCGTGTAATACGCTTTCATTTACGAAAGAGCGTGTAACAACAATTCCACGGTTTGCCGGCAAGCACGCTTCAGAAATGTGAGGACGTCTATGACGTCTCGTATTCGCGATCTTGAGCATTTTGTACTCTGCTTAACCCTAAATTGCTGCAACTACGAATTACGTTATCCAGCTGTAGCCTCTGTGGACGAAAGCGCTGTGACCGATTGTAGGATCCAAAAGAGGAGACACGGATTTCGTTTAAATTTTGTACAATCACTGAACACATCAAAAGTAATAACTTTGCAAAACCGCAGCTCGCAACTCTTTGAAATTATTAATATTTGGACGCTAGTCTATCATTTACTATTCCGTACTATATAACAGTTTCTATCTATACTCGTGTATAATTAACGTATTATTTTTTGTTGTCATTACACGTGTATTCTTAAACTTTTCAACTGTCCTATTAGAAGTTTTAATGTACTTCATATGCTTTTCGAGATAACACATGTGAGTCGAAACTTTAAGGGGTTCACCCTTTCACGTCTCAGCTGATAAAAAAATATCTTTTATTTTTCCCTGCTTAGCAAAAATACGAAATTTCATCGAAATTGAAGGGACACTTTCCTTGTAGTATGAACTTATGAGGCAGTGGTTTAGACTTGAAATAAATATGAATAACCGCGTGCCGTAGTTTTATGAGGCTGCAGTGACATAATAGGAATCCGTAAACAATCCTGCAGCAAAATACAACTTCAGCTTGTTCAAACTTACGTTAAGTAAATATGTAATGCGTGGTTGTACTATTGTATAGGATTGTACTTTTAATTCCACTATGCTATATATATGTCATGTGACAGATTTCAAGGTTTTCTTCCACATGCCTCACAATTATTTGCAGAAATTTTATCACGAAATGTCTTGTTAATTACGAATAAAAGACACCTAAATAGAATCGACTACTAGAGAATGTGTTGTGTACAAAAGTCCGAAATTTGATTATAACTTTTGATAAACATTAGTCAAAAAGTTAATATGACAATTCCTTTTTCAAATTAATTAGAATATATTCATAAAATTGGATAAGAAAAATTGTACAATGTTCCCCTTGCTTAAAATTTTCTTAGCAGCATATGGATTTAAATAAATTCTAAAGAAAATTATTAATAATTGATATCAATATGTATAACCAAAATAACATTTCACATTAAATCGGAGATAAAATATCTATACGCATAAATTTGAAGATAAAATATAAATTAAACTCTACAAGTTAAGCTGTATGTTTTATGTATAATGAGTTTAACTGTGTTTAATACTTTACAGTCATTTGCATGACTAAAAATTGATAATAACAACAGTTAATAATTGTAATAAAATAATACTCATATTCTTCATAATTTATCAATAAAAGTGATTAAAGATCTATATTAATATAACATCTTTTACTCATTTTTGCGTATGGAATATGATATAGTTTGACAGTATATTCACATCCTGTATGTTCTATGAATATCGATGCCCTGAAACATGGTCATATCGATTACCGACATTTTGGAACATCGTTACATCAATTACCAATGTTCTAAAATATCATTAAGTCAATTATTGATAAGGTCTTATCAATTATCGATACTCTGAAATATCGTCATATCAGGTCTCAATATTCTAAAATATCGTTACATCAGTTACCGATACTTTGAAATATCGTCTCATCAATTATCGATACTCTGAAAAATCGTTACATCGACTATCGATATTCTAGAATATCGTCGCATCAATTATCGTCGCTCTGAAATATCGTCACACGATTTATTGATACTCTAAAATATCGCCGCATCGATTATCGATAAAAATTATCGCATCCCTAATGCATACGATGTTAGAACTAAAATCGATATCCTAATAAATCAATACAGTAGTACCACTTCGAACATACAATATAATAAATATTTATTCTGGCTACAATTATAAGATGCTTAAGATTACACAGTATGTCTGAAAAGTAACGGAACTTTTTAAATTTAAGGAACACTATTAGCGACATCTATAAGAACAATATGCTATTTGAAAACAGTATTCCTCCGCTACAAAACAAACCAATCGTTATTGGAATCGAGCAACGAATTGTAAACTTATAGCGTTTAAAGCGACAGAACCTTTCGTCACCGTGTCACAAAATCACGATGGAGCAAAGAGCGAATATTAAATTCTGCTCGGTAAAGCTCGGTTCAACTTTTACAGAAACATTTGAATTAATGAAAAATGTTTACGGCGACGATTGTTTATCCCGTACACGTGTGTTCGAGTGGTATAAGCGATTCCAGGATGGTTGTGATACTTTGGAAGACGACCCAAAGCCAGGTTTTGGGTTTTTCTAAATTCTAAACGATTCTAAAGGTATTATACTTCAGGAATTCGTTCCACAGGGACAAAATGTTAATGGCGAATATTATCTGGATGTTATGGAACGTTTGTGGAAAAGAATCGTTCGTGTGAGGCCCGAATATCGAGCGCCGGGAAGTTGGTTTCTGTTGCATGATAATGCACCATGTCACAGAACTGTCGTAGTTCGTGAATTTTTGGCGAAAAAACAAGTCTGTGTGCTCCAACATCCTCCATATTCGCCTGACTTATCTCCATGCGATTACTTTCTGTTTCCAAAATTGAAATTAGCCATGAAAGGAACGTTTTATGACACTGTTACACAAGTCCAAGCAGCTGTGACAAGCGTGATTGAAGCGATTCCGCAAAACGACATAAAAAAATCTATGTTAACATTGCCTGAGCGTGCCCAGCGGTGTATTGTTGCGAAAGGGATGTATTTTGAATAAAAAAAATTAATTTTGGCAAAATAACTAATACTTTTTTTTTTATTTAAAAAGTTCCGTTACTTTTCAGACATACTGTGTATAAGATGATTATAAGATGTTTAAAAGACCTCACGGCAGCAAAGAAAGCAGAATTTTCAAGACAACATAACGCGGTAAATTCGCAGAAGAGTAAGAGCGAAACGTGCTATCGATTCGCGTTAACGTCGTAAAAAGTTAGCTCGCTTCGGCAAACTTTTTGGCGCATCTGTGGAAAGTCGAAGCACGTATAACACGGTCGAGGAAATAGCGTAAGCGACCGTAAGTACATCAAAGAGGGCGGCCTAATAAAAAGATGTGAATGAGGGCAAAAGGAGAGCGAGAAAAATGCGAATGAATTGCTTCTTCTTCGCGAAGTCGGTCCCCGGTTTCTCGAATAAATGGCGGAATCTCTTGGAAGACATTATTTGACTCGTTGCGCGACAGAATCTGTTTCATAGCGGAGTACTCTGTGAAATATTGTTCTCCTTGAAAGGCGGTGCGACGCTTCTTCAGCCGAGGAAACTGCAGGAGTGTTGATCGTTAAGTATTTTTGACGCCACGTCTTCCACTATCCTGCTAAGACCGTGCAAATAAGTTTCGCACCAGTGAAAGGAGTTCTCTTTGCGCCAACTGAACGTAGTTTCTTGTCAACTGTTGCGAATAATAAAACTTTGTGCAGCAGAAATTACGCTTAGAGCTGTTTCTTGAAAACGAGTTAACCGCGAACCTACCACATTCGATTTGCAAGGATTTTTTTTTAAATTAGAGTTGTTAGGATGCTTTTTTGTTACGTACAGTTAACTAGGGTATAAAACCCCAGCCAATTTAAAACATTTCTTAGTCGTTTGTATCCTTCAAATGATACCGATGTAGAAATACCCTTTGTTCAATCAATACTCCGTTAAATTATAATAAATCTACAAGATATTATTGAATTTCATCAAAATAATGAGAATGGTTACAATGAAAACAACGTTGATGTACATTCCTGAAAATGAAATTTTAGTTTTCTTTTTTGTTTGAATAATTCATTTTTATTGCAAGACTTAATATACGGAAATTAAATTTAATTTAATTGGTCACACAGTACGAATTACATTCATAAAACCTAATTTAATATACAAATAGTGAAAAATACACGGAATAAATAGTTAAAAACAAATTTCTGTTAATTCATGCAATTTTTCAATTAAAATTTGAATGTCCTGTTAAACCAGGAACTCTTCTAAAAAAATGTACAATGTTTCAAGAAAAGAAAAATGAGTCGAAGAGAAATCATAGAAACATTTTTCCCTAGTAATACATATAGTTTTTATTATTTCTGCAGCTTATACATAAAAGCGGATGTTGATTCTGCAAAGCTTGAGCTTCTATTAAAGCAACAAGAATATTCTACTATGAAAATAGACGAAGGGGAAGAAAAGGGTAACATAAAAATACCGCGAATTTAACGTAAATACGGGAACGATAAAGTACAAACGTTTGAAAACCGGAAGTATCATAAATTTCGCGAATGATTCAATTTTTAAATCTTACGTATGCAGCTCTAAAATACTACGGAAAGAAAAAAAGAAATATGAATGCACTGTTTTGCGTATGAATAACGGGGCATTTCCAGCAACGCAGATAAAGCTTTCTCAAAAAATGCATATACAACTTCGTTCGCTCCGTCTTCGTCGTACGACATTTTTCTAGAAACTCAATTTGCATATTTCAGAACATGGTATCTTAAATATGAGACTGTAACTTTATTACTGTTCTCCCGTTTCTCTTCGGTGACGTTCCAAATTACGAGGAAACTTATTCGTACCAAAATAAAATGATACGTTCAGTCGATCTTTGACAGAAATTTTCAGAACAGAAAAATCAACCGTTCGTGAAATTTTTTAACTTCGAAATATTTCGCGGAAAAGTTTGAAATATCTGACAAACTTTTCATTTTTCTGACAGTGTACTATGACACGTTTTTATCCAGAATATTCTGATGGATCGATCCGCCTAACAAACAAAAGCGTCGCTTTAGTTTTGAAAAGAGGTCTTTCATTTTTTTTCAATCGAACTGCATATTTCTTTTACACCGATTCTTCGGAACGTTCTGGGTAGAAAAATGTTACAGTACAGCGATAAAAAAAATCAAGAATATGTCATATATTTCAAGCTCTTTTTACGAAATATTTCACTTCTGAAGTTAAAACTTCTCACGAACTATTGAATTTTTCGATACAATGCAACAATACATTTTACGCGAAGTGATGAAAGGATTCCATATATATGAAAAATGAAGATTTCCATTTATAAAAGAAATCGCACTGCGAAATGAACTGAAACAAAATATGTATGTATTTGGACCATTCATCTTATGGTAATATTTTTTTTTAACTTTCAGTTATGCATCACCATGTATTCTTAATAAAATATCTGAGAATTATAAAGTATTCGAAATTATTCAGTTTTATTAGATCGTAGTCTGCAGTAGAGAAGGCGTGCAAAATCATTAACAGTGATTAAACTTTATTCACGATCGTGATGCGGAAAAAGGCGTTTTAAGAGCGGTTCAATGTGATCGTTAGTTTTCTCCTCACTTTCCTTATCGGAAATACAAGAATGTCAATTCAATTTTTACCATTATTCATGTAGGATAGATTTTATCGAGGTTGACGGATGGAAGAATGCGGTTGTATTAATAACGCAAAATAAATTTAATAAAATAACAAAAGTACAAAAATTCCAGAACCGCTTTTCGGATAACGTGTTACTTCCGATTCCTACAACGTAATTGCCGCGATGCCACGCCGCGTTCTCTATTCCCCCATAAAAACAAAAGACAGATCTTCTTTTGTCTCCACGCTCGCTATTTTTCGCGTCAAATTATCGCGCGCAAATTATCCTCGTCGCCCGATCGCGCCCGATTGCACCCGATCACAACCGACCGCCCGATCGCACCCGATCCCTCATTCATATTAAATTTTTATACGTTTATATGACATTCTGTATGTATTTATATTATACATTACTTTAAAAGATAATAAGTTACAAAAACTAGAAGCAGGTTTTGCGTGTACTTTGCTGAAGAATTTTATGAACATTCCTGAAATAAAGATTAAAGAAATTAAAAATTAAACTTATACTTACAATGTATTTATTGTTAGTTCTTCCTTTCCGTTCTCCTAACTAGAAACTTATATTAACTTTTAGATCATGTTGTAATATAATACGTATATAGTCTAAGAACATAATTCGTGAGAAGTAAAAAGAATGTTCTCTTCCAATCAGAAGCGATCACGAAGAATCACGAATCACCGTGAAAAATGACCGTGATCGGGAACGTGATCATTAGTAATTCGAAAGTAGCAGTCATCTCTAAAACTATCTACTAACGAAAAGAAACGAAAAACTGCTCTAGAAGGCGTCAACCACTGAAGAAAAATCCTTCAATGTGCACTAACAACGTCTGAAGCAAAACAATAGTAAACGAAAATATGACAGAAATTTTACATTTATTAGAATATAAAACTTTGTTTTATTTTAATGTTTCAAACTTGTTTGCTAATTTCTATTTATGGAGAGATCCTTGTCTTTAAATATTTACAATATGGATCTTTCACAATAATTTTAATATATGAAGGCATAGTATCTTTAGACAGTGTACAGTGTTAAAACATAGTTTCAAATTAGGTTACTTATGTGACAAGAAATGATTTAACCATTGTTTAGTAAGTCTATAAAAGGATATATAATAGTATAGTTTATTCACCGTTACTAATACTACACCACTATAACAGTTTATTCATTTTTACTAGTATTATAATACAATAATTGTTTATTCTTTATTACTATAAAATAGAACGTTCTATTTTACTACTTTCTGATTCGCCTTTAAACGAAAACGAGTGACATTGCGTCTGTACGAATAAAAAGGAAGTAAACTATTTCAATTTAATATAGGAATAAATTGCTGTGCCCCCAACACACCTTGACACACCAGTTTGAGATGAAACTCATTAATTGTATTGGAACAGAAAATATATGTACAGAAAATGAAACAGAAAATATGTTGTTATGTAAAGAGTATTGTTCTTGATGGTCTACTGGTCGGAAGTTGGTCTACCGAAGATCCGAATATATCAGGTTGTCTTCCTCACGGAATAACTTACAAGGAAAACGACGTGACATTATATGAGATAAGTATAAGAAAACTCATACGAATCAAGCGATTAAAAAGTAGTTCCATCAGTAACGGAAGATCTGACATGTGCTTAAAAAGTTATTCAAACACCTTTCCCACGTTATAACAGTTTTCAGTACTCACCGAGGATAAATTGCTCGAGTCGAGACGATATTTCACGCAGTGTTCTTTTTGCGAACTAATGACGATCTAATTTCTTCGAGGCGAGGAACGTTCGGGAAAGAAACGTCGCGTGGCGGCGCAGCGAAGCTCGTTTTCCCAGAGTCGTAGATCATTTAGGATGAAGTTCTGCGAGCGAATAAGAGTAATCGCGCGTAAGGCGAGCAATAGTGAACATTCGCTGAAAACAACTGCACTTGGTGCAAGAAGAGACACGATGGAGTTAGATAAAAGGAAGAAGTGTCGCGAGCGTTGAAGAGAGAAGGGGTGCTGCTACAAAAAGCGACCACGTAAAAGAACTTCACCGGTGAGGAGTATAATATCAAACTTAAACAATAAGCTCGTACATCCTAGCCGGCTTGTGTAATGGTGTCTCGAGTGGCGCACCAAAACGGACGATTTATGATGCATCGCGTCACGGTGTCAGGGTAACAACAATAGAAATGAATATGCGAGCCACGTCGTCGGTGGTTGAACGCCATTATTACGGCATATTTTGCCGGTTGAAATTTAATGATACCATTTTGGCTTTTTAGCCACCACTTTTTTACTCGATATGCTGTACAGTCATGTACAAATATTATTTCTTTAGGAAAAATATGGCGGTCGAAGGTGGAAAGATTACTCGCTTGAATTTTAGAGATGAGATCTGAAATTTTTGTGTCGTACGAATGTATTATATTATATTACATATAACATATATATACATATATTATATGTATAAATATATAATATGTAATATACATATACATTATATATTATGTTATATAATATATATTATATATAATGTTTATGTTAATTTATTAATATTATTACTGAATTAATTGGAATATTACATTATATATTATTATTTGCATAAAACAACGTGTTCGAATGTAAATTATTTTACATTCAACAATTTTAAGGAATGATTTCGAGAAAATAATTGCATGAATTTTGTACACAAAAGTTAGGAGATAAAATTAGATCGATGTTTCAATGAAAATTTCGTGAAATTTGACAAATTTTTAGGAGCACGTAATTTTGTCAATTTTAGAATAGGATTTTTGGAATTTTTATTTTTACATGCAATAAAGCTTAACGTTATTCTAAACTACAAATTACAAATGTTAATTAATGCAAAATAGTGCACAATAACGCAAAGTAATGCAACTTAATATAACTTCGTGCAAAATAATACAAAATAGTGCAAAATAACGCAAAGTAATGCAAAGTAGTGCAAAGTATCGCAAAATAATGCAAAATACTGCAAAATAGTGCAAAATAATGCAAAATAGTGCAAAATAACGCAAAGTAATGCAAAGTAGTGCAAAGTAATACAAAGTAATGCAAAATAGTGCAGAATATTGCAAACTAATGCAAAGTAAAGCAAAATAACGCAAAGTAATGCGAAATACTGCAAAATAATGCAAAGTAGTGCAAAGTAATGCAAAGTAATGCAAAATAGTGCAGAATATTGCAAAGTAATGCAAAATAGTGCAAAATGACGCAAACTAATGCAAAGTAAAGCAAACTAATGCAAAGTAAAGCAAAATAACGCAAAGTAATGCAACCTACTACAATTTAATTTAAAAAAATGTAAAGTAGTGCAGAGTAATACAAAGTTCTACAAAATAATGCAATTAAATGCAAAGTATTACAAAGAAATACAAATTAATGTAGCACAAAAAGTAATATAAAGTAACATAAAGTAAAGTACTGTGAAATAACATAAAATATTATACCTTATTGAAATGATAATATTAGAAAAATGCTTGGTTTAATACCGTATACAAATGAATAAACTTACTTGAACCGTAACTAATATTGAAGAACGAACAATGCCCGGAGAAATGAAAATCCAACCAAATAGAGCTGCCGCGTAAATACATACCTTCTGTTTGGAATATTAGTCCCTCGGCCAAAGTATGCGCGAAATACAACGACATGCTAAATACAACGACGGCTCAGTCCCTCGTTCGTGCGGGTTAAACAAACATTAACCCTGCCATCGAAAGAACGAAATATCGTGTTTCACAGTGCGAGGGATGTTCTCGTGCAGACATAACGCGAACGCAAATTTACGTTATTCGAAGAACGTCATAACGTTCAATTTCCTTCATTATTTACTCATTTTTGCTCTCTGTTTTTCCTCTTCGAGTGTACGTTTTGTGTAATTAAAATGATCGTGTGCGTTTAACGATCAGACAATTCTATTCGTTGTTCGACATTGTGAGGTACTTGAAAAATTGATTTAGAATGCTTTTCATACAATCGAATTGTTAAGAAGAGTTTAAAAAACTCGGTTAAATATCGAACATAGCGATTTTTAGTTCTTGCCGATGTTTACTTGTGCATTTTTTTAAATGAATATTGAATTTTTGTTCATTCTATATCCGTAGATATATATATGTTAAAATAAATAATAGTAAACTTTAATATTTTTGTATTACTATATGAATATTATTTAACTGTATTAGAGAAAATAGGGAAAAGTTACCGTAAGTATTTAATTGATTAATTAAAAAGTTTTCATTGGCTAATAAAATATTGTCTACCTAAATTTTATAAAAATAGCTGAAATCATCGTAATCTGAAAATATAAGAATGAAAGGAATTTTCAGTATTGTGCTTAAATAGTAAACATTTATTGAATAAAATAAATAACATAAAAATATAAATAAAACTGAACTCGATGAAAATACTTAATTACATTTATATGTCTAGTAAAAAATTCACCGTAAAAATATGTATCATTTCTGAATTGATATTAGTATACAATTATTATAGAAATGTATTATTGAAATACATATTGTTATAAATATGTATTATTTATTAAAATATCTTATGGAAATTTATATTATTAAATATAAAAATTTATGGAAATATATATTATTAAAAATATGAGTTATTTATGAAATTTGTATTATAAGACTATTTATCTTTAACGGTAACATCATTAAAAAATATTAAAGACTGTGTTTAGAATAAAAGCACTTCCAAAAAATAAAATATTTATTTAAAAAAAAATGTACTAGGAGTACTCTTGAAATTCTCAGACATAATTCTTATTTACTTTTTGTATATTAGTATAACTTGCATTTATATATAAAAAAATTTATGTATGTTACAGGTACGTATTAGCAGCATTTATGGTTTGTCAGAATTTTGCAACACCTGCTGACCTGTCTCCGAGGTTTTTTATTCCATAAAACGGTATGGTAAAATCAATTTAATTTTTGAACAGGCGGAGTTATTTTAACATCTTTCGTGAATTCATCACGTAACTTACGGATTTGATCAAATCCCTATTTTCATCATTTCTCAGCAATATATATACAGTATGTCTGAAAAGTAACGGAACTTTTTAAATAAAAAGAAAAGTATTAGTTATTTTGCCAAAATTAATTTTTTTTGTTCAAAATACATCCCTTCCGCATCAATGCACCGCTGGGCACGCTCAGGCAATGTTAACATAGATTTTTTTATGTCGTTTTGCGGAATCGCTTGAATCACCCTTGTCACAGCTGCTTGGACTTGTGTAATAGTATCATAAAACGTTCTTTTCATTGCTAATTTCAATTTTGGAAAAAGGAAGTAATCGCATGAAGATAAGTCGGGCGAATATGGAGCACGTTGGAGCACACAGACTTGTTTTTTCGCCAAAAATTCACGAACAGCGACAGTTCTGTGACTTGGTGCATTATCATGCAACAGAAACCAACTTCCCGGCGCTCGATATTCGGGCCTCACACGAACAATTCTTTTCCACAAACATTTCATAACGCCCAGATAATATTCGCCATTAACATTTTGTCCCTGTGGAACGAATTCCCGAAGTATAATACCTTTAGAATCGTTTAGAATTTAGAAAAACCCAAAACCTGGCTTTGGGTCGTCTTCCAAAGTATCACGACCGTCCTGGAATCGCTTATACCACTCGAACACACGTGTACGGGATAAACAATCGTCGCCATAAACATTTTTCATTAATTCAAATGTTTCTGTAAAAGTTTTACCGAGCTTTACCGAGCAGAATTTAATATTCGCTCTTTGCTCCATCGTGATTTTGTGCCACGGTGACGAAAGGTTCTGTCGCTTTAAACGCTATAAGTTTACAATTCGTTGCTCGATTCTAATAATGATTGTTTTGTTTTGTAGAGGAGGAATACTGTTTTCGGATAGCATATTGTTTTAATGATGGTGCTAGTAGTTTTCCTTGAATTTAAACAGTTCCGTTACTTTTCAGACATACTGTGTACATTTATCGTTGTACTTTATTTCTTAAACAAAAATAACTACCAATAAACCTAGTGTCAAACACACAATTTTCAGCATATTAGTATGAAAAATCTTGTTGAGCTGTACGATCCAAAGTACAGTAAATTTCATATTTATTAAGCCGAAAGTTAATGAAAGGAATGTTTTACGAGGTAAACGAGAACGCTAAGTTCAGCTGGATCGACATAATGATCGTCGCTTCTTTGAAAAAAAAAAGGCCAAGAGAACTCTGTCGGCGATGAATGCGAAACGCTCAAACACGACGCTGAAAATCTCAGCTGGTCTTTTCGTCGGCCGTGTGAAAGGATTTCCGGGAAATGCTCAACGCCCGGTGTATCCGGTACAAGGTCTAGTTAATGGTAACCGCGAGATTTAACGCGAGGAAGGATAAAGCTTCGTGAACGTGAAAGAGAATGCGGAAAAGTAGCTTGAAGTCAAGATTCCGAAATTCGCGAGATTAAAAGAGCTTAGAAAATGAAGAAGCGGAAAGTATCAATCCTGTGGAAAGTTCTTGGACTTTTTAGTACGTTAATTACAACGTGCTACTTCTTTGTTGAGGTCACTTCATTCGCCACTGTTAATTTCGTTCTGTTTATGGTTGTATTTGTTGTGAGGATTAATTTCATGAATTTAAATGATTAATAATAAAGTACTTGGACTAGTAATAAGTAGTAAGGATTAGTAATAATTATTTAAATGATGAATTTAAGTTTCTTCTAATGTTTTAGATTTCCAAATTTGTACCTTTCTGTATTGTCAAATTTCTAAATATTTCAATTACTAAGTTACGAAAATTAGTAAATTTCTAACTTCGTAAAAACATTCGAAAATTTAATGAGTACTAAAATTAAAAATGTTCAAATTTCTAAATACACAAATAATCAAGCGTTGAAATCTCCAAAATTTTTCAAATGCCCAAATTCCAAAAGTTAGCTTACAGATATTGAAATTTTCGAATTTTTAAATCTTTTGTCAAATTCCATATTTTCCAAACTTACAACGCTAATTGACAAATTTCAAAAATATTGCCAAACTTTTAAATTTCCAAATTTTCATATTTTCGATTTTCTAAATGTTCCAATTTTATGAATTATCACGTTTTCAAATTTGCAAATGCTCCAATTTTTAAATCTTCAAAGTACCAAATTTCCGAATTCTCAAATTTTCAAATTTTCAGATTTTCAGATTATTAAATTTTCAAATTCTTAAATTCTCAAATTTTCAACTTCTCAAATATCAAAATATTCCAATTACTAAGTTCTAAAATTCCCAAATCTCCAAATACTACAATAGCTAAATTCTGAAATTCCCAAATTCTCAAATTCTCAAATTTCTAAATTCCCAAATTTTCAAAATTTCAAATTTCCAAATATTCCAATCCGTACGTCCTAAAATTCCCAAATTCTCAAATTTTCAAATTTCAAAATATTCCAATTACTAAGTTCTAAAATTCCCAAATTTCAAAACATTACAATCCCCAAATTTAAAAATCCACAAATTTCCAAATTCTCAAATTTCCTAGTTACCAAATTTACAAATTCTCAAATTTTCAATTCCCAAATATTCCAATCCCTAAATTCTAAGATTCCCTAATTTACAATTTACAATTTACCAAATTACCAAATTACAAATTTCCAAATATCCAAATATTCCAATCCCTAAATTCTAAGATTCCCTAATTTACAATTTACCAAATTACCACATTACAAATTTCCAAATTTCCAAATATTCCAATCCCTAAATTCTAAGATTCCCTTATTTCCAAATTACTAATTTCTAAATTCCCAAATTCCCAAATTCTCAAATTTCTAAATATTCCAATCCCTAAATTCTAAGATTCCCTTATTTCCAAATTACTAATTTCTAAATTCCCAAATTCCCAAATTCTCAAATTTCTAAATATTCCAATCCCTAAATTCTAAGATTCCCTTATTTCCAAATTACCAATTTCCAAATTCCCAAATTCCCAAATTCCCAAATTCTCAAATTTCCAAATATTCCAATCCCTAAATTCTAAGATTCCCTAATTTACAATTTACCAAATTACCAAATTACAAATTTCCAAATATTCCAATCCCTAAATTCTAAGATTCCCAAATTCCCAAATTACCAATTCCCAAATTCTCAAATTTCCAAATATTCCACTCCTAAATTCCAAAATTCCTAAACTCCCAGTTTCCCCTACTTCCCTCGCATGACCTTACAAACCACATAATTTCTTGTCCGAGCACAATAATTTAGTCACATACTACACTGCTCGAAACAACTGCAGTACAACTCGTTCTATACTACCTGCATATCGTAGATAATTGCCCTATTATACCCGTGCAGTTCATAAACTTGGACGAATAATCATGGTGGTTAGCTGAACGTGTTCATCGTAGGCGCGAACCACTGTATAGCGCATACCTACATCACTTTATTTCCTTTGCAAACAGCTCTGACCACGTTCAACTACCCTTCTGTTACACCCAAAATTCTGCATTCAATTTCTTCCCCCTTTTCTCTCTCAATCGGGAGCCACCCTACCGAGAAAAATAACCTAACGCCAGTGTATTGGGAATTGTGAATCCCCAGACACAGGGGGACTATGTATCGTTAAATTTTGCTTGCCGTCGAATGAAAGGATGACTCGATAATCTTCGAGCGTAAATCACTCGCTTAAGCTACATTCACACAAATCGCGATCGTCGGTTATGTAATTTATGCGGGTTCGTTTTAGAACTTGTTCTGATTCTACGGCGATTAATCTTATTTCTTTCGAAATAAGGTGATAATCGATGAAGGATACTGGGAGATGTGTTTATGGATGTTAAAAGTGTACATGTACACTTTTGATAAATATTTAACCCCCTGACGCACTTGATGAAATGTGATCAATTTTACTGGAAATTTTATTACATTGAAGATTAATTATAATATACGTAATAATGGTGAATATACAATACACAAAATATTTTAACTGTATTTGTTCTGTATTTGTATAGTAATGGTTAGGTCTGACTTGTGATGCACTCTGTGATAAATGTTACTAGCATGTTTAGTACGCCTCAATTTGAAGTGTAAATGGTGAACTTCAAAACTTCACTAGTAGTAAACTTGAAATCTTTTAATTTCCTTTTCTGGTGAGACAATGATAGAGTGACTAGTGTGTGTAAAACAAGACTTGATCATATGTGATATAAAAGCGGACATATAATGAAACTTCATTGCACGTAATTATTTAAAGTGTTTTATGAACTATCATATATGTATATACATGTGTGTGTGTATAATATCTTTATATATATATGACTTTGAATATGTATAATAAATTAACATACATATATGTATAATACATATGCACAATATGTAGAATATACACTAGAATGTATAGAATATACATATTCTAGAATATGTAGAATATACACAATAAGAAAAGGAAGAAATACAAACGCACTTTGTCTTAAACATACATAAAAATGTCCCTCGTCGAATTTCAAAAACCAGTCCCTTTCTGTAAAATAAAAATATAAAATGAAAGTACTAAAATTTATTTCACAAGTTCATGTTATTTCCATACACTCTAATACTATAGTACTTGCTCTTCGCTTGTATAATATTGAATTTGAACCCATACCGTGTTGTATTTTACGGTTTTGGGACACCCTACTCAGCCTTGAATCCTGTTGAATCAATTGATGGCACCATTTGATTATCAAATTTACGACCGCACTACATCGTTTCCAATCGAATGTACTTTGTCACGAAACAACCACGTTTCTATTGATCAGATACGTTTCTAGTGCTCGACTGGTCGTTTTCAATAGCGATTGACGCCTCATGAACCCGCAGCTCTCAAAATTGATGATCTGGGGTTAGTAACCCCTAGCTCTTTGTTGCATGTCAAGGTCATGGACGGCAAAGTAGGGATTGCTGTACAAAAAGTTAATCGACAATAGACATTTCGATGATTTAACACGTGGACTGCGGCAGTAGAAAATAGTAGAATATTTTGTTAGGTAGTATTTTTATTTTTAACAATTGTTACAAAGTATTTTTGCAGTATTTACTATATTTATTGTACATAAATCCAAGCAGTTGGCAGTTGAGTATTTTCAGTTATAAGTAAACAAATTTTTAAATAAAATAGGTGATATATTCAAATTTGATGCCGAATTTGAAAGTTGAAAGTTCAAACATTTAAAAATTCAAGATTTCTATATTTCGTGCAATTTTTAAATTCATTAATTTAACATTTCAATCAATTTTAAATTATGATAATTAATTATCAGACAATAGTTCCAATTTCAAATTATGATGAATAATTATCGATCATAATTATCAATTTTCAATTATGTTGATTAATTATCAACCATTATTATCAATTTTAATGTACACTGTAATAATCGATGATTAATAATCACTCGTTTAAAGCTAATTATACTTAACGGTAATCAAACATTTTATTCAAATAATTGAAAATAATGATACAAATCAAATAATAAAGATGAATAATAAATATAATAAAAGTGAATAATAAAGGTAACAAAAATTAAATAATAAATGTGAACGAAAGTGAACAGAAAATAATTAAATTACGATGCAATAATTATACCTAAGTGCCAAATATACCTAACTACCTAAAAATAAACTACCTACATATACCTAACTAAAAATTAAATAATAAACGTAGCCGAAAATAAAAATTAAATTAAATTAAATATTAACTATATAATTGCGTAACAAGAACATTTGAAATAAAATAATAAAGTGAATAATAAAAATAATTAAAGTGAGTAACGAAGGTAATAAAAATTGAATAATAAATGTGAATGAAAAATGAACATAAAATAATTAAATTACGAGGAAATAATTATATCTAACTGTTAAATAGTAACTAAGTAAATATGTTAAATTATTAAACAGAAGTATTGAAGTGGCCGTTGCTAAAAATGATCTCGAGTGAAAAAAGTAACGTAGCTCTCAATTGCATTCTCTGACGTTTAAACAACGAAGAAGTTCGAAGAGAAAGAATTCTTCGAAATAACCTCGATGGTTTATTTTAGTTAGAGCAGTCGTTCCTCAAGTGAAACGTCAGATTCAGTTTCTATTAGCTTCACTCTCATGTATATTTTTACTCTGTCAATTAGAAAGGATAAAATAACTTGTCAGCTAAGTAACCATCATTTAACGAGTAGTAATACACTACTTTGCTATGATATGTCTAATTGACAGATTCAATCTCGGAAACGCTTTACGTGATTTCAAATCCTGATGCATTACTGGTCTCTGTCAGTAAATCACGATTTCACGGTTATAAATCGAACACCGTTTCATGTCGATTCACACGAAATTTATTATCAATTCACATGACCATTTAGCATTTGCTAATAGCATTTTAAGATTAATTTTTCTCGTTTGTTCGCTTTCGAGTGTGAACAATTTACAACAATTTTTCACGATCGAGTATAATCAATCTACCAATAGTTTTTAAGTTTTAAAATTTGTTATAATACCAATCTTTATTTTTTAAATTCGCCTTCACATTTTACTGTTTAAAGTTATTTATTAAATAACAGATATCAATTGTCGATAAAAATTAGCATCATTTGGATCATTTCCCTTTTCCCATATTTTTGCCTTTTTATCTTCCTGCGATGGAATCCTGATGGTTATCGAGCAAAATACTCAGCGAGATTGCGAACTTAGTTACCAACCTAATATCTTAACTGCAAAGAGATGATATTGAAGAGTCTCTCATCTTCAAGATTTAAGCTCCCACTCCCAAAACTTTCAAACATCGCTAACTCGTGGCTTTCGATATTCCCATCTTCTGTGATAAACGGTGCTTTTGCTCTGCTATGATCACATTGTCTCTTTGATAAAACTTGCAATGAACACAGTAATGTAAATAATTTTTATTACTATACTTACTAGTAACTCATTAATTTGGGAACAGTTCCCTAATTTGAACCACAGGTAGAAGTAAACTGTGATCTGTATTCATGTATACTTAACACTACCACGATTTTGTGTACTCCTATTTCGACCAAAAGGAGTCTTTTGACACCTTTTCGTTTGAATGCACATAATTTCCAAACCTGTTAAAATTTCAAATTATCTAAATGTAGATAATTTGAGGAATATATTTATTGATACATTGATGTGTTTTTATTAGAGATTATCAGGTTGTAAATTCTAGCTTAATTCATCAATCTACAAAATATAGCGGTGTACACTAAAATGCAACATGGCGGAAATAAGCGAATATCAAAGTTATGCCGCAACTCCTGAATTTTTCGTTACAACTGAAATCGGAATTCATTACTTACAATAGTTTATAACAATCAAAATAATAGGTCTACGTCAAAAATGTATATAACCTTTTCTATAGAGTTTTCTAAGAGCTTTATCTTTAGTTTGAAACTTTTTCTTCTAAAATTAATATTTTCGAAGATACATAGTAAAAACGTTTCCAACTTTGAAAGGGGGTGAAGGGCAAACAAGGTCTTGTCGCCAAAAATTCTTCCAGGGACTTCCTCCTTTAATCTGATATGAGTTCTACTTAAAATGCCAGCGCTATCGAGCATTACCCCTTCTCCAGACTTCACCCTTTTTTTATTGAAATGCAAACCCTTAACTCCTTGCCTTATGATTTGTCAGATGCGTTAATCAGAACTAACTAATCATAGCTACAACAGATAAAGAAAGTTGAAATGTTATGTCAATTTTGTATTCAGTAATTCTTGACTAGGATGAGCTGGAAGAAAATGATATCGCTGAATTAATTTTACAACTATTGTATGAAAAGTCAAAAAATTAATTGTGGAGAAATGATTCAATTTAGAGAATTTTAAGTCAAAATTTGAAAGGTGTCTTTTGACAGCTCTTGGTAGAAATAGTGTTAATCTTCTACATATTCACAATCTTCTTTATTCATTTCAAGGTAATGGGTCAAATTTTGTAAAAGTTGTAAAACTTTTAATCCTTTTTTTATAAAACTTTTATTAAAAATATAATAAGACATTTCTTACTTTTCTTTTATTTCAACATGTGCATTATCGTGTAAAAGAAGTGCACCTCGGTAATAAGTGTCAGTTTAATTTTGATGAGTCGAAATAGATCATATCGATATATTTTTATAATAAATAATCGTATTTCTAATACCGTTAATCACCCAAATATTAATGAATTTGAATTATTTTTATTATAGATTGCTCAAGATGAAAATATCATATCAAGTTTTATCTATTGTTATTATCATCTTCATTCTTTTGAAAAATCTTTTCCCACTTTCAAATAGTTCTCTTATAAAAATTTCATAAAATACAGTTTGGAACAATATTTTAATCCATAAATCCGATTATTAAAGTGAAACTGCAATTTGAAATGTAATTTCAATATGTACTAATACATTTTCAGTTCTCTATACATATTCCACGCTGCAGTGAACGTGTTAAAATAAAGCGATAATAATAATCAAAGATTCATAGAACCACGATTTTGCTTCATATCTCTGCACACAATTGTGACACGACCTATGATACGTTTCAATGTTCGTTTATTGCTATTTGCCTGGATAGAATCAAATTTTCGCTACGTATGCTCAAACCGTCGACCCGTGAACACGTTTGAACGGAATAGTGACCGCGATTTCACGACTGATAAATGGTCCGACGTTTATCGACATCGTGTAATAGTTCCTTTGTAAAGATATTTTATAAAAATTCCTTTCAAAACTAAGTTGCATCGATATGGATTGTGTAATTTATTACATATTGATAAATTGTCAAATTTTCAAATTTCCAAATATTACAATCCCTAAGTTCTTAAATTCCCAAATTACCAAATTTCTAAATATTACAGTCGCTAAATTTAAAAATTCCCAAATTCTTAAATTTTCAAATTTCCAACTTTTCAAATTTCCAAATTTCCAAATTTTCAAATTTCCGAATATTACAATCGCTAAATTCTAAAATTGCCAAATTACCAAATTACCAAATTTCCGAATATTACAATCGCTAAATTCTAAAATTGCCAAATTACCAAATTTCTAAATATTACAGTCGCTAAGTTTAAAAATTCCAAATTCCCAAATTCTTAAATTTTCAAATTTCCAACTTTTCAAATTCCCAAATTCTTAAATTTTCAAATTTCCAAATTTCCAAATTTTCAAATATTCAAATTTCCGAATATTACAATCGCTAAATTCTAACATTGCCAAATTACCAAATTTCCGAATATTACAATCGCTAAATTCTAAAATTGCCAAATTACCAAATTTCTAAATATTACAGTCGCTAAATTTAAAAATTCCAAATTCCCAAATTCTTAAATTTTCAAATTTCCAACTTTTCAAATTTCCAAATTTCCAAATTTCCAAATTTTCAAATATTCAAATTTCCGAATATTACAATCGCTAAGTTCTTAAATTGCCAAATTACCAAATTTCTAAATATTACAGTCGCTAAATTTAAAAATTCCAAATTCCCAAATTCTTCAATTTTCAAATTTCCAAATATTACAGTCCTTAAGTTCTAAAATTCATATATTCGCAAATTTCCAAATATTACAGTCCCTAAATTCTAAGATTCCCTAATTACCAAATTTCAAAATTCGCAAATTACCAAATTCCCAAATTCTCAGATTTTACTTTACAAAACTTTTGCCACCTTAAACACGTTTACTTGTTAAGTTATATCAACAATAAAAAAGCTAAAAGCTACTTCTTATTTCTCAACAAAACCAATTCTGAGATTTCGAAAACTAAATTTTATATTTCAAAAAAAACATTCTTATTTTTCCAAAAGTCCTGAAATTCTAAAAACTGATTTTTCAATAGAACGAAGACATCAGAATCGCAAAAAAATGAAATATAGATCAAATCGAAATAACTTTAAAAATATTTCGTAATCACAAAAAGTATAAGGTCCGATGGTTTTTAAAAGTGACGCGCTAAATATATCGCATAGAAACACGCAAACCGATTAAAAACACTAGCATTATTCGGAAGTACCTTGTAATTCAATAGCGCTTCATTTTAAATTAGTCGAAGCCTGTTCGTAATCGACGCATAATTGATTTACCGATGAATGCAGGTCGACGAGCAATTCATAGATTTTGCCAGCACATTGAGACGGCTATACAGCTCGAGGAGAGATGCAGATATAATTGGATTTTCCAGCGAGATCGATGGTGGTCATTCGCGACGGCTTAATTAGGTTCCACGAGTGTCCGTCGAAAATCACGTAGCTGATATTCTGTCAACCGTTAGTATTTTGGAGATGCCATGATTTGCTGAATTATCGTCCGACATTGGCGATATGAAAACGAACGTAAGCATGTACTTACGTGAATGACTGGATACAGTCATTGCCGAAAATATGCTGACTAGCTTTTGAAATGTTGAGAATATACCAAATTATCGACGTGAATTCGATTTATAAAGTAATCGATTGACAAAAGACTACTCAGTCATTGGTTTATATAAAACGTGAACACCGTCCTGAATATCTGTGCTGTTCAATTTTTTGTGTCGTTGCCATCGAGTTATAAAACATCAGATTATTGTAATATTATTTTAATAAATCGTAGAATATTATTTGGCTTCACATCCTTATAATAATTCGTAGTCGTCTTCACTGTATAATCTTAACATGAAATGTAAATGCGATGGGCGATGTTTGATCAACCAAAATTTTTGTTGTGCTGTTTCGTGATGCACGCTGTCAATATTTTCACCCTTATGTTACAATGTGGTACTTATATGTATGCATATGCATTTTTCAGTTGAATATTAGAGGTTGCTAAGAGATATTGAATTTTGTGTTTTTCAAGAGAAGATGCAATTTTCTTGTCAGTATATTATTGTACCCACTGATTTAAATTACTTTCATATATATGTGAAATTAGGAATTTTGTTAAGTATAAAATTAAATTTCTACATTTCTACATTTTTACATTTCTAAATTTCTACATTTCTACATTTCTACATTTCTACATTTCTACATTTCTAAATTTCTAAATTTTTCAAAATTTCTAAATTTCTACATTTCAAAATTTCTAAATTTCTAAATTTTTACATTTCTAAATTTCTAAATTTCTAAATTTCTAAATTTCTAAATTTCTAAATTTCTACATTTCTATATATCTACATTTCTACATTTCTACATTTCTACATTTCTACATTTCTATATTTCTACATTTCTACATTTCTACATTTCTACATTTCTACATTTCTACATTTCTACATTTCTACATTTCTACATTTCTACATTTCTACATTTCTACATTTCTACATTTCTACATTTTTCTAAATTTCTGCATTTCTAAATTTCTACATTTCTACATTCCTACATTTCTACATTTCTACATTTCTACATTTCTACATTTCTACATTTCTATATTTCTACATTTTTACATTTCTACATTTTTACATTTCTACATTTCTACATTTCTAAATTTCTCAATTTCTTAATTTTTCTAAATTTCTAAATTTCTCAATTTTTCTAAATTTCTAAATTTCTCCATTTCTCCATTTCTTAATTTTTCTAAATTTCTAAATTTCTAAATTTTTCTAAATTACTAAATTTCTCAATTTTTCTAAATTTCTACATTTCTACATTTCTACATTTCTACATTTCTAAATTTCTCAATTTTTAAACTTCTAAATCTCTCCAATCTTCTAAACGCAACAATTTCGAAATTTCCAACCTTCCAAACTTTCAAGTTCCCAAATTTCCAAATATCACAAATTTCCAAATTCCTAAATTCCCGAATTCCCAAATACCCAAATTGTAAAATTTCCAAATTCTAATATTCTCAAATTCCCAGATTTCCAAATCCCCATATTCCCATATTCTTAAATTTCCATATCCCTAGTTTAAAAATTTCCAAATGTTCAAATACCTAAATTTTCCAAGTTCCAAAAGCAACATCTTCGAAATTTTCAAATTTCCAACTTCCAAACTCCTTAATTCTCAAATTCAAAAATTCAAAAATTCCCAAATTGCCAAATACCCAAATTGCTCAAATTGCCCAAATACCCAAATTGCTCAAATTGCCCAAATTCTAAAATTTCCAAATTCTGAGATTCTCAAATTCCCAGATTTCCAAATTCCCAAATTCCCAAATTTCCAAAATTCCAAATTCCAAATTCTAAAATTCCCAAATTCCCAAATTCTCAAATTTCCGTATCCCTAATTTAAAAATTTCCAAATCTTCAAATACCTAAATTTTCCAAGTTCCAGTATCATCTTCAAAATTTTCAAATTTTTAAATTTCCAACTTGCCAAACTTCCAAGTTCCCAAATTCCCAAATGTCTAAATTCTCAAATTTCCAAATTGTCAAATTCCTAAGACGAAGATGAATGCACGATGCACCTTAATCCAGATTAAATATTGGGTTGTATAACATAACGATCCTGTAATCATTACAGTGTAATGTACACACGGTCAGCAGTGTCACGGATTCGTCTAAAATTCACAAAGCGACGCTGATTCCCGTTTGCTCTTGGACATTTTATCGTTTCCGTAAAATTATTCCGAAACCTGCAACTTGTTCCCAGTGGCAAGCAATCAGCATAACTGTTTGGGTAGAGTGAGGTCGAAGAGTGGGAGATTCGTGACCGTTGCTAGTCTAATTGCAAATTCGAACTTCTATGGAAACGCTCGTGGAATTTCGGAAATGGACGACAGCACTAATTCCGCGGAAATACAAAGCCGGTAAATTGTCGAGATGATAAATATGAGACAGTTAGCGCAGTATTTACGACGTATTCATACAGGAACACATTATTGTGCTTGGTTACAGTATGGAACGCGTTCTTTCGTGCTTTGCCAGCCTATTGTATTCACTTTTAACCGTGATTAACGCAGTAAACGTGCTTCTTTTTTTATTTTGATGAATTGAGCCATTTATTTTGATAGTGGCCTAAGTCCATTTGTCAGTTGCTTGTTGTTAACAGTGGTAGCGCTGTTAACTGTCATAAAAAACATTTTACGATTTATATTCAGAGTATACGATCATTTTGGATATATAAATTTTCGCAGTTATTTTGATAATTTAAAAATTCGCTTCGAAAGTCCAATTTGCCATTAATAATATCAGAAACTGCGGAGTTTCAAATGTCCGAGAGCTGTGACGATGGTAATTACGGTTAATTAGTAATTTGATAATATAACAATTAGTATTAATACGATATACATCGAAGCACCGACTTCTTCGAATCCCACATACACAAAATGTAGACGAGCAAGAAATTGTTATGTAATTTATTTTAATTAGAAGATTTCCTGAATTGCATAAATGGTATTTTTCGAGAGTTGTAATGAAATATAAATGAAATTGAATATTTTTTTCAATTTGAAGCATTTCAAATTATATCGAATGGCCTGTTTCAAATTTCATGGCACATCTAGTTATCAATTTTGAAAGGCTTAAGTCCATTCTTGGTAAGAAGACGCATATTCTTCACTTAATAATTGCTATTATTTCAAGGGGAATTGTAAATTTAACTCTCTTAGATACACTTCAGGAGTGTGATACATTGGTATCCTATACGTATATTTTTAATTTCATTGAAACGCAAACTCTTGAAGACCTCAATTAAGACATGAATGAACTTAGTCCACTTAGCCCACATATATGTATACTATAATTTTCGTTAAAATGCAAAGTTTTATTACACGTCATATATTTAGACACGTCTGCCTTTATTGTAGAAGCCAATGAAACCCATTAGTTATTGGATTCTTTTTATGAACAGAGAATTTTGGAAAGTCTATATTTGTATTTATTCCGTATAATTTTTAGTGTCATTAAGTGTTCGTATATGGAACTGCTGGTGTCGATAATACCGAAATGTTATCGATAATCCAATATGTAGATGACATAATGTAAATATCGCCATATTTGAATGAAAATGAGTGAAACAGAATGTAATATTATCATATATATTTAATAGTTATAATAATTTAAATTTCAAACCCAATATGATCCTAATATGATCTGATACTCATCCAATAACATTGTCATTCTAAACTTATTATAGTTATTTGGTACTAGATTGGGTTAGATTCTAACTTACAATTGAAAAAATGATATACAGATATGCTAGATTTGATCAAAGTAAATTAAAATCTAGTTATTATTATTATTTAAAACTAGGTTAGGTTAGAATTGAAATTTAATAAATTTAATTTAATATTGAAATCAACGAATTTCCAAATTTTCAAATGTAGAAATTTAAAACTTTGAAATTTTGAATTATATATTTGGAAATTTAGCAATTTATAAATCTTGATATTGAGATATTTAGAAATTCATAAACCTTGACTTTGGAAAATTTGGAAATTTATAAACCTTGACATTTGGAAATTTAGAAATTTATAAACCTTGACATTTGGAAATTTCGAAATTTATAAACCTTGACATTGAGAAATTTAGAAATTTATAAACGTTGACACTAGGAAATCTAGAAATTTATAAACCTCGACAAAATTGACAAACCCCGATATTTTGAAACTGAGAAATTTAGGAACTTCGATATTTGGAAAATTTACAAACCAAGACAAACTGTAGGTTATTAGCGTTCAGTTTAGGGAAGCCAGAGCCAATTAAAAGCAACTTAGACACTGGATAGTTAGAATATGAACAGAGGATAGCATAGTTGAAACAAATAGTTTAGTAAGAATTTGCGAGAATATAGTTGCGGATGTTCCTGTAAAGGTGAATACAGAAAGTTACACCACAAGTCCAATATCACAGTAAGTGGTTTGATAAAATGATTTGACGCAATATCTGAATCATTACGTATAAAAATAACTACTTTCTGAATTTTAAATTGAATAATAAATTCTGATTGAAAATTTTCAAATTTTCTTATTTGTAATTATACAATATATTTTGATATTTTCATATACATTTGTACAGTTATTTTATGTACAGTATATTTTGAATTTAAGAATTTATAAACTATACAATTTTTATATTTTTAATTTGAGGAATTTAGAAATTCGAAAACATTGAAATTTTCATATTTTTAAGTTGGGGAATTTAGAAATTCGAAAACATTGAAATTTTCATATTTTTAATTTGACGAATTTAGAAATTTGCAACCATTGAAATTTTCATATTTTTAAGTTGGGGAATTTAGAAATTCGCAACCATTGAAATTTTCATATTTTTAAGTTGAGGAATTTAGAAATTCGCAACCATTGAAATTTTCATTTTTGTAAGTTTAGATATTTGAAAATTAACAAGCATTGAAGTTTTTATATTTTTGCGTTGCGGAATTTAAAGATTTATAGATTTTTAAACATTTTGCTTAGGAATTGAATAATTTACAATCTTTGAAACTTTCACATTTTCAGGTCTCAGAATATAGAAATGTACAGATTGTGTAATTTTCATACTTCTATGTTTAAAAATTTAGAAATTTAAAGATTTTTACATTTTTATATTTCGAAGTCTAGGAATTTAGAAATTTACAGTTTTCAAAATTTTCATATACTGAAGTTCAGGAATTTAAAAATTGACAAATTCTGAAATTTTCACATATTTCAATTTGAAAAGGCAGAAACTTACAAACTTTAAAACTTCATAAATTTTCAAATCATTTAGAAATTGACAGACTTCATAATTTCCAATGTTTTATGAAAAATGAAACACTTTTACAAGATTTGAAAACCTTTGTGTTTTATATCCATTCTATAAAGAATGATCCGCGTTAAACATATCACTTTTAACAAGATTTTATCTTGCTTAATATTGAATTTAATTATTATACGTCACTGATTGTATGAAATAATTACGGTTATACAAAACGGACGAAATATTAATTAAAGTCTTTAATCTCATTTCTTTGTTATGAAATTAATTGAAATTATCGTTTGCTGTTGGAGGTACAAAATGTATTTATCATTTAACAATTGTTCGAATACCCGTTTGAATTACATATATCTTGAACGGTAAACAGAATAATAAATTTCCGTTTTCATAAAACGACCATTAAGAGAAAAACGCGATAATGTATTGAAAATTTAGCGAAATTTTCACATTTCATCCGCTTGCAAATGATTTATCTCACCGATTCAATTAATCGTTATATTTTTGTTGTTTCACGTGTTACACGAAAATTTCTTTCTCAAAAAATGATAGACACAGGGTGTCTCATTTAAGTTGACATTGTAAACAATCTCGAAGACGTGTGATTTAAGAAAAACAAACTGACACGTTTAATATTTCGAGTGGGTAGTCAAATGGCATTACTAATTTTTTAATGCATGGGTGTCCGAGATTATTTCAAGGTCATCTTGTCTTTTTTATCATAAACCCATATTTTTTATTCCGGAATCATATTCTACGTGACAAAATGCATGACTTTTGTTTGATACATTTTGTTGTAAGTTCAATATTACATCTGGTAGGCTTACATCCTCAAGTATCATTAGTACCTTAAGAATTATTGATGGCACATTAGATGGAAACAAATATCGAGACTTCTTGGATCGCGAATTACCTGTATTACTTGAAGATCTAAGCAGACAGTCAAACATGTTTTAACACGACGGTTGCCCAGCTTATTATTCACGTATTGCACGACAAGTACTACATCGGGATTTTACTGATAGTTGGATAGGTCGAGATGGTCCAGTTTCCTGGCCATCGAGATCACCTGATCTTACATCACCCGATTACTTCCTATGGGGTTATCTTAAGGAAAAGGTATACTCCGATCCACCTACTACACCAGAAAACATGAAAGAGCGAATTATAACTGCGTGTCGTAATATCACGAGAAGAATTTTATTATCTGTTCATGAGTCTTTTATTAAACGAATTAATAAGTGTCTAGAAGTTCAGGGTAAAAATTTCAAGAATTTTTTGTAATGTTCTTAAATGAAATAAAAAACCTTCCAAAAGAAAGTAACGTTGTCATTTTAATCGAAAAAATATTTTTGAAATAAACATGGAAAATCAAATAGATATTTTAAGAAATCTTGTTGTAAGTTCAATATTGAACCTTGTTCACGCGTTAATTGCACCGTTCCTACCCACATTTTGTAACATCGATACGAATATAAATTGTAGCAACAAATTCAAGTGAGATGTGTATTTTTACCCCTACGCGCTTTAAGTAATTTTGGGTCGCACTAATCGGGTAGTTTTCAAATGTAAAAAGTTCTTGGACTGTTTGCTCGGTTTCAACAACTTTTGTGTGCTTCCTTGTACTCTTCTTCAAGGTTTCTTGTCTCATTCTTTTCCCAGGGACGACAAAACCCTAACAGAATCACGTAGGCGAGACAAGGATCGCCCACGTGGGTCACAAAATTCGGCGAGCCATCGCGCTCCTTTTTTTCTCGCCGAGATTTACGCTTCTGACAAACGACGATGAACTCGTTATCCCACGAATTTTCTGTGTTACTTGGACGTTGGATTACTCTCGTATTTATGTCGCGCCGCGATTAAGTTACGCTGCAATGGAAACATTCGAATTCTGGCGTGCAAAGTTATGCGATACATGGAAGATGTTAATCAAGATAATTAAGACATCTGTTTTGAAGCAGCGGCGGTACTTTTGTAATTGTTTTTTTGTTACATTTTTTTAAACTGAAATAAGTGCATTTTATAGTAGTAGGTTGTTGCATTAGGAGTTCCTGTATTTCTAAATATTCGACTTCCTCAATTTTTATCATTTCTGAATTTCTAAAGTTGTCTATTTCTCAATTTTTTAATTTTTTAATTTTTCAATTTGTCAATTTCTCGGTTTTTCAATTTTTCAATTTTTCGATTTCTCGATTTTTCAATATTTCAATTTATCGATTTTTCAATTTCTCAATTTTTCAATTTTTCAATTTTTCAATTTTTAATTTTTCGATATTTCAATTTTACAATTTTACAATTTTACAATTTTACAATTTTACAATTTTACAATTTTACAATTTTACAATTTTACAATTTTACAATTTTACAATTTTACAATTTTACAATTTTACAATTTCTCAATTTTTTCATTTCTCAAGTACTAAATTTTCGAACATTGAGATTTCGACACTGCTTAGTTTTTAAATCTCTCAATTTCTAAGTTCGCAAATCTCTAAACTAAATCATATTCCCAAATTCTCAAAGTTGCAAATTTCTGAATTTCACACAAATGGTTAAATATTGTTAGCACGCAGGCGGCTCACATCACCACATCAGTTCTTCAGGTTATTTTATGAGTTCTGTTTAAAACATAATATTATCATTTAAACATAATTTAAAACATAATATAGTGACAAACATTATAGAAGAATTGTATTCGAAAATGCAATATCAAATATTTAGAATAAAAAGATCAAATTTTCTAAACAGAAAACCATTTTATTCTCAAGCAAGAAAACATAAAACGTAACAATAAATGATAAAATATTGCAGCATGTTCAAGACGAAGAATCCTGAAAAATTAAACTTTTATTTTTAACAAATTATTTATCACAAATTATTGTCTCGTACACTTTCGTTGTCACGTAATCACTGTTAATTATTTCACTTCATCATGTCCGTGTAGCCTCCATTAAAAAACCTACTGCGGTCAACTCGCATCATAAATTCATAGTAATTAATTCATGCCTTGCCACGTTTATTCATGAATTCACGCTTTGTCACATTCAATTATATAATCATTTAAATACCCATGATCGCTGTTTCTTTCGTTCGTGCCACCGCTCATTTATATTCACTTTATGGAACAAAGAAACATTAATTCACAACTCCGAATTAATTAATAATTTTGCCATGAATTATTAATTCATAAATTATTAACGCACGGCATTAATTTTTCATCTCATGTTTATCAATATTCTTTTTTACCACTCTGCAAACTGGAACGATCCTTGAAGGAAACGAAGAAAAAGTAGGAAAAATGATAAAAGAGCGTATTTTTAACAAACCGATAACATCGATGATGCTTTTGAAAAGAACTATCGATGAAATAGAGAATAAAGTAATTAGGTATCGTATTTATTTTTTGTTCTCAAACATCTGAAACCAAAGAGTAGGTATAATAAGAGGCGACACTCAAGAAAGGAAGGAAGATGGAAGATGGAATTCTACAACCAATTTAAATGGCCATGCAAAATGAAACGGGGTTGTTTCGAAAAATGAACACAGTGTACAAGTATGGCGTTCGGCAAACAATTCTTTATACCTGCACATTCGTCTGTAATTTATTTGTAACTTATTTGTGAGAAATGCTTTGTCATCTATTTCTAATTTGTAATAAATAGAAGTAAATATTTTGACCTTCCCCTATAACGCATTCACCAGTAATTTACAGTCTAATACGCAATAGCCCTACAATTCTCTTAGTATCATTTCTGTCACTGACAAGTTCAAGTCATTTCGAGATGAGTATACGGTAAACGATTCGAAGCATTCTTGTGCCAACACCCGAAAGGGCCAAAAATGAGTGTTAGAAACGCAGCAAAATATCTGCACAAGTCTCGCGAATTTGTAAATAAGTGTGTGCAACGTTATAAAGAGACAACTTGCGTCGATGATCTGATCGGGGTTCGAAGCAAGCTACGGAATTTAATGCGTCGGGGTTTCTTTATGCGTCTTTCCGGATAATTTAAATGCTCAGAAGATGATTAAACTGTACCAAAGGGGTCTCGTATCGGTGAAACATTGGTTTAAAAGAACCAGAGACCATTGGATACTTCAAGTGGACAACGACTCCAAACACCGAAGCCGTCTTTGTATGAAATGGAAAACAGCGAATGGTGTCAACGTGTTGGATTGGCCATCTCAGTCCCCCGATGCGAATCCAATCGAAAATTTTTGGTCTCTCATGAAGTACAAACTCCGAGGAAAGCGTATTTTAAAATTGAAGACGCTAGTTTGTATTCGAGAAATATGCAGATCTCTTCCTGTCTCACACGCTGCATGGTTGAAAGTATGCCCAGGAATAATCGCTAATGGTGGTGATTGGACACATTATTAAGCAAATGCGTATTAGTTCTTTAAATGTACTTTCGACCTATACAACCTTTTTACAGAAAAGATTTACTTGCACTCAGATATCGCGTCCACGCTCTTGTGGAAATCTGTACTTACAATAAATATTTCATTCTTTATAAGTTTGTAATAATCATTTCTGTAATATATATTCTTCGAATATATTTTGTAATCATTTTGGTATATTCCTGTCATTTTCAATTTTTCAACGTTGTAAAATTGATGTAAATACTTCGAAAACCAATATTAGTAATGTAGAAAAAATTTAGAACAAATAGATTTCTATTTATTAGAGGTTGATATGAAATCAAATTTATGTGATTTGAATTTCCCGCTCGTTTATACAACCAATTTAAAAGGACAGATTTTCCCGAGTATCAAAGATACTTTTGTACCTACTCTTTGCTGAAATTATATGTGTGTTACGTATTTATCTATACTCATAACTTCTTCTTAAATCTCATTTTTGAAATATTTATTTACGTTGATATCCAAAGTATTCCATTCACCGCTATCTCCCTCGTGTTATAAAATGCATTGAATTTGTTACGTATCGCCTTTTCATACCTCCCTATTTCTTGTTTTACCATATTTTTTACACACCAGGTGCACTGCTTCGGTTTTCACGAGAAATTCACGTATAAAATCAAAAATATTGCAACCTCGAACAACTGATTGAGAATTGTTTACCATCAATATCGTTGCGTGGAAATATCTGTTTTCAAAATGGAATTAGTAATTTAAAAGAGAATTTTAACAGCTTTAAAATCGTACACGATATACAATAATGTTGTTTGTATATAATTCATATTGTTATTTAATTGATATCAATAATATTACAAATAATAATAAATAGTAAACTTTAATAGTATTTTTTTATATTTATCGCGTATTTTCTAATCTCTCATTGAAATTTCATACCTATTTGTAATTTTTCATCTTGAATTATAAAGTCTGTTTTTAATTGTATATTTAACTATTATTCTTTCGCACCTATATAAATAATGTCTTATACAATTAATCAAAATAGGTTTATGTATACAAATAAAACTGCATGATTATTATTTTGCGTTATTATTGTTGCACAAAAGGTCTTAAATTCGCGTCTGCTCGCTACACCTGTTGCACGACATGGATTAATTATGTACCATGTAAATACAGTTGTATAAACAAACGAATATTTGTACCAAGCACAGTCAGAGGACATTCTGGAATAGATGAGTGTTAACATGGCATAAAAAGTCTAGCACAAAAGTTACAAATACTCGTACTTTCATATGAGTGTTTATTTTAAACATTTATTTTGCCTTCCATTATATGTTAAGCACTTGGACAAAACCATTCAGTCTGTAACCAAATATTTCTGTTGCCACGAAGAGAACGCCGACATTTTAACAAACTCTAAATGCTACAGATCGTTAACACACAACAAATTCATACAATTCATACACATACATACAAATTGTTTTGGTCAGGACAGACAAAAACAGTACACATATGGTTCCCAAAAAATGTGCAAAAATTCGACTTAGTAATTTCCAGATTTTTAAGCGAAGAAGAACATTTCGTTACACTATCTTTTCGAAGATATTCTTTATATTAAAGAACGTATAGAGTCGGATTTTGCAATTTCGCTTCTAAAACTTCATAACGAACGAAAACGTGCAAAAAAGTGTTTGCACAATATTTCTTTTAAAATGGTAGTAAAATCAGTTTTGTTTCTTTATCATAATTCGTCTTCGCACAAATAAATTTGAATTTTACCGCCATGGTTACACCAATATGGCGGAGTACTTTTCAGAAGATTAGCAGTCAAAACTTATAAGTTTATTTATTATTTATTCAAAATTTGACTTATCATAAATTAAATTAAAAACTTTGTTGGGTATTCAAATAGCCATAAAGTATTAGAAGGAAACGAAAATTATTCCCAACGAATCCAACAGAAAGTAATTTCACGGTGAAATCGTTGCTTCAAGAATCGTCTTTCACGTTTACAACAAAATCACAGTGTGCGAACGCCTTTTTTTCCCGGAACACAAACGTTGTACCAGGTTTCCGGAATCGCCGGTGAATCCACACTTTTAATCCCGGATTTTTCTTGAACGCCTCCATGAGCCCAATTAGACACGTTCCATCCGAGTCTGCACACAATTGCACCGCATGAAAACGCGGCGTTTCGTTATTCTTCATTTAACTCGAACACGATTCTTTTGGTTCCTCGAACAGGGGTTGCTCGCGAGGAGTAGTTCGCGATAAAAGAGCTCACGGTTACAGCGATAGTCACGAGCAAGAGAAACAAGTCGTCCACGAATGGGAGACACGAATGATACAAGGTGTGAAGTTACACGTCGACGAGAAGGAACGAGCTCGAGAAGAGGGAACAAGGAGAAAGAAGAAAGGTGGAGAGACTATTTATGTGTCTGAGTCGACTTTGGTCTCAGGTTCTCGACTCGGTGAGCAGGATGGACGAGCAGATAGGTAGATACGATCAGGGCCGCTCCTATCAACGGCGCAACACGTGCATTTACTATTCAACGTTATCGTATCAAAAAAATTGAAAGTTGGAATATAAGTTAGAATAGACTTGTATTTTCAGTACAATTAATACTGGTACTTTTGATACAATGCTGTGTTTTTATTTTCAATACAGTTAATTACAATACTTGTAATTTCAAAACAATTAATTATGATACTTCCATTTTTAATACAATTAAATACAGTACTTATGTTTTCGATACAATTAAGTAGACTTTTATTTTCAAGGCAAATTAATACGGTACTTGCAATTTCAAGACAAATTAAATATAGTACTTCCATTTTTAATACAATTAAATACAGTACTTATGTTTTCGATACAATTAAGCAGACTTTTATTTTCAAGGCAAATTAATACGGTACTTGTAATTTCAAGACAAATTAAATATAGTACTTCTATTTTTAATACAATTAAGACTAGGTTTACGGACGTTTATGGTCGTTTATATTTAAATTTGAACTGAAAGTAGAAAAACAAATAAATTGAGGATGATATGTGATTTGCCTAAGACATTGATTTTTTAGCTTGACGAAAGTTGACATACATTTTTATAAAAATTTCTTAATAAGTTTTGTCATTTAAATTAAAGGACGTATGACCCGTCATTTTGACGGGTTCCGTAAATCTAGTGTTAAATACGATATGTTTTCGGTACAATTAAATACAATACCTGTGTTTTCAGTAGAATTAAACGTAATACTGGTAGTTTCGATACAATTCAATGCTGTATCTATATTTTCAATACAGTTAATTACAATACTTGTATTTTCAGTACAATTAAAGGCAATACTGGTATTTTTGATACAATTTTATGCTGTATCTATATTTTCAATACAGTTAATTACAATACTTACATTTTCAAGGCAAATTAATACAATACTTGTATTTTCAAAACACATAAGTACAGTACTTGTGTTTTGAATACAAGTGCCTTTTTGTATTTTGTTTCCTTTTGTCATTTGAAAATTTAGAAGTTTGAAAATTTGAACATCGAGAAATTTGAAAATTAGTGAATTTTAACATCGAGAAATGTGAACATTTGTAAATTTGAAAATTTTGAATGTGAAAATTTGATAACTTTGAATAGGGAAGTTTAATAATTTCAGAATTGTGGAATTTAGAAATTTGGAAGTTTTGAAATTTCAGAATTAAGAGATGTGGAAACTTGAGAATTTCAAAATTTAGAACTTTAGAAATTTAGGATTTGAAAATTTTAATATTAAGAAAAATTTAGAAATTAGGAAATTTTGAGTATTTCAGAATTAAGAGATGTGGAAACTTGAGAATTTCAAAATTTAGAACTTTTGAAATTTAGGATTTGAAAATTTTAATATTAAGAAATGTGGAAACTTGAGAATTTTAGAATTTAGAGATTTGGAAATTTGAAAACATTAAAATTTAGAAATTAGGAAATTCGGAAATTTGAGAATTTCAGGATTAAGAAACGTGGAAACTTGAGAATTTCAAAATTTATAAATGTGGAAACTTGAGAATTTTAGAATTTAGAGATTTGGAAGCTTGAGAACTTTAAAATTTAGAAATTAGGAATTTTGAGTATTTCAGAATTAAGAGATGTGAAAACTTGAGAATTTCAAAATTTAGAACTTTTGAAATTTAGGATTTGAAAATTTTAATATTAAGAAATGTGGAAACTTGAGAATTTTAGAATTTAGAGATTTGGAAATTTGAAAACATTAAAATTTAGAAATTCGGAAATTCGGAAATTTGAGAATTTCAGGATTAAGAAACGTGGAAACTTGAGAATTTCAAAATTTATAAATGTGGAAACTTGAGAATTTTAGAATTTAGAGATTTGGAAGCTTGAGAACTTTAAAATTTAGAAATTAGGAATTTTGAGTATTTCAGAATTAAGAGATGTGGAAACTTGAGAATTTCAAAATTTAGAACTTTAGAAATTTAGGATTTGAAAATTTTAATATTAAGAAATGCGGAAACTTGAGAATTTTAGAATTTAGAGATTTGGAAATTTGAAAACATTAAAATTTAGAAATTCGGAAATTTGAGAATTTCAGGATTAAGAAACGTGGAAACTTGAGAATTTCAAAATTTATAAATGTGGAAACTTGAGAATTTTAGAATTTAGAAATTTGGAAGCTTGAGAAATTTAAAATGTAGAAATTAGGAAATTTGAGTATTTCAGAATTAAGAGATGTGGAAACTTGAGAATTTCAAAATTTAGAACTTTTGAAATTTAGGATTTGAAAATTTTAATATTAAGAAATGTGGAAACTTGAGAATTTTAGAATTTAGAGATTTGGAAATTTGAAACTTTAAAATTTAGAAATTCGGAAATTTGAGAATTTCAGGTTTAAGAAACGTGGAAACTTGAGAATTTCAAAATTTAGAAATTTGGAAATTTTAAGATTAAGAAATGTGGAAATTTGAAAATTTCCAAATTTAGAAATGTGGAAACTTTGAAAATTTTAGAATTTGGAAATTTGGAAATTTGGAAACTTAAAAACCTTAAAATTAAAAAATTTGAAAATTTGGAAATTTCAGGATTAAGAAACGTGAAAACTTGAGAATTTTAGAATTTAGAGATGTGGAAACTTGAAAACTAAAATTTAGAAATTCGGAAATTTGGAAATTTTAAGATTAAGAAATGTGGAAACTTGAGAATTTCAAAACTTAAAAACGTCGAAATTTGAGAATTTTAGGATTTGGAAATTTGGAAATTTGGAAACTTAAAAACCTTAAAATTAAAAAATTTGAAAATTTGGAAATTTCAGGATTAAGAAACGTGAAAACTTGAAAACTAAAATTTAGTAATTCGGAAATTTGGAAATTTTAAGATTAAGAAATGTGGAAACTTGAGAATTTCAAAATTTAAAAACGTAGAAATTTGAGAATTTGAGAATTTAGAAATTTGGAAACTTGAGAACTGTTAAATTTAATAATTCGGAAATTTCAGAACTAAGAAATGTGGAAACTTGGAAACTTCAAAATTTAAAACCATGAAAACCTGAGAATTTTAAAAACAAGCAATTTAGCCCCTTGAAAATTTCGCAATTAAAAAATTCGAAAACTTTACTATTTAATAATTTAGAACTTTCAATACTTCCAAATTTTATAATTAAAAACTTTGGAATCTTGATAATTCAGAAATTAAAAAATGTATCAGATATAAATTTGACGATTTATAAATTCCAGAGGTTAAAAATATAACTTCTTCATTTCAAATCTTGAAACGCGAAGATTTTGAAGTTACTTTGCACGTACCAGCAAAAAAGCTTAAGCCGGCCCTGCATGATTATTAAGTAGAAAGAGAGGTAGGAAACGGCGAATAAAGGTGTACTGTAGAAGGATCAATGTAAGCAAGGGATGCATAAAAAGGAAGACAACGAGCGGTTAGTTGGCAGAGATGAAAGTTATTCGCGTAAATTATTATTCATTTCGTTAGAGGGATACTGTTTCCATCGTTATTCGCGATTTGTTCTTTATTTACGTTCATTCAATTTCAACGGTTTATTACGTCATCGTTATTTGCAGTTTATGCCGAGCCGTTTAATTCGACAACAGTCGAGTTGGTACTTGATTATAGTATATGATCGTATAACTTTTGTTATTATTGTTATTCGCCTACCGATGCAAAGATAGCAATGTTCACGTTGTAATCTCAAAATATATACATCTACAATCGAATAAAATGTTTCAATATTACTATTTCAATTTTGATGACGCATTTGTTTACGCTGATCGTATTTGAACATTCAGAAAATCCACAAATGAAAATTTCAAATAAAATGAAGATATTCGAGAATAATGAACAATTTCTTTGTGAAAGTAGATATTTGAAATTTCAAATAAAATGAAGTTGTTTATTTAATACAAAAAGGAAATAGTGAGGTCTTTCATTGAGTCTTTCGTTAAATAAATTAATAAATATTAAACTTGATATTTAATATGGTCAACGAAATTTAGTTCCATTATAAATTTCACGTATTATTTATTATTATCGATCAAGTTTTTAATTATTACCGACTGAGATGAGGAAGTTGTTGAATTCAAATTTTCACCTGTTTGATTTATTGATGTCTTTAAATTGTTATTGCAATATTCATGTCGTATTGCAAATTCGAACGAAATTATAATAGTTCCAATCTGCTTTTCCTCTTATTCAACTGTGCAACTTGTAAATACTCTTTGTTGATTTTATTTCACTTTTATGTAACAGAAATTTTTATGAAGTAAAATATTAATTTTATTTTATTTTTATGTAATAAAAATTTTCATGTGTAACATTGTTGGCTATTTTCATAGTTGAATTAAAAGAAATAACAAAATCTAGATAAACATCGATAACGTTATTGATAATTATTTTGTTTATATGACGTTAAAATCAGCAAATCCTACAAAATAAATTATACTAATAAATTATATAGTTATGCATTTTAATAATTATTTAAATTGTTTAATGTGCAAGTCACATTCAAATTTATAAATACTGTGTGAGTTATGAAAAAATGTTGATTTTATTTTTGCATAATAGAGTATATTTTTGGATTAGTTCAATTTATTTGAAATATATCAAAAGAGAAATTATTAAGTTTATAAAGATTCCTAACAAAGAAATTGCCCTATAAATACAAAAGTCACAACATGATTAATAATTTTATTCGATAATTCAGTGTAGGAAAATATATCGATGATATTTTGAGCTGCAATAAATAAAAATGTAACAAACGTTTAAAGCAGATTTAAATCTCTCCATTACGAAGAGACATGTGCAACAAATATGAAGTTAAAGGCTTCCTGTGGACGAAAAAAGTCGCGAAACCACTTTTGACGTTTTGCCATAAAGAACCAACAGCCGCATTCGCAAAAGATCATAACTTGTAGAGAAGAGTGGAAACACGTAACTTTTTCAGAGGAAGAATACAATGCAGACAGAATAGAAGGTTTCGATTTGTAAAAAAATCAAAATATTACAAATCGTAATTTTAATTCCAAGTATTTCCACTAATTATAATTAAATTTAGAACTAATTCCAATAATTTCAGTTATGAATTATAATTGCGCTGTGAAAGCATATTAATGTCAGCTGCATTTAGCTATATGAAAGGGACACCAATGTTCTAGACATCGGCGAAATTTAATTCCGGAAAATACGTAGAAATATTGGAGGATGTCTTTAATTTTATACATGGAATAATCAGATTTTGTAGAGTAGATATTTTGAGAAGAAAATCGCCACAGTTTAAGATTCACGAAGGTTCTAAAATAAAAATATCCAGTTAAAGCAGTGACCTGTTTGGACTGCTGAACTAAACTCGATTAAAGAGCTTTAAGCAACTTTAACTTGTAAGGTGTACCTAAATGTAGTGTACTTTTAGTATGCTACAATTTTGGAGTTTGAAAACAGCATAGAACAAGACTGGAATAGACATGTTAACTCTACAAGCTTTAATTAACAGTATAATCAATAGAATTTTTGGAGTAATTTTTAAAACTGGAGAAGGTACGAGTTATTAGCATGTAAATATGTAGTAAAAAATTTTATCTGTGTATTGTAGATAATGTATTATACGTGGTAATAAAGAAGAATCAGAAATTACTCTTTTCAAGTTACATATTTCTTAAATTAATTTTGTATATAAGTACATATATTGCTGGGAAGGTCTTGTTAATCTACTTAATATTACAATTTACTAGAGTTCGTTCACTTTTTACAAATTATGTGGAATTTCAAATAAATAAATACGACAAGGAATTATAGAAATTTTGTTGATTGAATTTGTTCAATCATCAAACTGCATTCATTGCAATTGTAGTTTTAGCATGTTCTGCGCAGATGTAGTTTTAGCGTGATCTGCGCAAGTATAATTTTAGTATGATCTGCGCATGCGTTTACCGACTGCACATGCGCATTCCGTTCTGCGCAGGTACAACCTCAGCCACTACGCAGATCTCAACTCTTTTACTTTCAAGTCTCATTGAATCATATCATTTAATTGAATATCTAATCAAATCTTTCTGTTAAATAAAATATTATCTATTTTTAACAATATTCTCTAATAATACCTTTCGTTTTAACATCAGACATATTAGTGTTCTCAGTTGAAAATTATAATATTAATTCTGTAACTTTTATTTGAATTTTGGAGTTTTCCGTCAGGCTTGACCGTTCTTATAAGTGAACTTTTGTTCAATCTATAATTTTCTTTTTCTGAAAAGAGAATTCATTGTATATGCATATAAAAATTCTCCTCCCCATAATATTATTTCTCTTCATACGTGATACTGCAAAACAGAATATTTTGTATTTATTATTAATAACAATATCTAATTATTATCCGTGACATTATCGATAACATAAGCTAACTACAAAAGGAATAAACTTATAATTTCTATTAGCAGTGTACTGACTAATCTCTTCTTTGTGACTATCAAAACTTTTAATACAATTTTCGTTTAAATAACCAAGTTCAGCACTAGGTGTAAATCATCTAAAGTTTTGTAACGGTGTGAAAATCTCGTTCGAACTCCCTGTGAAACACGTAACACAGATTCCCAGCTCGAGTTGAATCGAATTGACAGTTTCTCGTCGTTCTCAATCGTGGCCGGTTCCCTTCTTCCTTTTAACACGTGCGTGAAAGGTGAATTGACGAAGAACCGGTTAATGGACAGGATACTACGATCTCTACGCTTGGAACGTTAACTGTTGAGAAATCACAGCGGTGCTGCGACAACGAACATTCGCACCTCGGCTCTGCTGACTATATCTGCTTGTTCGCATCTAACTGTTAGGTTAGACCGGAAGTTCTCTCGTGTAGGCAGCCGCATACACGAAGAAAAAAGAATTTTTTATCCAAAAAACCTGAAATGTAACGCTAACAGTATGCTCGATTGCTTCGTTGAAATTTTATAAAATCTAAAATAAATAAATCCATTAGCAACCATGCCCTAATTGGTGACCGACTGTTCACTTCATTTTATTGAAGTTGAATAAAGTGATTTAGTGGGTGAAATCTTGGAGTGTTAAAGTTGAGAGTATTTACTTTACTATTTTAAGGATTGCTCTTTTATTAAGATGTAGTCAACGTAAAGAATTCAAATTATGTGTCAATATTACAGAACTATCATTTTCAATTTACAAGTTTGTCAATCGACGTTAAGAATATTAGACAGTACATATTAGACAGTACATATTAGACAGTACATGTTTGCCTTAATTAAGATGGTTAAATAAAATAATTTTATTAAATTAAAAATTGTATTTATTCATTACAAGATAAAAATTGCACTGATCCGTTAAAAATAAACTAAAAAGTGTGCTTATCCGTTACAAGTAAGCTAAAATTGTATTTGCCCATCGTAAACAAAATAAAGAACGAAATAACGACGTGTTTGCGATACAATCGCCTGAAGGGATCAAGAACTGGGTTCTTGACGGTGCCGGATTATATCATGGAAGGAAACAAAAAATAAATCGCGTACAATCGGTGAAGAGGTACGAATAAAAATGCACGAAAAAAAGTAGGTAAAACGAAAAGGGTGAGCAACATGCTCTCACACGTAGGCTTTGTGCACGCGTGCCATTTCGATGTCAGTGACCACCATGCTTGCCCGTCAGTTTGACTACCTCGGTTAACGTGCTCGGCAAAAAGGGATAAAACGAGGTCTTCAAGAAGGGGTGGATAATGAAGGGAGAAGCTGGAATGGGATCGAGATAGAGATATCCGCAGCTGCAACGGTTAGATGATCATCGCTGCATTTGTGCCACGCGAACGGATTGATATGTAAACGTTTGCAAATGCTATTACGGGCGATTAAACGGTACAAAATGGAAGGTGGGTGCTTCTTTTGTGTTCAGCTTCGGCTGAAATGCATGCACGAGTGTGTGCTCTGTTTTGAATGCCACGAAACGAGCTGCCTCCACGTACAATGCATTCATTTGTAGAAATACAGATTTCTGGAAAAGTCGGAAAAATAAATACATGTTTGACGAAATAATGTATTTTATAAAAAAATACGTGAAGTATTGGAGCATTGTGATGGTAAGTTTTGTGTTAGCGCGAACTTATGACGTTCACTATCACGGAACTTGGTTGAATTTCTGAAATATGTTATGTTTTCGAGTTTTCGGATCTGTAATATACTTGTTATATAATTTGTTAATATACAAATTGTCATATTTCTACATTACCGAATTACAAATGGTTCAAAATCTCTTATATTCCTGAATTCTTAACATTCTCAAATTTTAAAAATTAAATACTTCAATTTGAAAATTTACAAATACACAAATATCTAAATTCCTGATTCCCTATATTTCTGAATTCCTATATTCTGAAATTCTGAAATTCTGAACTTCTTAATGTCTTAAATTCTTAAATTCTTAAATTCTTGCATTCCTATATTCCTGAATTTCTGTATTCCCAAATTCCTATATTCTTGAATTCCTGAATTCCTATCTTCCTGAATTCCTACATTCCTGAATTCCTGAATTCCTGAATTCCTATATTCCTGAATTCCTATATGCCTGAATTCCTACATTCCTAAATTCCAATATTGCTGAATTCCTATATTCTTGAATTTCTATATTCTTGAATTTCTATATTTCTGAATTCCTATATTCCTGAATTCCTACATTCCTAAATTCCTGAATTCCTAAATTCCTGAATTCCTAAATTCCTGAATTCCTATATGCCTGAATTCCTACATTCCTAAATTCCAATATTGCTAAATTCCTAAAGTCCTATATTGCTGAATTCCTATATTCTTGAATTTCTATATTTCTGAATTTCTATATTTCTGAATTACTGTATTTCTGAATTCCTAAATTCCTAAATTCCTGCATTCCTAAATTCGTAAATTCCTAAACTCGTAAATTCCTGAATTTTGAAAATCTTAAATTGTAAAGTTCTCAAATGCCTCAATTCCTATATTTCCCTGCTTTGAATCTTTAGATTTTCAAATTTTCCAAATGTTTAAACAATCTAAAATCTCACATTTTTACATCTGCGAATATCCAATGTTCAAGTTTCCATATTTCTAAATTTTCAAATCCACAAATTCCCAAATATCCAAATCTACAAATTTCTAAATCCCCATATTTTCAGATATGCTAACAATTCAAATTCTCGAATTATCAATATTTTTCAAATCTACAAATTTCTAAATCCTTAATTTTTCAAATATTCTAACAATTCAAATTTTCTAATTTTCTATATTTCTCGAACCTCTAAATTTCTGAAAGTTTAAAACAGATTTGTAAATCTTTAAGTTATCAGATATTCTGATGATTCGAATAATCAAATATTCTATACACCTCAAATCCACAAATCTCAAAATTTCCCATATTTCACAAATCCCAAATATCTAAAATCTCCAAATTCTCAAATTTCTCAACATCCAAATTCCCAGTTTTCCAAACTTTCAAACTTCCCTCTATAGATTTTTAAATCGTAAAATTTCGAAACATCAATGTATCAGTTTTCTATTATCCATACTTAAAGTATTCTATCATCATTTAATATAATTATTCAATTATATCAATTTTGAAACGTTTATCATCAGTAATACTCATAGCAATCAGCACGTTAAACTTAATGGCACTAATTTTTATTCAGAAGGCTAATAATACACAACCTGTATCATGTTCCTCTAATTAAAAAACTGCTTCTCCAATTAAAAAGTTATTTGCGTTAATCAACGTTTTAAAAAAAGGCTTATAATCTTATAGCTACTATGAAACATTCTCGTTCTCGCATTTTCAGAACCAGTTTTAAACTTCCCACCGATATCATGTGTATCGAAATAAAATACAAGACCACGATAGTAATAAAATTGATAACTGGTATTGGAATATCAAAATCGATCTAATTAATCCTTCGACCGTGTGTTCTGAATATTTGACATCGAGATGCATGCAGCGGCGGATTAATACCTGTGGAGGCTCTAATCACTTCGAATATAATTGCTCAAAAAAGTTTTAGAATTCTGGAAATTTTTGAACTTTGAAATTTTAGAATTTTGGGATTTTGGAGTTGTGGGATATTGGGATTTTGAAATTTTTGAATTTTTGAATATTGGTGTATTGGAGTACTGAGATATTGGGACTTTGAGATTTTGGGATTTTGGGAGATTGAGATTTTGGGATTTTAGGATTTTGGGAGATTGGGATTTTGGGAGATTGGGATTTTGGGAGATTGGGATTTTGGGAGATTGGGATTTTGGGAGATTGGGATTTTGGGAGATTGGGATTTTGGGAGATTGGGATTTTGGGAGATTGGGATTTTGGGAGATTGGGATTTTGGGAGATTGGGATTTTGGGAGATTGGGATTTTGGGAGATTGGGATTTTGGGAGATTGGGATTTTGGGAGATTGGGATTTTGGGAGATTGGGATTTTGGGAGATTGGGATTTTGGGAGATTGGGATTTTGGGAGATTGGGATTTTGGGAGATTGGGATTTTGGGAGATTGGGATTTTGGGAGATTGGGATTTTGGGAGATTGGGATTTTGGGAGATTGGGATTTTGGGATTTTGGGATTTTGGGATTTTGGGAGATTGGGAGATTGGGATTTTGGGAGATTGGGATTATGTGAGATTGGATTTTGGGAGATTGGGATTTTGGGATCTGGAGATCTGGGGTAATTGAACTTTTGAACTTTCGAATTCTTCAATTCTTCAATTCTTCAATTCTTCAATTCTTCAATTCTTCAATTCTTCAATTCTTCAATTCTTCAATTCTTCAATTCTTCAATTCTTCAATTCTTCAATTCTTCAATTCTTCAATTCTTCAATTCTTCAATTCTTCAATTCTTCAATTCTTCAATTCTTCAATTCTTCAATTCTTCAATTCTTCAATTCTTCAATTCTTCAATTCTTCAATTCTTCAATTCTTCAATTCTTCAATTCTTCAATTCTTCAATTCTTCAATTCTTCAATTCTTCAATTCTTCAATTCTTCAATTCTTCAATTCTTCAATTCTTCAATTCTTCAATTCTTCAATTCTTCAATTCTTCAATTCTTGAACTTTCGAACTTCTGAAATTGTGAAACTTTAATTATTGATACCAATATAATTGTACAATTATTACTGGGATAACTATTGTTGGAATATACAAAAATTAATAAATTGCTTAGTTCACATATGTTATTTAAAGTGAACATCCCGCAAATCAGAAGTTCGAGGAACGTCGAACTTCTCGATCATTGCACGTTGCCGGGCGGCGATTTTTGTTACTCGATTTCCTTTATTTTCTCTCCGTGTGTTCAATATATTCTGGAATAGCTAAGACGTGGATTGTGCTGGTTGTTTGAGGGAGAACATCAGTTCATTTCTTAATTTAAATATAATTGCTGTGTTTTATTATTTAGATTATTGCTAATACTTAAACCTGCTTCCATAATGCAATAACTATGAATTATAAAATCCTTTTATATGGAGTGGTCCATCTAAAGTTAACTATTTAAATATCATTTTTAATAATGATGGTACAAAATATATTTGTATGGAGTTTAAATGATATCAAAACATGAATGAGACTAGAAAGAACATTTTGGCTTTAAGATCCCTTTTTTGTAATTTTTAAGATCATTAACGTATTTTTGTATATAAGTTTTTTCAACAGGAATCGCACATTATATTTAATCATAATTTTGTAAGTTAGAAGTCACTTCAAGTCTATGCTATTACGCATTTCCGATTATATTTCAAATTCAACTGCAATTCGCAAGAGCAAAAATGTATATTTACACATAAAGGAATATCAGTATCGTTGAAACTCCTGAACAAAATAATGTCACACCAATTTCTGAATTTACTCGAGAATTTGTAATACTACGAGTCTACAAATTTTCCGAGTACGGAACAATAAAAAAGTTTGAAAGTAGCGAAGAAGGTAAAAAGAGGTACATTAACAGTGAGAAGCGCTATAATAAAATATGGGTATTCTATTTTATTACGAACTTTTGAGAAACATAAATATGAAGAAACAAAAAACATAGACGATAAAAAAGAAACAAGCTCAACGTAGTTCTTGGAAGGAATTCCGGTTCTTTCGACGAATTCTTTTTATCGAAATCATTTGATTCCATAAATCTTGATGACTAATTATATTAAGTTAAAATTAAAGTTTGTTTGTACAACAATTTTGTTCCGTTCTTACCTCCTAGGAATTTAATTAAATTTCTAATTTAATTTTACTAAATTATAAAAAAGTTTGCAAGATGTTACTGAGGAGTAGCATTAACAAAAGAATTTAATAACTTGTTTAACTAAAAACGAGGATCATCGAGCACCACCGAAAAGATCATCAAGTAATAAAAGTATTTATTTAGCAGAAAAGACATAACATGGACTCTAAGTACATGTTTACCTCATGAGTTATGCATAAATATATTTAAAATATATAAAATATATAAACATTTTTATTTTGTGTGTAAAATATAAAATACATAAACATTTTCAAACAGTATTTATAGCGTCTTTGAAAACTCCGTGTACAAAAGTATGCAAGTCTGAATGAAGTATCAGTATTTCAGATATACTGCACTCACTTCGTATTTCAGACGAAAGTCAAGCAGTAGTTTGCTCTCATACACCGAACTTTCGATTAATTCACGTATAACGAACGTTATATGCCATAACTTATAATCCGAGAGACATATTCCGGGGCCTTCTGGTCAGATTCTAAGCCGAAGCTCGGTTCTCCCAGCGGGTGGTTTAAGAGCGCTGCGAGACCGCACGCGGCGAAGTGAAGCAAGGCATAATAAGAAGCCTACGTCCACCTCCTCCTTCCTTTTCTCTGTTGTCCCTCATTTCTTCCCTCGACCGATACACTGCATTTCCCTTTTCTTCTCAATAAGTCGATACGTAACTTGAAATTCTACGGTTGCTACCTGTGCAAATGGTTGTGAAAGTGGAGTGAGCCGTACTTCCTTTATTTCGAGATATTTCGTCTTTTGCGATTGACTAAATATTTTATTATAACGTATTGCTTTCGTACTACCAAAATTAACTGCATTTACGAAATAGAGTGAGAATGTTCTGTGAAAATGTATTTTTATGATGGAAATTTTTTACAAATCCTTGCACTATGATTTATTTGTCAGGTGCGTCACAACTGACTAATCACAGTTACAATATTAAAACAGACAAAGAAAGTTGAAATGTTATGCCAATTTCGTGTTATGCAATCGTTGATTATGCAAATTATAATTGAACTTGAACTCAAATTGAAGCGTATTGAAAATTCGAAGAAAATTGATCATAGCTGAAGTACGAGTGCGTCACGAGTCAGATTACGAGTCAGTCGCTTAATCTCACATAATTCAAAAGTGAAAATTAAATAACTTTAAGAATTTATTTTGTCACAGTATATCAATGCAACTTTTAATTTGATGTATAGAATATTAATATTCATGAAATTTAGTTAAATGAGGTAAATCCTTAATCTTCGCTAGTTCAAATAAAACTTATTCCATTAAACAATTTAGCAAAATCCATACCCGAATTCATAACACCGAAAGGATCAAATGTACCGTCATTTTCGGTGATCATCCAAAAGCGTTTTACAGGTAACTTGTTTAACCGAAGCGCTTCGAAACAAATTAACACCGCTTCGTAACACGATTATTGGCCATTATGCAGTAACCGTACAGAAACGTGCATTGATCCCCGGTAATTGCGGCTTTGTCGTTATCGGGAAGATACATTTGGACACGTATGGTCCGCGATATTATCAGGCCATGGGGTCCTCCGGGAATTCGTTAATTCTCTTTTACCGCAACGCAACCCGTTGCTCGAGTGAATTGCATACGCTACTGCGATTCGTTCGGCGTCGATATAACTAGGGATGGGTTTCTCCAAACAGCAAAACCTTCTGAAACAAAAAAAGTTTCAAGTTTCATGCCGACAGAAATTTGAGATTAAGATATTTGGGAATTTCGAAAATTTGTAAGTTTGAAATTTAGCATTTGGAGTTTTCTAATATGGGAATTTTGGATAATAAAAATTTGGAAATTCAGTAATTTAGCGATTCGATGTTTGCAAATATGGGAAACTGAATAATACAAATTTGGAAATTCAGAAATTTAGCAATTTGGGGTTTTCAAATATGCGAATTTTGGATAATAAAAATTTGGAAATTCAGTAATTTAGCGATTCGATGTTTGCAAATATGGGAATCTGTATAATACAAATTTGGAAATTCAGAATTTTAGCAATTTGAGGTTTCCAAATATGTGAATTCTGAAAATTGAAAATTTAGAAATTTAGAAAGTCCAAAATTTAAGGATTTAAAGCTTGACGATTAGGGTTTAAAATTTGGGTGAAATTTAAGAATTAAGTAATTAGAAATTAAAAAGTTTGAGAATTTGGAAAGTTAGAAATTCGAAAATTGAAACACTTGCAATTTTGCGGTCAAAAAGTTTACAATTTGGAAATTTAGAAATTTAGAGATTTAATTTAGCGACTTAGTGATTTAGAATTTGAGAAACTGAAAATATAGAAAATTAAAAATTTGAAGACGTTATTCAATTAAACTTTCTATAATTAAATTTACACAGTCTTACAAAAATTATGCTATTTCTATTCAACTAATCTACCATGAAAATATCCTGTGTTCATTAAATCGGCTGTTCGTGGGAGAGTGCACACAAATTTCATGTCGCTTTGAAACGGATACAAAGTGAACATCCTCAAAGATGCAACGAAATGCATTTGCAAATGTTAAGATGTATAAATGAATTGGACAAACAGTCACGTTTCTAAAAAGTACGAATGGATTTCTCGAAACGTCGAAATCTCGAAAATCCTCGAAATACAAGAAACTTTCGAGTTTCGAGAATCCGGAACTTTGCACTTTTTTGTGATTCGAAACTCTCGAAAGCCAGATAAGAAATCGTAAAAAACAATGAACAGAGAATCGTTCGCAGAGTGCCTTGAAAATATTTGATTCGTATATCCCGAATATTCGATGTGTGATATTTGCGAATGCTAGGCGATTAATCTTTGTTTTTGAGGATTCAAGCAGAGTGACACTCGATCGGGATCGTAGAACTGCAGAGCGAGTGCATGCGATGTACGCGAGCTTGAAAAATCTTGTTGATATTGGTTTTTAAAATAAGATATTCCTCCTGCGGAACAAAATCATCGCTTCAAGTTTCGCGAGTTTCGAGTTTCGAGAGTTTCTAGAGTTTCTAAATTTTATAAAGCCTCGGATTCGAGTTTCGAGAATTTAAAAATTCGGTCGAACCCATCCCTATGTAAAACCAAGCGAACACACGAAGCTCCGCTTGGAAATCAAATCGTGGACCACACACACGCCTTCCGTGAGCTATAATACCTTTTCGTGATTGAATTAACTTTTTTTAAGAATTTATAGTGTAGCTTTGTATTTTCCCTTTTTTAATGGTTGCTAAACACTCTGCCTTTTATGTAAATGTTAGTCATCATGTTGTGAGTGAGTAACAGCGCAGCAACGTCTGTAAAACGTGACATTTCTACATATAGAGTTGGGCAGAACGTAATTTAGTTGACGATTAAAGTTCCCAAATTTTCAAGACCTCAAATTCTTCAACTTCATGATTTTCAAATTCAACGTGCCTATATTTGCAAATTTGCATATTTTCAAATCCTAAGTCTCCACATTTGCAAATTTCTAAATTTCCGAATATTCAAATTCCTAAATTCTTAAATTCACCAATTCCCAAATTCTCAAATTCTCAAATTCTCAAATTCCCAAATTCCCAAATTCTCAAATCTCAGATATCCAAACTTTCATATTCGTAAGCTTGAAATTTTCCTAATTTCGCGGTTCCTAAATTCATAAATTTTCAAATTCCCAAATTCTCTGATTTCAAAACTTCCAGCTTCCTAAAATTTAAAATTTCCCAAAGTTCCAAATTTCCAGATCGTCATATCCCCAAATTCTTAAATTACTAAAATTCTAAAATTCTAAAATTCTTAAATTATTAAAATTCTAAAATTCTAAAATTCTAAATTTGCATATTTACCAATCGGAAATCAATAAATAAAGCCTCTTTCTTTATGTCGCCATTTCCCTTGAAGAAGGCCACCATGCTCTTCAATATATGTACATCAGAAAACGAAGTCCATGTTCCGAGTGTCCTTATATCTTCCTCAATAATCCGCTTAATGGATATCTTATACGATGAATGTCTGTAAAAGAAGCAACTGCAGGTGATGCTAAGAATATGCAGGCATGTACTGTTCGCTCGCCAGAAGATGAGTACTGACAAGACACTGAAAGAAATGCACCAGCAATTTATTGAATCAAAAAGCACATTTGAATGTTCGCATATAGAAAGTGTCCGAGTTGCTTACCGCCAAACTTTATTAACATATTCTATTCGTAAAAATGAGAACAGAATGATATATCAGTATAGAATTTCAAACGATTCATTAAAAATTTATAACAAAAATACGAAATGACAATGGACTCCGCTGTTGTTCGATATCATATGCAGAGTGTTACAGTCTTGTCTGTATAACTTTACTAGTATATTCTATAAATAAAAGTAAGGGAAAATGTTTATATACACTTAGCCGCTTGAATGTATTATTAAAAGTTATTACAAAAATATGAAAGTCGACAATTTGTGTGTAGTATCAGAGGAAAACATCGTCCATCATTTCATATACTCCTCGTAACCTTTCGATAAAATGCTTAAGAGCCTATGTTTATATAACAGTTTTTTAACATTTTTATTTATAGAACATAGTGGTGAAGTTTGAAATACAAAACTGAGAAACACTGCACGTTGCGTCGGAAAACAAAACGGTCGGAAAATCATTTTGTACTTTTGTTATAACTTTCTAATAAAGTATTTAAAACCCTATATTAATATAACATCTTTTTCTTATTTTTGCGTATGTTGTTATTTTACGTTATTCGTTTTATAACATCGAGTCCACGATAAGAGGTTTCGTGAAAACATGTAAAAATTGAATTCTTTGTAATTTAAACGTAATTCTTTGATGAAAGCACCTTGTTGCGTGATTATGGTGGAAGGATAAAGATTGTGGAAGATTCTTTGGAGTTATAAAAGTTCTTTTGATTATATGGACGCGAACAGATTAATGCAACTACTATGCAATTTTAGTAATTTTCTTGCTCTTTTGAGAATCTTTTTTGCACGATTTGAATATCAATGCATCATGCTGATGCATTTCAAAGACTGCAGTAAGAAATCAAGTTGAGGATCTTTCTCGAGAGTAATGGTGTAAAATTGTTATATCAAGTATTCAACAGTTTCGAATTTATTTCAGGGTGAATTGCGAATATAGAAATTAATAAAATTATGAATATTGATATTGAATTGATGAGTTGAAATATGAAGCTAAAAAATTAAATCGAAGAGTTACACCTCTACATTCTTTATACAATAAAAGGAAAATTTCTCAATACAACTGTAAGGAAAGGAGATTATATAAAAATAAAATAAATAGTCTGTTGTTTAAAGGAAATTAAAGTACAACATTTTTAAACAATTAAATAGTACCATTTTTGTTCACTTAATCGAATAATTGAATTAATGTTCATTAACTCAATACTATTAATTTATTACTTTTTACTACAAAACTAATTATTGAATTTATTATTATTTACTACAGAATTAATTATTTAATTTATTATCATTTATTATAAAATTGATTGTTTAATTTATTATGAAATTTTTTATTTATTTATTACATACACAAACTTTTTTAATAATTTCCAATTGTAAACAAAATTTGCAACTTTTTAATTATTTGCGAATATGAAATATACGACAGAATTTAAAAAAACTTCATCATTGTTCGTAACTAATAGCAAGATGATTTGTTATTAATTCGTCTTTCTTAACAACATAATTTCTTATTACATGAGTGTAATATGTAAATTACTATATTTTTGAGCGATGTACCCCAGGTTACATATACAATATACCCATAAGATTACAATATACCTAAAGATGTCGCGCTAAATATCTATAAAACAAAAAATAAAAGTGTCACGTAGTTTGGGGCAGATGTTTCAAGAATATCATAATTCCAAAGGCTTAACACATAAGGCTCGAACTATAACTAGGCTAATAACTGCTATGAGATCGTAATCGCAACAGCGTACGTGAAATGACTACACCTTCAAAGTTCTTAATCAAACTTTCTCTCACGAGTCCAGGAAAGTTATAGGTATCGAAGAAATGAGCGATGAATGATTGCTGCGTGTTGTCGGAAAACATTTATCTAGGTTAAAATTGATCTTACTGTACTATTTTACTTCAACTTCCTTTGCATAATCTGACAGTACTCAATGAATATAGATGAAATATAATGATTTTTAATATCAATACTCGTTAGTTCGAAAGTTATATGTTGTCAAAGGTTGATTTAACAACATGCTGAACTCATATATTCAACGTAATACTTTAATTAAAAAAACATGCGAATTTTGAAAATAAATTAGAAGAGGGACAACGTATACAGTAATGGTGCTACATCGAACGTGCACATAGATCATATATTTGATCATTGAGTTGTTCAAACATATGAGTTAGTTTCGAATCAATATATTTGTATACCTAGCTGAACCACCTTTGATGTTAGCTACGCGTATATTACGCGATATTAGATTTCGTTTTTACTTACATTTCTCAGATTTCTCAGATTTTTCATATTTCTCAGATTTCCCAGATTTCTTAGATTTCACACAGGTTTTTCACATTTCCACATGTTCGCATCTTGATTTCTAATAGTATTTCGGACAGAACTTCGTTTTGGAGCATCATTTCATTTAACTTTCTTTACATAATATGATAGTATTATAAATACAGACGAAATTTAATTATTTTTAGTTTCAGAATCCATTGGTTCAAAAGTTATTGGTTGTCAAAGTTTGGTAGTTTTAAAATACTGCATAGCTTACTTTAATGTGATAATTAGATAAATTTTATTATTTAATAAAACACGTGTTCGGATCGTGTCCATTAAAAATGCCATGAGGTCATTATTTCAGCGACAAAATTGTCACTATAAATATTTACATAGTCGAAGTACAAATTGTCATGAAAACATTCTCTCACTCTCATCCAGTCTTTTGCAGGACGTCAGTATGATTCCATTTTTTGAGTATGCGTATCGCTAGCTAGCATTTATAAAATTTCATTCGGTTAAAGTTTCATCTAAATTTGCTAATCTAGCTGAAATTCAAAATGAATTATACTCGTCTACGAACTCTTTACTGCAATTAACACTCTTGTGTATATAGCCGTCTACATCGAGTCCTGTGTAACTTTTGAAACAGTTCGTGTGAATTTCACTTTCGATACTAACGTGTTCCTTTATAACTTGTAGTATTGTGGCCGTCCACGATTCTCTATTACAATCATACGACATACTTGTGTTAGTGTCGATCCCCAACAGCTAGTGACCGTCCACTTTTCTGACACGATCGAATTTCTTTTTGCCAAATTTCGCTTCGTCGACATTTAAAATCAGATAAAAATATGAACTGATTTGTACACTCTCGGTACAACTGCATATTTAACCTAACTAATATTACTCGTATTTTTCTATAAATTACGTATCTGATCAACGATTGAAGAACCAGTCTCTGAGACTAATAGATTTCGACACTTAACATTAAAGTCGGGCAAATCCGTTTTTGAAAGAAATGAAGATAATGATAACAATAGATAAAACTTAATATAGTCTGGGAGAAATACTATGAATGTAATATAATATTTACAATAGATATTTCTAATATATTTGTTTAAAAAAGTGTAATATACTTCTAATTACTAACTGATAGAATTCAAATGTTTAAACAACATACTGTATGTAAGACTACATAAAATTTTGTTGACAGTTATGATAAAATATTCCAACTGATTCTATGCTGTGATTCGTAATCATAGTTTCATGAATTATTAATACTTTTCGTGTTTAGGATGGAATAAAAATTGAATTGATTTGAATAATGGATGCGAAGAGACATCGATTGACTGTTACAGAGGAATTCAAATTCGAATCTTTCGTTCCGTATGCAACCAGTTCAGATCATTAAACTGTTTGAGTCACCTACGAAATTTTGATCGACAATTTTTTCCAATGCATGTCTTCCACAAGTGATTGCTGCTACACACAGAAAAATATCACTATAGCGCTCTACAATTGTTCAAAATAATTGGAGAGTCAGTTCCAATTATTTTTGTTTGCTATAGCACTTCCGTTTCTAGTATTTCAAACATTCTTACAAGCAATACTCTACTATCATCGTATTTGGGTTATATTTGTTAGATGTTCATTGCCCTTCTTCGCTCTTGACGGTATTATTTGAAATATTGAAAAACTGAATCCATTATTAATTTGAACAGTCATTAAAAGTATTGAAAATACAAGTAATTAATTAATACCTACATAAGATATTAATAATAGATAAATGTGCCGTTTATTTTACAAGTTCAGTTTTGAAATAAATTAAGATAATGATAACAATAGATAAAAAACTAATTTCCACTACCGTCTGTTTCACTATGTTTATCCCATGTATAATACTATAGAATTAATTAAAAATTGCTTATTCCTAATTATTGTACTAAATCGAATGGCGCCTAAGAGTCGTCTCCCGAGTGCACAATTTACTGAAACACCTTTAATCTCGCACTAAAAAAATGGATTTGCCCCACTTTCAAAATAAGCGGCTTATATTGGCCGAAATGTGCATATTTCAATATCGAGGACCACCGACACGATCTCCACGAAGCCTGCGAATCGGCACGCCTCCGTATTCTTCGTGGCGGTCGATTCTATCGAGACATTTGTCCGAGGACAAGCATGATTTAGACTGAACATTTTAGAGAAAGGACTTCTGGCGAGTGTGTGTATGTTGACGGCCGAGGGGGAAAGGAAATAAAGGAGCATCTCTGTGCGGGAGCACGAAACGCTCTCGAGAACGGTGAGTACGCAGGATATACATCGGGGAGTAACGATTACGTATCTCAATCATGGGAAACTACCGGGGCGGGAATCGGAGCTGGGCCCTGTATAACCGTACTGCCCCGGGGCCACAACATGTGAGGTCCCTAGTTTCGTCTGCTCGCTCTCTTCATCCTCCCTGTTTCCTTCGTCCTGCTCTACCTTCCGCCATCCCGTTTGCTTTCCTACTCTCCCAGTTCGACTCTCGATCTCAGTGACTCTCAATTTCACCGTTTTCGAAAGCTACGGCTTTGCATTTGTTTCTTTGCGGCCATCGTGTTTGTTTACATTAGTATCTCAAGCTACTTCTGAAATTTGTCTTTATTAAACATACGGTATTGCTGTCCAAAAGTACATGACCACCCTGTGAAGTCTACTAGTGCTGTACTCGTATAAACTTCATTTTTGCAATCATCCAGCCTCGAATTTACGAAATCGACTCGTCTCTCTCTCACATCGCATATACGTGCATGGTTCCGTTCGAGAAATCCCTTAACTGTGAAAAGATGAAATAATATTGTTTAGATATTAGAAGTATTTATTTAGTAAACCATGCATTATTAAATGTAGAGTAGTTAATACAGCAATAATTGAAATACAAATTATAGAGCTGTGCGAGTCCTCGCTTATTTATTTCATCTTTTCACTAAAACAGTTGGGGATTTGATCAAATCAGTTACTTTCTTCAGAGAAATCACCCTACAGAGTTGTTATTACATCTTCCAAATCTTTGACATCTTGTAAAAGTATTTTGACATCTGTGAATTGATCATACAGATTTGATCAAATCCCTATTTTTATCGTCAACCTAGATAGACATTAACATTGTGATTACTATAACTTGGCTTCCTTTCCATCTCTGTTAATTCACGGTGGTTTGCACGATCGAGATCCCTAAAATGCGGTTTAGGTATAATCCCACAGGTCTTAGACTGACGCTGCAGAGCACCACATGTGCTGTCTGTAGCTCACTAGGTTAAGTTAGGATTAGTTAATTTTAATTCTCTAGTTGGTAGATTTAGTATACGTAATCCCTGATCCTAGCTTTTTAAATACGTTAGATCGTATAGTGACGCCAAATAGTGCAGTCGAAGAAAAATTCATTTGAAATTGTTATTCTTCTCTTCCTAGTCGCCATATTGTCTACTTGTCTGTGTTTATGTATTACACATTAAAATACTATAAAACTCCATTCCTTTCTTTTCTAAAGTATTCTTCGTATAAGTATGCTCACTAGGTTAAGTTAGGATTAGCTAATTTTAATTCTCTAGTTGGTAGCTTTAGTATCTTTTAGAATACGTTGTCCCTGAGCTTTTTAAATACGTTAGATCGTATAGTGACGCCAAAGGGTGTGGACAAAGAAATAATAAAGTGCAATGGTTTATGTAAAAGGAAAATCTACAGAGTAACTACAAATAATCTACAGAGTTTGGAAATCTCCAAAGACATTTTCCATGGGTCTCTCTGAACGGTTCCATTACAGATTTAACCGAATTAGGGACATCTGATGGCGAAACTGAAAAGCTTCGGCAATCTTGCCTCTCCTGTGAAAGAAGAGGACAACAATTTCACCAACATTATCACAGATTTTGCGAAGAAACAATATTATCTGAAAGTACTCTTTTCTAAAATATTCTTCGTATAAATATGCAGGTACATAGCCTGGTTTTACAATTCGCTCTTAAAATGTTATAAAAATATATTTCTATTTTTAATACAATTTTAAGAGTTGAACTGTGAAATCGGGTTCGACGTCGATCTGTACAATTACACCGTGAATATTTTGGAAAAGAAAGAATGAGAAAATATTGCTTCGTTTCTTGGAAACTTAGTGTTGGCGGAGTTGTTGCTATCCTTATCTCTCCGCCGCAGAGCAACACAGGAGAGACAAGGATCGCCAAAGTTTTAGTTCAATTCGAGTTACAATTCAGAATTTGTACGTTGCTTCATTAGACTCTTAAACTAAAATGTATGAAAAATTATCTAATACAGCTAACGAAATTTCTATAGCTCCACTATTTTAACGTATTCTTTATTGTTATTCATTAAGTTTTTGACTGTTACAAACTGAGATAATGAACTTTACGCTTTATTCTTATTAGTACCTCTACTAATATGGTATAGAGTATCTTTGAATTTTGTGCTTTATCATTATTATTGTAATATTTGACGTCGCATTGCAAATTTGAAATTACTATTGTTCCCGCCAATTTTTTTCTCTTATCAAAATATTATAAATCTCAATTCCGGACCACTCAGTCATGTATACAAATGTACAGGCCAAACTGTGCCAGATACGAATTTTCGTCAGAGAATCAAACTTTCTTAAAATGGGCCAAAACCCTAAGAAAAATTGTCAAAAGTTCCGAAAGATGGCGGAAAGCGCCCCGAGCAAGCTAAATTAAGTTCAATTGTATAAGTTATAAATGTATGAAATATGAAAAAAATATTGATTTTATTTTCATCTAATAACATGTATTTTATCACATGACTAACCAGCTATTTTTATAGCTGAATTGAAAGGAATGATAAAATCTAAATAAATATCGACAGAATTTAAATTCCCCATTAAATACTGTACACAGATTATACATGCAATAACCTGTCTGACCTACATATAAATTTAATTACAAATATTGATTTAACCTTTACAGTAAATGTAATACGTGCATAATGTGTATTGTGAAGTAATTTCGCAGAAAAATGCGAATATGAAAAACAAGATGGCGTTGCTTGATTATAAACTAAAGTAAATTTGTAATTTTTACAACTCGCACAAAAATAAAATACAGTTATAGCTCTACACTTTCGTCTATATTTTTTATTGCTCGCTTATTTCATATCTTTAGAGCATCAAAAATATTCTTTTCATTAAAGTAATCGTTCAGTTCAAAATGTGTAACCGTAAAAATCGTACAAAATTTATACCCTCGAACTAGATTACCAAAATTTATGAGATCAGTGAAAAATTGACGCAGAATATAAAAAATCCTAGGATTAAGAGCTTTTAAATACTTTCATGGAGTTTTCGAGGAAAATGAATAGCACATTATACCCCATAGAAAAAAAGCAAATCGAAGATTCATTTTTGCCATAGAATTGGTTTCTAAAGAAGATGCACGATGTAATGACAGCAAATTCATTTTTGGAGCAGATAAAAGTAAAATTAAATATCTGTAACTATATTTCTTTAATACAAAATAGAGATGTCGGATAATAAATACATTAAATGAAGTTATTATAATTGTAAGAACACAATTTTGCTACATTAATTTGGCGAGTACACAAAAGAAGATTTTATTCTCAATTATTTTTAAATTTTGTATTGCTTCAAGTCATTAACAGGAACAGCTTTCAACTATGAAAATGTCTAACAGTCAATTACAAAGATTTCAGACAGTTTATTTTCAAAGTTAGAAATTTATATTACAAGAGAGATTTCAAAGTAGTATATTAGATATGGAATAAATTAATTTTGATGAAATACGAAGTAATTAAAACGTCAGAATGTCAGATTGATTAAGTGCAGGAATTAGAATAAATGATGAAAAACATATATAATATGTAAGTATAATTATTTTTTATCTAGATCAAAATTTATGTACTTTTCAGGGAAGCATTTTAATTGTGTTTGTTTGTTCTCACGATAAATAAGAGGCAATCGAACCAACTCTTGTGAACTCGCTGGAGTTACTGAAAACCGATGCTCGAGGAATTCCGAAGAACTTGAAAGTTGTTCGTAGAAACCCGATCGTAAATTTGGGAAGAGTCGTGTGTAAAAGTGCACTCTAACTGCTGTTTAATCATGGCTGTTCGAATCAATGAGAATTAGTTTCATGCAGTAAATAATTTATTGCATAATGTATTGCAAAATTAGTTTAAATTAGTTTTAAAAATGAGATCACATTAACGCGTCTTACAAAATGATATAAATGGAAACAATCATTTTCAACAACCATAACGAGTTGTTGACGTAAATTATTTCGTTACTAAAGTTTTTTTTTAACAACGAAATAAATATTTCCACTGAATTTGAGCAGAATTCAATTTTCTGTTACAATAGAATGGAAACTCGATTTAGTGGAACCGAGTTCCACGAAATTCTTTCTACCTGGAAAATTAATTCGTAAACCTTAGTACCAGAAATAAAATATTGTGCAAAACTGGATTTTACAATAGAGAAAAAACATGCGAACACATTTTTAGCGAGAGAGATTCTGTTTTCATTGTCGACGTGAAAACGATTTTCTACTGCGCATCCGCAGCTTATTAAATTGAAACAAATTTTCCAGCCACCACGTTTCATTTTTTGTTCTCTTACTCCCTCGGTTCTCTTTCTGAAGATTCGAGGTTCAAATTAAGTATTTAATATTCACAAATGACTAAAAAGTTGTAAATTTTGTTTACAATTGGAAATTATTAAAAAAGTTTGTGTATGTAATAAATAAATAATTTCATAATAAATTAAACAATTAATTTTATAATAAATGATAATGAATTAAATAATTAATTCTGTAGTAAATAATAATAAATTCAATAATTAGTTTTGTAGTAAATAGTAATAAATTAATAGTATTGAGATAATAAACATTAATTCAATTATTCGATTAAGTGAACAAAAATGGTACTATTTAATCGTTTAAAAATGTTGTACTTTAATTTCCTTTAAACAACAGACTATTTATTTTATTTTTATATAATCTCCTTTCCTTACAGTTGTATTGAGAAATTTTCCTTTTATTATATAAAGAATGTAGAGGTGTAACTCTTCGATTTAATTTTTTAGCTTCATATTTCAACTCATCAATTCAATATCAATATTCATAATTTTATTAATTTCTATATTCGCAATTCACCCTGAAATAAATTCGAAACTGTTGAATACTTGATATAACAATTTTACACCATTACTCTCGCGAAAGATCCTCAACTTGATTTCTTACTGCAGTCTTTGAAATGCATCAGCATGATGCATTGATATTCAAATCGTGCAAAAAAGATTCTCAAAAGAGCAAGAAAATTACTAAAATTGCATAGTAGTTGCATTAATCTGTTCGCGTCCATATAATCAAAAGAAGTTTTATAACTCCAAAGAATCTTCCACAATCTTTATCCTTCCACCATAATCACGCAACAAGGTGCTTTCATCAAAGAATTACGTTTAAATTACAAAGAATTCAATTTTTACATGTTTTCACGAAACCTCTTACCGTGGACTCGATGTTATAAAACGAATAACGTAAAATAACAACATACGCAAAAATAAGAAAACGATGTTATATTAATATAGGGTTTTAAATACTTTATTAGAAAGTTATAACAAAAGTACAAAATGACTTTCCGACCGTTTTGTTTTCCGACGCAACGTGCAGTGTTTCTCAGTTTTGTATTTCAAACTTCACCACTATGTTCTATAAATAAAAATGTTAAAAAACTGTTATATAAACATAGGCTCTTAAGCATTTTATCGAAAGGTTACGAGGAGTATATGAAATGATGGACGATGTTTTCCTCTGATACTACACACAAATTGTCGATTTTCATATTTTTGTAATAACTTTTAATAATACATTCAAGAGCCTAAGTGTATATAATCATTTTCTCTTATTTTTATTTATATAATATACTAGTGAAGTTATAGGGACAAAACTGTAACACTCTGTATGTGATATGGAACAACAGTGGAGTCCATTGTCATTTGGAGTCCATGTATGGAGTCCATGCAGTGTGTTTCATTGTCTCTAACCAAAATAAATGAAACTCTTTTACTTTTTATAGCAGGAAGATATTAGTTATTTCACCCTATTAAATACACATAAATACACTATTATATAAACAAAATAATGTTATAATAAGGAAATTTATGCATATACATATGCAATATAATAGATATACAAAAAGGAGTAAACAATTTTTCTAATTTCGATGATATTTTTACTATTTCAGGATTTAAAAAAGATACGTTTTTAAACCCTGTAATACTAAGAAAGAAATATAAACTAAATATTCTGTATTGAAGAAATTTATTAAAAGGTAAACGAATTCTATACCGACTTATAAATGCAAAAAGGGATTATTTTTTAAATTCAGAAGCAAAACTTTCAATCGAGACAAAGCTTTGGAACGAACGAATCATTGCAATTTTAATTAATTTTAATTAGAATCATGAAGATTCATTGAATTAAAAGATTCCGAGAGAAAGAATTCGGCGAATGAAGCGACGAGCTTATTTCTTTTTTGTCGTCCACGTTTCTTTGTTTCTTCGTATCTCACGCTATTCAAACCCTCGTAATGAAATAGGATAATGTATCCCATATTTTATTATAGCACCTCTTAAGATTAATGTATCGTTTTTTACCTTCTTCACTGCCACTCTCCATCTTTTTTATTTCGTTTTTTGATATTGTCTTGTGCTCGTAAGATTTATAGACCCGTGACATTATAAATACTCGCATAAATCTTCAAAAATTATTGCACGATGATTTCGTTCAGAATTTTTAAGGACTTTTCAGTTTTTTGTATGTAAATACATATTTTTTCTCCTACAAATTGTACTTTAGATTGAAATACAATAAAAATTAGATTTTTAATTAAAAATTAGAATTAAATATGAAATATCGTTCTTCTTAAAAAAAAATTACATACAAAAATACATTAATGATCACAAAAACTACGAAAATGCAGTTTTGGCAGCAAAATATTTTTTATAGTGTATTCCTAATTTACAGTTCATTTAAATTGCATACAAAATATTTTCGTATCATCAATATTAAAAGAAAAATTTATATTTTAGGTTGAACGTTGTTTATAAAACGATTTTCGAATTTTCAATTACCCCATTAATAATCAAACAATTCAATTAGAATAAATAATTGAAAGATTTCTACTCGACAATAAAATTTTAATTGTGAATGATTCTTCAACTGAGAATAAAAATATAATTTTCCAATTAAACTTGTCAAAATCAAATTTAATTAATTTAGCTTGTCAATTTCAAATTTACAAATTACAATTTAATTCATTTAGCTCGACCATTACAAATTTACAAATTAAAATTTAATTAATTTAGCTTGTCAGTTCCAAATTAACAAATTACAATTTAATTAATATGACTTGTCAGTTTCAAATTAACAAATCACAATATTCATTAATTTAACTTATCAATATCAAATTGACAAATTACGATTCAATTAATTTAACTTGTCAATTTCAAATCGACAAAATAAAATTTTATTTTAATTGAAAATACTTTCGGAATAACAATTCACCTTCAATTGTCAATTAATATTTAAAATTGGCTATTACAATTTAATTCTTTATTTAATAGTTCGTCATTATGTCTAACGAAAAATTGAAAATTGTGTTTTAATTGAAGTTCTAATTTTTTTAAATTTCCTCGTTAGTAGTTATATTATACAGTTATTTTTCTTTTGTTAATTTAAGCTTTTAATTTTATATAACTTGGAATTAAAATTTTCCTCCAAATTCTTTCCTACTTTTAAACTCCTTCACTGTTATTATAAATACTCATATGAACAAACAATTGAAAGGAAATCAAGTTGGTTTACAAATTTACACATCCTTTAATATAAAATAATCACACAGAGTTATTATAAATGCTAATACACGCGTAAATTGTAATTAATAATAATGTGTAATCGAATAATATTTCAATTATAAAGTAAATCATATTTTATTATAGAAAATGTGAATTTCTTCAATATACAATAAAGAAAGTAAATAATAAATGATTCACAAAGTTATCACGTCACAAATCTTGCCACGTAAAAAAACACAGCGAAATCGCGAAAATGCCGAAAAGGCGCTAAACAACGCAATCACCGAAAACCTTTTTTCATATTTTCCCAGGAAACGGCGCTTAAAGTTAGCTACCATTTTGTACAGCGTAAAGTAGCGGTAACCCTCAGGTTATTTAGCCCGGGGATAAAATATGTGACGGTTCAGACACAAGAATAGAATACAAAGGGGTCCATGGAAGTTTGAAGTATCCCGATTAAGAAATCCGACGTGACAGTGGCTCGGTGGAGGGCAAGTAACGAGCAATCGGCGAAACCAGTCGGTTCCCAAAGGATCGTAGCTCGTACCTGGTGTCAGAGAAGATCCCCTTTTGTATCGGACGCTCATTTTCCGGCCGCCTGAAGCTATTCTGTAAACGAAAACGAAGTGTAGTTAGTTCAGTGCGAATGCGTACACGCCTTAGTCCCTTGCCCTCGGAACGCTGCCAAAGCGTCGCGTTAATCTCGTTCTTATTCGCGCGAAAGACTTTCACGGAGGGTCGACCATGTTCCCCTACCGCGCCTGCTGCTTCCTTAGGGACCGTCTACACTGTGCCAATAAGCGGCGCTAGTAGCATTGCCAGTAGGTAGTCGAGTTTTTGCGTTTCCTACTTTGCATGTACCAGGTCGGAAAAAGAAGGCAAGAAATAAGAGAAATCATTTTTTTAAGGGATTTTTGGGAATTTCAAGATTTGGAGGTGTGGAAATTTAGGGATTTGGGGATTTAGGAAGTTGGTATACCAGTGATTTGGGGGATCTAGAGATTTGAGGATGTAGCAGTTTGGGAATGTAAGGATTTGGGAATGTAGAGATTTGGTCATGTAAGGATTTGGTAATGTAGGGATTTGGTAATGTAGGGATTTGGGGCTGTAGGTATTTGAAAATGCAGAGATTTGGGAATGTAAGGATTTGGTAATGTAGGGATTACAATATTTAGGAATTGGGTACCGTATGGAAATTTGAGAATTTACCGATTGGAGGTCTAGAGATTTGAAGATGTAAGGATTTGATGGTGTAGCAGTTTGGGGATTTAAGAATTTGGGGATGTGAAGATTTGGTGATGTAAGGATTTGGGGATGTAGGGATTTGGTAATGTAGGGATTTGGGGCTGTAGGTATTTGGAAATGCAGAGATTTGGAAATGTAAGGATTTGGTAATGTAGGTATTGTAAAATTTAGGAATTGGGTACCGTATGGAAATTTGAGAATTAACCGATTGGGGATCTAGAGATTTGAAGATGTAAGGATTTGATAGTGTAGCAGTTTGGGGATTTAAGAATTTGGGGATGTGAAGATTTGGTGATGTAAGGATTTGGGGATGTAGGGATTTGGTAATGTAGGGATTTGGGGCTGTAGGTATTTGAAAATGCAGAGATTTGGGAATGTAAGGATTTGGTAATGTAGGGATTACAAAATTCTGGAATTTGAAACCGTGTGGGAATTTGGGAATTTTGCGATTAGGGGTCTAGAGGTTTGAGGATGTAACAATTTGGGGATGTAAGGATTTGAATATGTGGGGATTTGGAGATGTAGGGATTTGGGGATGTAGACACTTGGGAAAGCAGGGGTTTGGAAATGTAAGAATTTGGCAATTAGGGACTGCAAAATGTAAGAATTTGGAACTATGTGGGAATTTGGAAATTTAGCGATTATGAGGTCTAAAGGTTTGGAGATTTAGAGGTTTGGGGATGTAGGGATTTGAAGGTTTCACAAAGAATATCTTTCCTTTCTTACCTTCTTTTTCCATCGATATTCCTGGTACCAGCAAAGCAAGAGACGTAAAAATTTGACTACCTACTGGCATGGCCACTGGCGCCATATACTGGTATAATGTGGACACTCCTTTAGGGTATAACCGTTCCAGCCGAGAGAAACGGGGATGCAACGGCGCCGCGTTTTATTGTACACTCGGATGTAACGTAAGGCTTCCTTTCGATTGTAAATTTGACAATTTTTAAATTAGGAAATTATTAGGTTTGCACAGCTTCGAAAATTTAAATCTTCAACTTTGAAATTTTTAATTTCCTAGTTTCTGTATTCTGAAAGTTTTAAATTCTTTAGTTCTATAAATTTTCAAATCTTTACGTTGATGGAGTTCGCTAGATCTCTATCTTTTTTATGTTTCTCAATTTTTTTTATTTCCAAATTTCTACATTTTTAAGTTTAAAATTTTGGTACTCTCGAATTTTCAAATTTCTACATTTCTAAATTTTTACATTTTTACTTTTTCAAGTTTACAAATCAGAACATTCTTGAGTTGTCCAATTTTCGTATTCATACATTTCCAAATTGTTCAATTTTCCATTTTCGAATTTCCAAATTTCCAAATCACTATATTTCTAAACTTTTTAGTTGCGACATTTTTGTTTAATTTTTTAAATATTTAATCTCTCAAATTTCACCATTCCCAAATCCCTGTATCCCCATAGTTCTAGACCTCCAAGTCTCCAGATATCTATATCCCCAAATCTCCAAATCCCATGGAACCCCAATTAGCTATGTCCTAAAATTACTCCATCCCCAAATTCTGAAGTCCCTGAATTGCTAAACTCCCATATCCTTAAACCATAAATCTGTCTGTCGCCAAATTTGAATCTCTTTAAATTTCTAAAATGTCAAATCCTTAGATTCCCGTATCCGTATATCCTAATATCTGTAGATTCTAGTATCTGTAGATCACCAAATCCCTAGATTTTTATGTTTCTAAATTACAAGATTACTAGATTCCCACGTCCAAAGACCTAAATTCTCATACCCCACCAAACCTAGATTTCTATTAGGTGGGTTACAAAATCCCTAGATTATGTTCGTAGGTCATCATATCTATAGATTCCCACATTCGTAGATTATTGAATCTCTACTTTCCCGTATCCGTAGATCACTAAATTCCTAGATTCCCATATGCTTATACTGCCAAATCCCTAATGTCTCATATCTGTAGCTCCCTAAATCCAGACTCCCATATCCGTAGCTCATTAAAACCCTATATTTCCCTATGCTTATATCACCAAATCCCTAATGTCTCATATCTGTATCTTTCTAAATTTTTAGACTTCTATATCCGTAGGTCATTGAAACCCTAGACTCCCATATCCGTGGATCACTAAATCCCAAAGGTTCCAAAGTCGTACGCCCCAAGTTCTTCAACCATCCTCAATTGCTCAGATCCACAAACAATCCCCAAAAATTAACGAGTACGACTCTCTCCTTTGCTGCTGCATATTCCCTAGGGAAGCTAGATTTGCTGTTGACTGTACACCATGAAACGAGTCGAGTATTTTCGTCGTGTCTAGACCACAAGGTTTCTTCTTCCTCGTCGTCTTCTTCCTCTCCTCGCGTTTCCTTCTACAGCTCCCACAGGCACGCTCGTACCCGCTCGACTACGGGCAGGAGAGCAATTCATCTCCTCGCGGAGCACCATCTTTTAAACCGGAAATAGCGGACACTTGCGGCCTGCGAAGTTTCAGCACAGATGAGAACACCGATCTGAACGTCCCGCTTTTTCCTATAACTTTCCTCGTTATTCGCCGGGATCCACCACGCCGTGTTTCTGCTCATCGTTTGCGGTTCAAACACGGTTCTAACAAGGATAGCTTCCGGTCTGACCGATTCAGATTTTAATGAGCTCTCGCATGTTGATAAGTCATGATAACAGAAGTTTTCGTGTACGTGGTTTTGAATGTAAACGGTCAATAAGGTATTTATGGTCGAAAGCCTGATAGGATTTATCTTTGACAGCCATTTTGAAATAAAACAGCATGGAGCAGTTCATTGAACACAAGACTATCGGATCAGACTGATATAATGTGTGATTTTGTTAGCAGAATTATGGTATTTATAATTATGCTTTAACTAAGGGAAAATGTATACAAAATATTTTTAAAGATTGAAGTGCTAATGTAATTTATCTGTCGTGCTGTAGCAGCCATTTTGAAATACAACAGCATGGAGCAGTTCATTGAACACAAGACTATCGGATCAGACTGATATAATGCGTGATTGTATTAGTAGAATTATGATGTTTATAATTATGGTTTGAGTAAGGAAAAATATATACAAAATATTGTTAAAGATTGAAGGCCTAATACGATTTATCTATCGTGCTGCAACAGTCATTTTTAAGAATTAGTACGAATTAATTCATTGGATTAATGAATATAGAATCAGAATGATGTATTAATGGAACTGTGATGTTTACAATTATGTTATCAATAAGACAAAACATATATGACATATTGTTAAATGTTGAAGTTCTGATATGATTTATCTGTCGTGCTGTGGCAGCCATTTTCAAATACAACAGCATGCAGGAGTTCATTGAACAATAAAGAATATGGAATCAGATTGATGTATCTAATTCATAGTTGTATTAATGGAACTTATTAATGTGTTTTTAATCATGAGAAACGTATATGACGTATTGTTAAAGATATGACTTATCATACTGTAGCAGCCATTTTAAAATAAAACAACGTAGAGTGATTCATTGAATCCTAAAGAATATCAAATTACTGATACAATTCATGACTGCATTATCAAAACTACTATGCGTTCAACTACATTCACAATAAGAAGAGAAATATTGTTAAAGTATTTGTTATTAAATGCATATGTTACCTTCAGAGGGTAACATGATAAACATGTAGGATGTTCCTAATATGATTTAATGTTTTCCTCGTGCACAATAAAGATTTCGGAAAAATTGAAGAGGAAAGTGTACTATATTATACTAGCAATTAGATCTAAATCAACTTTTCATGTTTGCATTATTTTTCAAAAAATGAACGTAGCTTTCGCAAATCTCCAACTCGCATTTCAACAGAATATCGCATACACAAGATGAATAAATTATAAACAGTTTACTAAAAGCTTTTTGGATTCATAAATTCGCGAGATTGTTAATCCAGTAAAAATCACTTCGCTCAATTGTGAGATTGCGAGCTGTAACAATATAACAATAAATGAAACGCAATTTAATTTAATACAAACATAACAAGTTTGCAAATAATCTTCCTTTATACAATATAGTCTTTACGAACTCTTAATGCAATCGGTTTATCATTTTTCATTCGTTTTCTTGCCAGCTATATCAAAAGCTACTTCATCCACTTGAAACACATTCACTATTCCAATCAATTTCTTATATTTACTCTCGCAAAACGTAGTAATTTGAACAGTAGTAATGAACCATTCAATTCCCTCAATTTTACTGTATTTAAACTTTTATGAGGAGAAAAACGAACGCTAGGTTGAAAATAAAAAAGCCAAAGAAACGTTGGGAAGAGAAAGGAGGTGTAGGGAGCAAAGTAGGAACAGTGAAGCGAAGCAGAAAATATAAAAGGAAACAGGAGGAAAATAGCTGCTATGCCAAGAGACTTTCTTCTTTAGTTAGTTAAGTTTATTTAGTTTTCTGTAAGTACGACGATCGATTGCCTTCGTTCCCGTACTTGTATCGTCCATGTCGGAGGTTTGTTCTTGCTCTACCCTTTATCCTTGCCTCTTCTTCTTCCGTTCCATTTAAAGCCACTACCATCCTGCCTTATCGTTCTTATTTTTCTTGTTGCGCACCGTGTTCGTAATAGCAGAGAGTATCAAACAGATGTCTTCATTGGTTTCGCCGTGTTCGTTGTTGATGATAATCCCGCGATGGGCGGATGCATGTGCACACAAACATACCATTTGCTTCTCGTTTACCTTCATTTTCTTCCTCGTGTTTTTCTTTTGTTTTTTTTTTTTTTTTTTTTTACCAAGGAAAGAACACTTTAAAACTGTACCTGATGACAGTGATGGTGATAAAAGGATGAACGGATACAGTCTCCCGTGAAAGTATTCAATTTGCATCCCATACTGTGAACACATGAAATACGGTCATTAAACGCATATTTACTAATAAAATACGGTCAGCCGCACGACAAAAGTTCATTTTGGGGAACAATCTTTCTAACTGTTTTTTCATACAGATAGTACTCGATGGAGGAGCTATTTTGATAGTAGTCCACTTTTTTTATTGCGAAATGTTTGAGGGTTTTAAAAAATTAACAATATTGCCAAGCACCAATATTATACGATTCGTCGTTTTTTATCACCCAAATACTAGGGAGTTTGAATTATTTTCACTATGGATTACTTACAGATAAAAATATCATATTAAGTTTTACCTATTGTTATCATTATCTTCGTTTCTTTCAAAAACGGATTTGCCCCACTTTCAAACGGCTCAAATATAAACGAAATATAATGTTAAGTGTCGAAATCTATTAGTCTCAGAGACTGGTTCTTCAATCGTTGATCAGATACATCTTTTATAGAAAAATACGAGTAATATTAGTTAGGTTAAATATGCAGTTGTACCGAGAGTGTACAAATCAGTTCATATTTTTATCTGATTTTAAATGTCGACGAGCGAAATTTGGCAAAAGGAAATACAATCGTGTCAGAAAAGTGGACGGTCACTAGCTGTTGGGGATCGACACTAACACAAGTATGTCGTATGATTGTAATAGAGAATCGTGGACGGCCACAATACTACAAGTTATAAAGGAACACGTTAGTATCGAAAGTGAAATTCACACGAACTGTTTCAAAAGTTACACAGGACTCGATGCAGAAGGCTATATACACAAGAGTGTTAATTGCAGTAAAGAGTTCGTAGGCGAGTATAATTCATTTTGAATTTCAGCTAGATTAGCAAATTTAGATGAAACTTTAACCGAATGAAATTTTATAAATGCTAGCTAGCGATACGCATACTCAAAAAATGGAATCATACTGACGTCCTGCAAAAGACTGGATGAGAGTGAGAGAATGTTTTCATGACAATTTGTACTTCGACTGTGTAAATATTTATAGTGACAATTTTGTCGCCGAAATAATGATCTCATGGCATTTTTAATGGACACGATCCGAACACGTGTTTTATTAAATAATAAAATTTATCTAATTATCACATTAAAGTAAGCTATGCAGTATTTTAAAACTACCAAACTTTGACAACCAATAACTTTTGAACCAATGGATTCTGAAACTAAAAATAATTAAATTTCGTCTGTATTTATAATACTATCATATTATGTAAAGAAAGTTAAATGAAATGATGCTCCAAAACGAAGTTCTGTCCGAAATACTATTAGAAATCAAGATGCGAACATGTGGAAATGTGAAAAACCTGTGTGAAATCTGAGAAATCTGGGAAATCTGAGAAATATGAAAAATCTAAGAAATCTGAGAAATGTAAGTAAAAACGAAATCTAATATCGCGTAATATACGCGTAGCTAACATCAAAGGTGGTTCAGCTAGGTATACAAATATATTGATTCGAAACTAATTCATATGTTTGAACAACTCAATGATCAAATATATGATCTATGTGCACGTTCGATGTAGCACCATTACTGTATACGGTATCCCTCTTCTAATTTTTTTTCAAAATTCGCATGTTTCTTTAATTGAAGTATTACGTGGAAAATATGAGTTCAGCATGTGTATTTCATTTGTTAGTAGTAAGATTTATAAATATTTTCCGGAATTAACGCAAACAAATGAAACTTTGCATCGTACATAATTATCAAAGCTTACAATGATTTTTAGAACAATTTCAAAACAACTTTAAAGTATAAAAATTCATTTCGCGCCTAAAAATATAAATACAATAAAACGTGCATTTTATTATATTAATTTATTAAGTTGTTGCAATTTATCTCGAAAACTGAGAATATCCTGCTTCAGGTAAAATATAAGAGTTGTTTAAGATAAGAAAGTTCAAATTGTTGTTTAACTGAAGGTATCATGTGTCTAGGAACGGAAATTGAGTTAACAATAAGCAAACTTTCGAGTAGTATAAGCACATTATGCTAAGTAACATGTTTATTTGAAAATGTAAGTTTAATATTCTCGTTTCAAACATTGCCAGAACAGTCGTATCGTTAAAACCAAACGGACAGGTTATGTTTCGCTAACAAAAGTATCCATATTCTCCAAAGTATGCTTCAATACATTTAATTCTGTAACTAAAATGTCTGCAAAACATAATTTTAATAGTACTAAAGTTAATTTTTGTATAGTACTAAAGCTTTGTTGTTTATTTCAACAACCATTGTCATATGAAGAGTGAAAATGAATAAATAATAAATAATAAAGTTTTCAGTAATTCAGTAAAGTTTTCAGTGCAGTAATTCACATGACTGTTTAATTCATTTTGCACATCAAATTTTCTATTAAAATTCACTTTTCATACTATAAGGAATTATTTAACGAACCTTATTTGTCGGTAAATTGTTTTTTTACGTTACAATGAAAGACTGTGATCTACCTGGCAGCCTGCCAGGTTGGCTGTGAACTCAACCTAGAAATTAAATTTCGTATCGAAACCAATTACATTTTATATCGAGTACTGTAATGTATTATTTACGACGTAGTTTCAATTTTTTGAAGCGTCCAAGGTGATTTAACCCTTTAGTGACTCCTATATCACCTTTCTATAGGTGACGCTTAAATTTTCCTACGCATCTAATATTATTAATAGTGTTGTTATTTGTGAACAGTATTAATATCACAAATACCTTAATGATTCTTAACCTTTTGATGTATCTGACTCACACGTCAAATATGATAAATATTTGAATTTTTAATACGTTTCAATTCGAATTACATTTTTACTTTCTTTATTCGTTTTAATATTGCTGTGAATAGATCTGACGCACCTGACAAATAAATTGTACTCAAGATTAATAAATATGTTCAATTTAAGTATAGTCAACGGTAACATCTGTAGCTAATAAGTAGCTAATCTGTTGTAGCTAATAAGTGGATGCAACGTTAAAAAAAATCTAATAAAATTTTCACCTTCCTCAACAGTGAACGTGTTAATGAGCAATAATTTCAATCACCGTCACGTGGAACGTCCGTAAAAAAGGAAGTCTATAACACATAGAAAATTGTTTGTCAAGTTTTTCGTACATCGCTGACCTCGGCGAGGAATTGTTTTTCAACTTCCCTCAATATCTGCCAATATCGACCCTCAAACTTTCCTTGTTAGCACGTTTCTTATTTCATCCTTCTTTCTCGTCAGCTGGCGAGAAGATTTATATCCGTGGCCTGGATTGTAAAAAAGTTCACGGAAGTTACTTCACGCCCGACTAATATTGCTCATTTCGACAATCCCCTCTACTCCAATTTTTTGTCGTATTCCTTCTCCATTACCGTCTGTCCGTTTTATTTTCTACGAAGAGCATTCTTCAATATTCGGGCCATCACCCTCGACGATAAATGGAAAATGAGAGTAGCTAAACAATCAAAACCTGTACCAATGTCCGAGCCTGTTCGAGCAGCTCGGAAATTTATCTCGAGTGAAATATTCTCTGAGAGAAACTCCCAAACATCACGCTTGCCTCTGCCGGAAATCAGTATAACACACGCAGCGTGTACAGAAGGCAAAGCAAATAAAAAGAGAATTTCCTATCAGTCACGTTCTACCATTGTTTTGATCTTGTAATGCGAAACGAACCTTCGATTATTTTATTGCAAATTGCTTAACCTCTAAACGCGTCGTTGCCACTCAGTAACGCGTCTAAAATGGCGGCTAATGTGCTTTACGTAGTATGTTGTATACAGAAAACTGTCGGTTGTTTATCTAAAGTAGCTTAAGTGATTATTAAGATAAGTTTAGGTTAAAATGATAATAAGCAAACCTCTTTTTTGATACTAGGTTATTTAAAGAAAAAAAGTAATAAATATGACTTGTGCATGGCTGTGAGAACGTGACCAAGAATTTCTGAAAAATGTCATGTGTTGTTTAAACTTTTACCATGAAGATGTATTGCAATTTTACGAAATAAAAGATTATATACACAATATTGCAGTAATATTAACAGCAAGTATTAATAACAGAATAAATGTTATTAATACCCTACATATTATTAAGACAGAAATATTATCACTAAATATGATTAATAACGTACACATTATTAAAACAGAAATATTAACAATAAATATTATTAATACCCTATATTTTATTAAGTCAGAAACATTAACAATAAATATGGTTAATAACATACATATTATTAAGACAGAAATATTATCACTAAATATGATTAATAACGTACACATTATTAAAACAGAAATATTAACAATAAATATTATTAATACCCTACATATTATTAAGACAGAAATATTATCAATAAATATTATTAATAGCCTACATATTATTAAGACAGAAATATTATCACTAAATATGATTAATAACGTACACATTATTAAAACAGAAATATTAACAATAAATATTATTAATACCCTATATTTTATTAAGACAGAAACATTAACAATAAATATGGTTAATAACAGACATATTATTAAGACAGAAATATTAACAATAAATATGGTTAATAACATACACATTATTAAAACAGAAATATTAACAGTAAATATTATTGATATCCTACATATTATTAAGACAGAAATATTATCATTAAATATGATGAATATACTAAATATTATAAAAACACAAATATTAACAAAAAATATTACTAACGCACAAAATATTGTTAATAACCTAAATATTAATAAATATTATTGAAATAACGTGCAGCTTTAAAATGTGATGACATACAGAAATAAATTGAATTGTATGGAAATAAATTCGAATAAATTGTATTTTTTAATGCAAAGTACACATGAAAGCAGAAATTCGTTCAATGGATACAGTATTTCTATGTTTGGATATTATCAGATGGGATTAATGAAAGGCGAATGGATTCTATCATCATTCGCAAATGAACTTTAATTAATTAACAGTCGTAATCAATAAATTTCTAAATTTCTAAATTCTCAAATTTACAAGATTTTAACTGCATATTTTAAAAATTTGTAAATTAAAAAACTACTAAATTTGAACATATCTAAATGTCTATATTTTAAATTTAGAGAAATTTTGTTATCGGTAACGTAAACAATGTAATTAATACGTTTTATCTATTCATACTAAATACATCTGATAATTATTAACATGTAATGAACATATTAACTATGTACTATTATACTACAATAATTATTAAAAAAGTGATACTTTAATAAACTTATTGTAGTTACCAAACTACTATATTTTTATTATTATTTCAAACTCATTCCAATTTTTCGTACTAATTCATTTCGTGAAATACAAAAGTTTCCTAGAACTCGTATTACTTTATTCATTGCAAAAAAAAACAACTAAAAATGAAGAACAGAATTGATCCGTAAACAAGTTACATTTGACCACAAAAAGTTGAGCAACGATGTTAGCACCACGTGTTTCGGTCGCGTTAACAACAATAATTGCACCAGCACGATAAAACGAAAAAGTTGTTGGAGAGCGTTAAAAGCGTTTCAAATAATTTTTTCGCTTCGCTATATTCCACTTTACGCGAAAATGCGTTTACAAGAAACTTCGTTATCCGACAGACACAGGGACAAACCTGAAGCGTCCCTCGAAATTACACGCACCCCTGAAATCGATCGATTTCCCGTTGCATAACGGCGCAAGTTCGCGTCAATTTTCAAAAATATCTTTGACGCGGGACAACGAACAAGAGAAGTAACTTTGTTTCGGGTTCGATCTAGTTGTTTCGTTCCTTGCTTCAGGTCCGTTGTTACCGTCTCTTCTTTTGCGAGCCGTGTTTCGCTCTCGCGTCGCTGAAAACTCATTTCCACCCTTTTGTCGCCACCCAAAGCTGAACAGATTTCGTTTGAAATTAAAATGAGAAATAGCTATTCGAAATAATATTTCGTTCCATTATTTCCGATAGCACCGTTATCTACCAATGTTAAGGAATTATTCATGAACAATTTCATTACTTCATTTCAAGTTCGATAAAAAAATATTTTTTTACCCAAAGTGACATTTTATTTAATATAACGCTTCAACCCTTTTTTGAAATTCTTTCCAGATCTGGTTATTACAATTTATTGCAAGACGAAATTTAGTTACAAAATTTATTACTTATCTTTAATATTATTATGTATTATACAAGGTTAGAAATTTTTTTTTTAATGAAAATTAAAGAATTAGTTTCATTTTATGCTGGAAGATTTTTTAAGATTTTTTATTCTTCGATACAAATTTATTAATTTAATTTAATACACAATGGAAAAATTGTAAGATTATCTTCAATTGTAAATTATCCTCAATTCAAATACAAATTTCTTAATTTTTTTTGTACACGGTGGAAGAATATTTTTTATTCTTGAATTTGAGTACGAATTTATTCATTTAATTTAGTACACAGTAAGCAAGTTTCAAGTTTATTATAAATTTATAAGAAAAAGATTTCTTCATTTCCATCTTATAATTCCTTTCTTATCTTTTAATGCTTTTTAACTTTCAGATTTGCTGATTCAATTTAACTTTTTAATGTAAATACAGAATATTGTAACAAACAAGTATGTAAAGAGGATCTAGAAAATTTTTAAATTACTAAATTTGAAAATAACTTCAAATGCCTAATTATTCAAATTTCTAAACTATCAATTTCGCAAATTATCAAATTGGATTATTTTTTCATATTATCGGATTATTGTTCCGATCATTTTGTTTCTATAATTTCTCCGAGTAACAAGTTAGTAATTATAAATAAAGGAAAGGAAAATACAATTGAAACAGAGAAAGATACAACAGAAAGATTTTATACCGAAAAGTTTCTACAGGCATTTGCTTTAAACAAAACTCTTCAGGAAGTCTTTTAATAGCAGATTTCTGTTTGAAACCGTTTCATGTAGTTACAAAAAGAAATAATGGTTCTTCAAGTTATGAGCCCTCTCTCATCCAAAGCAAATGTCCATAAATGAAAAAAGAAATTAATAATGGTTCTGCTAACACAGAGAATGGCAGCGGAGTGTTATTCTTGAGAAAAACGTCTCTTATAATGGCGGATCCCGAATCCGGAAATTAAAAAAATTATGGAGCTTTGTGATTATGCAGAAGGTATTCTTTTAATAACAACGCAATTTCTTTGGTTATTTATTTTCAGACGGAAGGTTGAAAATGTTCTCAATATTTCGACCGAATCTGTTAGAAAATTTTGAAAATAAACGTTTGTTTATATTATTATAATATTTATTTATGGATATTTATTTACAGACAAAAATTTGTCTAAATTTTAGGGTAGGCACATGAAAGAATGAATGATTTTTATTAAACATGCTCCCTAATTATAAGGACATAACTTTACTACTTTAGATCGTGAATATTTTTAGATATCCATGATTGAAGTTTTAATATTACCTTAAATATAATTTAATTCAAAGTAAATTGCAAATAATATTATCGTGTGAAGATAACGATTGGTATTTCACGTTGACATACAATTTTCTACTTCTTTTTTACTTATTTACATAAAGTTGTACAATTTCATGCTCATATAGATTACAAAGTCATTGGTAAATGATAATAAATAAATTAAAAACTAATTTGTAAATGACAATAAATAAATGAAATACTAATTTGTAATAAACATATTAAAGCAAAATTAGATATAAATATTTTGCAACAAACGTTTTCTGCAAAATATCTTCACTTCGCAAATATGTACTTACAGTTGGACATAACAAATAAATACTGCATAATATTGTTTTCACAAAAATTATATTAAGTTTTGCATAGACAGTAAACGTCCACATTTTTTTATTCGGAGTTTTTTGAAATTCTAACTTTATTTTTATATTACATTTTCTTTGTTGCAACATAAATTAAAATAAAATAAATTTTCTTTGTTATAATTGAAATTAAAAATTCGTCCTTGAAGGCAAGGTCTTCATTTCACCATTAACAAAATGCAAAACATAAAATACTTTCATATTCTCACACGCCTTTTCCTTGTTACAAAATTAAAATTCATAATAAAATGTACATGAAAAAATTGAAATTAGAAATTCGACCCTGAAGAAGTTAAATCAAAGTCAAGGTCTTCATTTCACCATTAACAAAATGCAAAACATAAAATACTTTCGTACTCTCACACGCCTTTTCCTTGTTACAAAATTAAAATTCATAATAAAATGTACATGAAAAAATTGAAATTAAAAATTCGACCCTGAAGAAGTTAAATCAAAGTCAAGGTCTTCATTTCACCATTAACAAAATGCAAAACATAAAATACTTTCGTACTCTCACACGCCTTTTCCTTGTTACAAAATTAAAATTCATAATAAAATGTACATGAAAAAATTGAAATTAGAAATTCGACCCTGAAGAAGTTAAATCAAAGTCAAGGTCTTCATTTCACCATTAACAAAATGCGGGACATGAAATACTTCACATACTCTCATATTCACAGCCGCTTTTTCTTTGTTACAAACTAAAAATTTATAATAAAATTTACTGTTCAAGTTTAATATAAATGAAATAAAATGAATACATAACATAAGGAGATGATACAAGAACATAATAAACACAAACTAGTTGAAAAGTATAAAAGAAAAACTATCTTTGGTATAAGTGCACATCTTACATGTCTAAGATTCGTAACTGAACGAGAAAGAAGGGTGAAGAAGTAAAGAATTGACAAACGCCACGCGCGCAAAAACAGAAGGGTCTAAAAAACCCCAGATATTTTCTAATGTCTATAAATGGGGCGAACAACTCTCTTCATTTACATTCAAAAATTAACCCCTTAAGCTACAACTTTCTAGGCAGGTGCATCATGCTAGTTAATTATTGTTACAATGTCAAGGCAACTAAAGAAAGTTAAAATGTTAAGCACGTTGTCTTCGGCGATTATACAGATTGTTACCGCGTGGGCAAAATGATCAATTTTAATATTGAAAGAAACTTTCGTCGTATGCCCACTTCACACGCTGAATTAACGGCGAATGAATTATTGAAAAAAGGATAGTGAAATGCTGGTAATTAAAATGTAAACACTTAAAAATATTTAATGTAAAAACCACAATTAAATTTAAAGTATGTTGTTTTATAACTGTATCGGACGGCAACTTATAAATGATAAAAAGATGTTACTTGTTTGCTTGTATGTTTGAATCTCTCTATATCGCACAATATTTCTGTCGAAGTAAACTTTGTTTGGTAGTGGGGTATTTTGTAACGATGCTTCGGATTGGTTACTGAACATTTTATAAATTTTTTGGAGATGGAAGCTACTTCGTGGGGACTACCGTTAGACCCAGGTAAAGTCTCTGAAATTCAAATGGTCGAGGGTAGTAACAATTTTAAATGGTTGGGTTTTTCCCAACGTGTAAACCGTTTGACCTTTTTATGGCCATTTTCAATTATAGGCAATAACGTCATTTAATTTTACTATTTCTTACAAATTTTGCGTTTACTGCCTCGGGACATGTTTTTCTTTGAAATATTATTTTACATTACTTTAGCTGTATATTAAAGGTTTTCTAAAATATTCTGCAGGGTCGCAGGTCACCAAAACGGACTGTGAAATTTATTTTTACTTGTGTTACGCAGTAACACAGATTATAATTGCAATTGAACCCAAAATTTAATTGCAGTGAAAATACAAGTCACAACTGTAGTGTGCGACACGACATGGTACGACAAGGGGTTAAAATTAAAAATTCGTCCCTAAAGATAACAGGCAATAATGTTTCAAATAACATGATTCGAACGGTGTTCTCTGTCGTCACCCTTTCGTCCGAAGTGCACGTATCGATTAATTATTTGTTGTTTACAGGTCCTCCCGGTGAGCCAGGTCCTCCCGGAAAAAGGGGGAAAAAAGGGAAAAAGGGTGACCCCGGGGAACCAGGTCCGCAGGTGAGTACATCGGTTCCTCCACCGAGACAACCCTCTCCTTTGTCCATCCCGTAGTGCACCCGTCGTGCTCGCACGTGCAGTGTGCGTGTTTCAGAGTGTAGTTCGATGCATGGTGTAGTTGCTAACGGTACGTAGGTTACTCGAATTCATAACTGTCGATACACACTGTATGCATGCGACAGTTTATCGAACACGCGTCCACTATGATGAAAGAACGAGATAACTGTTGCATTTTATCGAAACGACGCTGTTAATTGGCATACACAACACGGACATCATAGGACATGTTACGATGAAAAAAATGAACAATTTTTTGCAAGACTAATCGGATACAAGATATTAGTACAATAGTACCGATTGATCTAAGGAGGATCGATAGATACTTCACTCGAAGTAATCGGTGAACATATACTGATCGAATTGAGTAACCTCTTGCTTTTTCGAAATCAGTTAAAGAGTGCAATATGTGGGTTTGATATAAAGAAAGTACTTTCTAGAAGGCTACATTTTTAGGGATTTCTGAGGATTTTAGAATCGTGGAATATGCAAAAAGGATTTAGAGATGTAGGAATCTAGAAATTTTGAAATCTAAGCATTTGGGGGTCGCAGGATTTTATATTTCAGGATTTAGGAAGTTAGGGGTCAAGAAATTTGGTGATCTAAGAATTTGGGATATACAAATTTTGGAATTTAAGCATTTGGAGGTCACAGAAACTTATATTTATGGATTTAAGGAGTTAGGGTTCTAGGAATTTGGTGGTCTAAGGATTTGGAATCTAAAAATTTTTGAATTTAAGCATTTGGGGGTTGCAGGATTTTATATTTATGGATTTAGGAAGTTAGGGTTGTAGGAATTTGGTGGTCTAAGGATTTGGAATCTACAAATTTTTGAATCTAAGCATTTAAAGTTGCAGGATTTTACATTTATGGATTTAAAGTTCTAGGAATTTGAGGATCTAGAAATTCGCAAATCTAAAAATGGGGATTCAGGATTGTTGAGATTTGAGATTGAGGTCTAGTGGATTTAAAGATACTTTGATCTAGATTCTTGGAGATCTGTGAGTTTTATTTAGGAATTGTATTGGGATTTGTTAACTAGGAATGTGGTGATCTAGGGATTTAGAGATCTAGCATTCTGAGGATCTAGCAACTTTGGAACCTAAGAATTTGGGAATCTAGTGATTTGAAGAGTTATTTGGGGACGGTGAAATTTGAAAATCTAAATATTTAGAAATACAAGAATTTGGAAAATTGAAAATTCTGAAATTCTCAATTTTAAAAATATACATCATACCTTATTAACAAATTTTCGTATTTAGAAATTTTTTAATTTGAACGTACAAATTTTGACGAATTTTTTAATTTTCTGTACACTTCATACACACAAGTTTTAATTAATTTTTTTCTGACATTTCCAACAGAACCAACTATTTTCCCTGCCATTTCAATCAACTCAATTTTTTCAAAACATTGAAAATAAATTTCCGAATAAACTAATCCCTCTGACATTTTAAAGCAAAAATTGCGGCAATTTTAAAAAAGTTTAGTCTGGTCCAATTTTAAAATATTATTCTGTTCTAAAAAAGTATAAAAACACTTCTACACTGACTGCATATTTAGGAGCATCTGTGTCACATTTTTGTATGTAAAAATCGATAAAGGTTTATTCAAATGAAAACGCACATCGTCGCGGCAAATGTGATTTCGAAAGAAACTCATTTAAAGTTCTCGAAACGTTTTTTCCGCATACAAATACAGCGAATTAAAATATTTTCCAGTTTGAATTTCAATTACGAATAAATCCTATCTTTTTTCTGGAATAATAAAATATTGTTTTATTAAAAGAAAATAGCTTGCATTTGTATGCTTTCTACAGCGCTGTTTATTTTTTAAATAAACAAATATGAACTCTTAAATAAATAAAGACTTCTAGCTATTTCTTTATTATTTTTAACACTAAAACTACCAAAGCGGTCAAATGGTTTCACAAGTTTCCTATTTTAAGTTACAAAATTTGAAATTCTCAAATTCTCAAGTTTAAAAATATACAAACCACCACACCTTATAAACTTTTCGTTAAGTTACAATATTTATTATTACAAAGTTAATTTTCAATAGAACAATTGCAATGATAAAATACAACCGTAATAAGGGTATAATACAAATTTTATAAACAAATGCGACTAATACCTATTTCTTTTAATTTTCAATAGAATAATTGCAACGATAAAATACAACTCTAATAATTATATAATAAGTGTATAATAAACAAGTATGACTACCAGCCAATTGTTCTTATTTTTTAAATAATAATTGCAGTGAGAAAATGCAACTATAATAAGTGTAAAATAACTGTATAATAAATAAATGCATCTACCAGCTGTTTCTTTCTATTTTCAACAAAATAATTGCACTGTTAAAATGCAGTTATAATAACTACATAATAATTGTATAATAAATAAATACAACTGCTAGATATTTTTGTTATTTTCAATAGAATATTTGCAATAATAAACTGCAGCTATAATAAGTATAAAATAACTGTATAATAAACAAGTACGATTACTAATTTTTTTTAATTTTTAATACCATAATTGAAACGATAAAATACAACTACAATAGCTATACAATAACTGTCTAATAAATAAATGCATCTACTAGCTATTTTTGCCTATTGTCAACAAAATAATTGCATTGTCAAAATGCAATTATAATAACTGCATAATAATTGTAAAATAAATAAACACATCTACTAGCTATTTTTATTATTTTCACTAAAATAATTGCAGCAATAAAATGCAACTATAATAAGTATAAAATAACTGTATAATAAACAAGTACGATTACTAATTTTTTTAAATTTTTAATACAATAATTGAAACGATAAAATGCAACTACAATAGCTATACAATAACTGTCTAATATATAAATGCATCTACTAGCTATTTTTGCCTATTTTCAACAAAATAATTGCATTGTCAAAATGCAATTATAATAACTGCATAATAATTGTAAAATAAATAAACACATCTACTAGCTATTTTTATTATTTTCACTAAAATAATTGCAGCAATAAAATGCAACTATAATAAGTATACAATGACAGTATAATAAACAAGTACGATTACTAATTTTTTAAAATTTTTAATACAATAATTGAAACGATAAAATGCAACTACAATAGCTATACAATAACTGTCTAATAAATAAATGCATCTACTAGCTATTTTTGCCTATTTTCAACAAAATAATTGCATTGTCAAAATGCAATTATAATAACTGCATAATAATTGTAAAATAAATAAACACATCTACTAGCTATTTTTATTATTTTCACTAAAATAATTGCAGCAATAAAATGCAACTATAATAAGTATACAATGACAGTATAATAAACAAGTACGATTACTAATTTTTTTAAATTTTTAATACAATAATTGAAACGATAAAATGCAACTACAATAGCTATACAATAACTGTCTAATAAATAAATGCATCTACTAGCTATTTTTTCCTATTTTCAACAAAATAATTGCATAATAATAATTGTAATATAAGTAAACACAACTACTAGCTATTTTTATTATTTTCACTAAAATAATTGCAGCAATAAAATGCAACTATAATAAGTATACAATGACAGTATAATAAACAAGTACGATTACCAGTTATCTTTTATTTTCGATAGAATAATTCCAACGATAAAATGCAACAGTAGTACAATCACAGGTATACATCAAGAAAATAAACAAAAATGTGCTCTCCTGCATGTAAAATGGAGGCGAGTTATTTCGTTCTATCTCGTGGATGCTTAGATCTCCGTGAAAAACATCATATGCGAGTTGTTGAAAAGTTAACTTGCATATACGTGTGTGCATACACACGATGAAAATATCGGATCGATTGAAGCATTTAACAGCGTGATACAATTATTAACGGGGTGTGTATCGTGAACACGATTGGTTCGCGAATAATTGCTTTTGCATGAACGCGAAAGTACTTAACCCTTGTCCTGTATAAACGAGTTTTTAATTTTTTATACCCCTTCTTACAGGGTATGGCCGGGGCGGCGGGCAAAAGCGGTTTTCCGGTATATTATTTTGTTATTTTCTTTCCATTCCTCTGTCTCTTTATCTCTCTCTCTCTTTCTCTCTCTCTCTCTCTGTTTACATCTTTGTTCTTGCATACTCTCCACTCATCATCTCACGTTTTGCACATAACACTAACTCAATTCTCTTCTCAATTACTGCATTTTATGTAGACTTTTTTTTGTGTTTCTCTCTTTGTCCATGTTCTTAGAATTTTCCTAATGCTTGGTCTCCAATTTTAGCGCAACATCCGCTTCTCTTTTTATCTTTTGATATTTTAATACATTGTATCAGATTTATGCCTATACATGTATCAGCTGTGAAATTGAAATTCGTTTACTTTCAAATATGACGATTTAGATTGGTTTCCGCCTGCAAAAGCGAGAACTGTTAATAGAAAAATAGTTAAATGAAAATTGATCGAAAAGTCTTTGTCGAAGGGATGCAATTTTGCTTGCTATAGTTTGTTATTAATAAAGTGGAATTCAATTAAAAGTGCTCGCAGTGAATAATATAAAATTTGTTATGTAAATATAATTATATGTGAGTAGTTTGTGAAGAGACAAAAATTTTGTGAACAAATGAACGAACGGGGTTAAAAAAGTCATTAGGCTGAATGGGGTTGTTTTGGACATCAAGGGAAAAGATCACAAAAATTTTCTGATGTGAGCCAAATTTCGCAAGTTTCAAATTTCCAAATTTCTGAAATTATAGAGTCCCAAAGTCACAAAGTTTCGAAATTTGTAATACCGAAATCTGAAGATTCCATAAATAAAGTTCTTCACTAGACTTGTGAAATTCCAACGTCTCGAAATTTGTCCGCACTAATATTAAAATATTCCGAAATTCTAAAGTCTCAAATTTCCGAAATACCTGAAAAGTTACAAACTTTCGAAATTACTAAGACTCAAAGTCTCAAAATTCACAAACTTCTCTAATTTCAAGCTCCCAAAGTCTTTAGTCTCAAAGTTCACAAAAAAATGTCAAAGTATCAAAGTACCAAAATTCAAAAATTAAGTTCCAAAATCTTAAAATCATAAAATTCGTAAAACTCCAAAATATTGACGTAATCCTTATTTATTAAGAAAATAGAAAACATGTAACCTCGTTTATTAACAAAAAAAGAAAAATTGTATTAAAAATTACGAAATTTTTGCAAATTTAACAACATGGACTCGCAGTTATTAAATACTTAACAAAAATGTATTAATCAAAATTATAATTAATGTCATATTTGAAAGCATCTTGATGTACTATGACGCTCAACGACGCCTCTATTTATCGTATGCTCGCATACGTCCATGTTACACACACAGGGAATGATTATTACATATTTTCAAAGGCTGCACAGCCTTTTCGATTTTTCACTTTCTTCCATTCTCTGTGCTGCAGATCACGCAAACTTACCAGTATATTCTTTCAGGGACCTATCGGGATAGATGGACCAAAAGGTGAACCGGTAAGTTTACGTACAGTCTATGTACTTTAACATTAATTAATATACTGTGATTTATTCTGTACGAAATTTTTTTATTTTCATAGAGACATAGAGAATAATTCTATATATTATAATTTATTATTGTTATACTATATCCTGCACTTCATACACAGTATTAAAACAATATATTTTAATAATAATATATGTACATAGAAAAATAGAGAAAGATTCTATACATTATGTACTATGTATATTACTGTTAGAATATATTGTGTATACTATATTATTATTAAAATGTATCGTATGTTCAATACGTTGGGGGGATGCTTAAATAAGGTATTCATATGTAGAACAAAATACATATATTTTATATAATGTATTATTATTAGAATATATTTTATATTCTATATTCTACATAAAAGATATACATTTTTACATATATTTATATGTATACATTCTGCTGGTGAGCAGCAGTGAACTGAGAGATTTACAACCAGTAAAGTGAGAACATTAATGTCAAACATGAAAGTAATAACAAAAAGATTAAATGACCGATTACTGTCTATTAATTACCTACATTAATTTGTAATTTTAGAACAGTTAGTATCATGTCAAGTGAACCTCTGTAGTGACGGAGTGTATACACATTTTATCGACACACCCTGTATATAAAGACATAATCCTGAAAATAACTTGCTATACTTTTTATAATGTAACTTTCAAGCTATATGTGATATTGAACATTTAACGGTCAAAACTTAAGAATGTAACATACAATATAAGAGTAATATATGGTTTGTCCGGAAAGTAATGCAATTAGGTACGTAAAAAAAAATGTATTTATGTTATTGATATAAATCTTTAAAATTCTTCAAAGTACTTCCCTTGGGCTTCAACACACTTTTGCCAGCGACTTTTCCATGCACGGTATGCATCCTGGACGGCGTTAATGGGGACCTCGTTTAATGTCTTCGTCATGGCGGTTTGAATCGCTTTTATGGTTCCAAAATGGAATCCTTTGAGAGCAGACTTGATCTTCGGGAACAGGAAAAAATCTGGTGGGGCCATGTCAGGACTGTAAGGGGCTGTGGTAACGTTACCAAGCTGTGCTTGGCTAGAAATTCTTGAACGCGCAAAGCGGTATTGCTGGAAGCGTTGTCGTGGTGCAGCTGCCACGTAGTGGCGCTCTCTTTTCGAGTACAATGTTGTGCACAGTTGTTTTCGATATGTTGGGAGTCTCTGCGATCATTCGAACACTCAGTAGTCGATCACTCTTAAGAAGTTCATGGACACGGGAAACATTTTCGTCAATAGTGGTGCTTGTCGCCCGTCCAGAGCAGAAGTCATCCTCCACGTTTTTCCGACCGTTTTTGAACAAATTTAACCATCTGGAAACTTGAGAATAGGAAAGAGCAGAGTTCCCGTATGCCGCCTTAATCATTTGGTTGGTTTCAGCGAGGCTTTTATTCAGCTTAGCGCAGAATTTAATCGCATAACGTTGTTCGATATTTTTCTTCATTACGCGTCGTGACACGGGCACAAATAATAGGTTTACGTTTACTACGATTCTAACGATTTCGGAGCGCGGATCAGGTTGAGGTTGTAAAGATATGAAGATAAGAGTCCCCTCTACATATTCCAACAAGTCCGAATATGTTCGGACCAGGAAAAATGGCGGAAATGAACAAATTGCATTACTTTCCGGACAGACCCTGTACATAAAATACCATACATGGCATTATTCTTGTTATATGAATCACATTGTTATTTTTGTATTGTTACACATTTGTTAAAGTGTTCCTTTCATTAACCGATTATAAAGATATGTTTTGGATTATAGTTTGAACATATACTCTTATCTAGATTTCAATAGAAAAACTTCAGTAAAGTTAAATTTAACCTCAAAGAAAGTTTTAATCTAAATTTTAACCCAGAAAGATTAATAATAAATATTAACGGTGTATAAAAATCATTAAATTAACAAAAGAGGCGGAAACTAGACATCCCATTATTCAAATTGGACATAAATAAATAATTATTACATTAATACTAGTGTACATGTCACGCAATAGCTGTTAATTGCGGAGAGAAATGTAAATGAAACCGAGAGATTGTCCCGTGAATTAAATTGAGCTGTTTATCGTTTAATGGCCTGATACAATTCTATCTATAAATTGCGTATTGATAGGTTATGTAAATTAGGATCAGGTATTTGATGCGGTAATATCAAGGGTTTATAATAATACAGAAATGTTATATCTGATTATATTTCTGCAACAAAAGTTGCAAATAACAGAGGTTTTATTGCTGACAAAATATTCGTTATTTAAAAAAATAATAAAGCAAAACCTTGCCTTTTTAATAAATCAAATGAAAAATTGCAATCAGTGAAACACATACAATTTCACAAGTTAAGTTAATGATTATAAATATCGATAATTGATATGATTTTAAACGAAATCTTTATTGCACAGAAATATACTATAAATTTCTCTACATACATAGTTATGGTATATTCAATATAATTTTATTTTAACGTAACGTCAATTCAATACACAGTGGAAATATGAACCTACCAATTTCATTCGGTATATTTTATTGATTTCTCCAACGTCCTTTATTGAAAATTTTTATTATTCTTTGTAGATATGTTTCAATTTTCCATATTACAGTTTTTGCTTTTCGCTTTATTAAACTTATTAAATTTTTCAGTTAAAGTTCTCACTCGTTGCGAATTAAAATAAAGTATGAAACTGCGTTTGTAGTAAACAACAGATATAAGTTGTGATATATCTGCATTTTATTGTCACTTGTCAAGTACATTTTAACATAAATATATTATTATGATACATTACTACGGATCTTAACCTTCTCTAGGGAAAATGGCTACGTACAGAGCACTCGCCTCGAGCGTTATCATATAAATATATTATGCTAGATAGTACTGTAATATTATCCAGCATAATATCTAGCTATAATGTATAGTACACACTTAAAAATTGAAGGATTTAATGAATGTATAAATGTAGTGTTCAAAATGTATCAATATGTATTCAATAATTAAATGAAAGTGCAATTGTACTCTAGATCCAAATTTCAAAGATTTATTTAAAATGACTACGTATACAGATCATTTTAAGTACAATAAAATGCTGATACATAATGCACAATACGTATTAATATTAAAATTATAATAATTTATAATCTTTATTTTATAATAATAATATTTAAAATTATAAATTTTGAAAGCAATAATTTGTATTGCAGATTTAGTAAATTTTAATACACGACTAAAGAATATTAATGATGAAATAAATATTAATGAGTATTTCGAGAGTTAGCACGTGAATGATGGGGTTTCTCTTGTATCGCCATTTTCTCTAGAGACCCGTGCTCGATACTATCCCATACATATTAGATGACACTCCGATCACTAAGTTTAACCTTTTAACCAAGATCCTTCATATATATAATCAAAATAAACCAGCTTATACAATAATTCTTTAACTCAATGACGGTTAGCGTTTTGACAAAAGCTTTCTAATCATTTATTTTCTGACAATAAGACATCTAAATTTCATTGGGCGAGTTAAACCTAATGTTAAAATCATGTGAACTGTTGTTATTAACTCTTTTAATTTTATTAGCATAAACATTTGTAAATATTGAATTACACTATTTAATACATATTTATAAGCTTTAATAGATTCTTATATGTAGAGCAGTTTTCAATACGTTCAAAAATCGCTGAAATCAGAATTCAAGAATTCTTTTATTAGACATTGCAGTTTGATAATCTGATTAGTTCAGTTTTAACAAAGATTTACTTACGCATGATGGTATATAAAATATTAAAAATTATCACTGCAGATTTAATTGATCTTCATTATAGTTAATAAAAATAAATAATTGATCTTTACTATAATAATGAAGATAAATAATCTTGACAGTTGATCTTTAAAATAATTAATAAAAGTAATGCAGGTAATTAATTAATAAATATAAAATTTAAGCAAGTATTATTACTAAAAATGAAGTTTTGTTGCTATAATAATAAAATTATTATATTGTACCAATAGTAAATCCAACTGCTCGTCGCCATTATTGTTACCCATATTTGTAATTAAAAATCATCGTTACACATCTTGGTGAGTAAAATCTGTAAATTCTTTTTTCAAACACACAATCTAAAAAGAAATCAATTTTTATATCAAATTTTGAATGACCAGTTTTAGAGATATTTTGTGCTCTTCTAGCGGAGTTTGCAGAATTTCCCGAATAAAATAATAAATTTTTAATATGTTTGAATAATAATCACAGTAGAAATGGTACCTAAAATGCTCCAAGGTTTTCTCGTATTTTTCAGTTTATTTTCAAAATTAAGATTTCAGGAGAAAATCTAAACAAAGCACGCGCTAGAGCAAATATTTCTGGTAAGGATAGCATCAAGGAAAGCTATAGAAGCGTGTTTTGTTTTCAGGATAGAAGCGAGATTGTTTGGCAGAACAATGGCGGCAGTGGTACTCATTGTCTATGGTCATTTTGCAGGTGTAGTTTTACATTACGATACCCGAAATGCACAGATAATTTATGCGGAGGCCACGAAATTATTCACATATTATTAACTTACACTTTTTGCAATTAATATTACAAAATAACATAACATTACAGTGAAATAATATTACAGTTTGACGTAATATTATTAACTAGGATTTTTGTCCAAGGTGGATCTAATACTTTAGCTTTAATAAGTTACTAGGATTAAAACTGCCTAAAATTATAAGTGTTTAAACATACAAAAGTGTTTCGAATTAAAGTCGTCTAAAATTGGATGTGTCTGAAATTAAAATTGCAATAGGAATGTTAAATTTTAACATACGATTCAATTATCAAGCGTGTAGAGTATTTCTTTGACTGACTTGTTTTCAGAGAGTCCTTCAGACTTTTATTATAAATAAAGGGTGTAGGAAAATATAATAGAATAACTAGTATATATGGCGTCACAAAAATATGAGCGAAACACTGATGAAAAATGTTACACAGATATTAAAAAAATAACATTAAAATCAACATTATTCGATAAATTAAAATTACGTAAATATTATCACAAATTATATAAAACGTCTAATTTATAAATTGTTACAATAATAAGTAAATTAAACTAATCACTAATCGATTAAATTTAAACTAGTAAATTAAACTTTTCATTTTATATGAAGCTAAATTCATTTTATGACTCAACTATGTTTAAATGTAGCATTTCTATTATTAATAATAAATCATTCCACATTCTATTTTTTAATACATCTAATTTTGCTTAGTTTTACAATTTTCATTTTATAACTTTCATAATTATAACAAAAACATTATTGTATGTTTTACATATTGCATTTTATACTAAATATTATTCTAATAAATAATATGATATTAATATACTTTAATATATTAAATATAATTAATACAATTGAATGATATTAATATTATTTGTTATATTAATTCAATTCACTGATTTAGCAATGATTGCAATCACTGAATTATTTAATTCGACGATTTAGAATGAAATAATTTTTAGGAAATAGTGAAAAATTATGTTAAATAGGAAAGAGTGAAAATTTGATATCGGAATGAAATAAAATATGATATTACTAGAAATATTATTATTAATATAAAATAATTACTTTGACTTCAGAAATATATGTATATTGGGCACCACTGACATCGTCGCATGTTTTATCAAATTATTTTGCTTTTATACTGAAAACAAAACTTTCCTTGATCTTATCCTCAGCACATTTTCTGCTCCATCGTGTACTATAGTTAGACATTCCCCTGCATCCTCTGTTTTCAAAATAAATATTTATGTTACTACTTGTATTATTTTATGTTGAAGAATCCATAGAATTATTTCATATAAAAAAAAGATCAAATGCTACTATAAAAATGAAAAATATTTTCAAAGTTAAAATTTTTCAATCTCTTTCTCAAATTGACTTTTTACAATTAATTTTTGTTCAACTGTGAATATTGAATAAAATGATTGATGGAATCACATTCGTTTTACGAAAATATTGCAATATTTATCGACTGAAGGTTACAAAATCCGAAAAAAGGTCAATTTTGTCGAACAGTGTTATTGCACGAATATTTAATATTTCAGTCAAAAATATTAATACAGTCACTCGCCATTATTCGCGTATTTATTATCCTTTTTCTATTATATTTTTTAAAGAATTCCTTTTACTATTTTTTACAAAAAAAAGCTATTTTATATAACAAAAATTCTACTATAGTTTCATCCAAAAGAATAATCTCACGGAAATCAAAATAAATATAAATATTATATAAATTTGCAATTTGAATTATTTATTTTCTAAATGTTGACTGTTGTTCACTGATAAATATTGCTACACTGAAGCTTGTTATTAACTAATTATTTATACTTTATACTAATTCTTTTTACATTCTACCAAATTGTTGATTATAGATACTAGAAGCATTTTCTAGATTTTTATTTAAAAATTCTAAATAAGTATATTTATTTACTTTATCCGTCATGAGTGACATTACCTACTTACGAAATGACCTAATAATTTTAACGAGTAGACTTCGAATGTTTACGCAAATATATGTGCGTTTTTGTGAAATTTTATCATTCTACATTACCTTAACACATATTCTGCATAGCTGATGCAAAGGAGTTGCCTGGTTTTCTTGTATCAACTATAATTACATACTTCTTTTGCATACTCTGTACTATTAAATGCGTAGACATTCAGCGTGTAATTATAAGCCATCGATACTTTCGAATGGTCAGGAGAAATCGTTAACTACATGTTATTAATATCGTCTTTTTAAGTTTTCCAGGTGGTTTCCATTTTTTTTCACAATAACGACTCACTGTTACGTTATTTATGAATGAGTCTGAGTCATTATAATTGTTATTCGTAACTGTTTTCATGTAGAATGTCTATGTTAATGATTAGGTTGAAATTATTTAACTCAGTGGTATAATCAGGGTTACACATGGTTAATTAAATTTTTAACGTAATTTATACTTATGGTTAAATATTATTAAATTAAATACCAAATTAATAATCAAAATTTAATTTCTAATTAAAGGCTGTCAACAACTTAACATCTTGATAATTATCACACACTAGAAATAACAATTAATAATTAAAATAATTTACCTGCACAAAATTCACTTAAAAACTAAGTTTATCCAAAAATGCTAGACATTTATTAAAGATTGCTAGACATTTATAAATCCTGAACTATACCCAAATTAATAATTAAAATTTAATTTCTAATTAAAGGCTATGTCAACAACTTAACATCTTGATAATTATCACATACTAGAAATTACAATTAATAATTAAAATAATTTACCTGCACAAAATTCACTTAAAAACTAAGTTTATCCAAAAATGCTAGACATTTATTAAAGATTGCTAGACATTTATAAATCCTGAACTATACCCAAATTAATAATTAAAATTTAATTTCTAATTAAAGGCTATGTTAACAACTTAACATCTTGATAATTATCACACACTAGAAATAACAATTAATAATTAAAATAATTTACCTGCACAAAATTCACTTAAAAACTAAGTTTATCCAAAAATGCTAGACATTTATTAAAGATTGCTAGACATTTATAAATCCTGAACTATACCCAAATTAATAATTAAAATTTAATTTCTAATTAAAGACTATGTCAACAACTTAACATCTTGATAATTATCACACACTAGAAATAACAATTAATAATTAAAATAATTTACCTGCACAAAATTCACTTAAAAACTAAGTTTATCCAAAAATGCTAGACATTTATTAAAGATTGCTAGACATTTATAAATCCTGAACTATACCCAAATTAATAATTAAAATTTAATTTCTAATTAAAGGCTATGTCAACAACTTAACATCTTGATAATTATCACATACTAGAAATTACAATTAATAATTAAAATAATTTACCTGCACAAAATTCACTTAAAAACTAAGTTTATCCAAAAATGCTAGACATTTATTAAAGATTGCTAGACATTTATAAATCCTGAACTATACCCAAATTAATAATTAAAATTTAATTTCTAATTAAAGGCTATGTCAACAACTTAACATCTTGATAATTATCACATACTAGAAATTACAATTAATAATTAAAATAATTTACCTGCACAAAATTCACTTAAAAACTAAGTTTATCCAAAAATGCTAGACATTTATTAAAGATTGCTAGACATTTATAAATCCTGAACTATATCCAAATTAATAATCAAAATTTAATTAAAAGCTATGCGAATAATTTAACATCCTAATAATTATAACACAGGAAAAATTACAATTAGGAATTATTTACAGACATCTTGCCAGACATCTAGGCATATAATTTTGCTTCAAGAGAGTCATAAACGTCTCCCTTCAGAAATATTATAGTCATCCGCGTTGCTCGTCGTGCATTTCGTCGTTTGAACAATAACGGAAGAATGTACGAACGGAAAGTACAAGCGGATGTACAAACATGCAGAGATAGGAGAAAGGAGATGAAAATAGAGGGGGGCTAAGGGAGTACGAGTGCATTGCAAATATCATGAGATATTTGTTCTGGCGACGGTTCGGTTGAAAGAATTTCGATCAACTCACTCGTCCTTTACCGGGTATACTGTCCGTTTGCGTTCGATTTGTATGCGTATAGATACACTCCGCCACAAAACCATAAGACCCAAGAATATCGCAGGAAAATGATTCCATCGAACATTTCTTCCGTCTTCGTTCCCTATGTTACTGTTTACGTTCAACTATAATACTCTCTATGACTACAGACTATAGATATATCCACGTGTTATCTAAAACTGTACTTCGAAGAACTCCAGTAGGAAATAAAAAGAACTCTTGTAAAGAAGTATAAGATAGTTGAAACGATCAAAGTGTGAGAAAAACTTTCTGTTTAAAAGTGTGAACATTAATTGTGCTAACGGGTTGTATCTCAGATTTGGGGAACGTCAAGAACATCAGGAATGACTTCATTTTCTGTATTAAAAAATGCAAACGCACACTGTTTTTAATGGAATTGCATATTTTTAACTTTTCAAGTATTAATCGGTTAACCTCTAATTTTCAGCTGCATTAGAGGAATGTTCGACTAAAATATTCTCATCCGAAAAGTCGTGTTAGGTAGATTTTAGATTTAGTGATCTCAGTTGAAAATAAATTTTGTTATAATAAATCTATTTATATAAATTACATAATCAATAAATCTAATTATATAAATTATGTAATTAATCAATTTAATTGTATAAATTACATAATCAATAAATCTTATTATATAAATTACATAATTAACCAATCTAATTATATCTAACTTGAAAATAAAAAAAAAATAAAATAAGTAAATAAAACATGAACTAACACATACAGTGATAAATTATAATTGGTATTAAACTCAAAACTCAATATTTGTGTAAATACGATTTAGATTTGTTACATTTGAACTGTAATGTCACATGTATGTCATAAACTAAAAGGTTAAGGTAAAATGTTTAAAATACGAATATTTGGTATGATATATCACATTTTTGATAAGTTGAACGTGTGATAAGTTAAATAAACGTTTAAAAAACGTTTTGATAAGTTGACTTATTTGGAAAGATGGTTTGAAAACATAGCACAACTCTATGACTACTACTTTTTAATATGTATCTTCTTGAATTCTTTCTGGGGTTATAAAGATACTGGGTTTTATGGGTTTCAAGATACAGTGCACACGTATTCATTTGTTTCCGTGGAAGACGTGAAAGAACGAATTAAACTGTTGTTTGAACATGAACAGTGATAACACTAATTTCGTTAGGAAGAATATAAAAAACGTTGTATGAAGTGATTGCTGTGTAAAGATGGAACGTTTGATCATTTCTAACGAAATACATGAAACAATGTGAAATATCACGCGAAATATTGACTTTTTAATAATTGTACATCTGTTTCACGCAGAATGTGATTTCGTTTTTAAAAAAGCGTACTTGAATTTATTTTTGATTTGTTATTGCGTTAATGGAGAAAATGAAGTCGTAAAAAATAGATTCAACTTTTTTCTGAACAGCTTTTCTCCGTCTTTTACCAAATTTGAAATGTAACCGACAATGGGGTGAATTTACATGAAAAAATATGGCACATAGAATACAATTTTTTCATGTGTCATTTGATTTTTGAAAAAATTGAGTTTGAACAGTTTCGAAGTATTTATAAAAAAGTTTGTTCATGACATATGAAATGATGCAGGTTTTCATTACTTTGAGGATTAATGAATGTTATCAAACAAATAAATCTAGTCATAAATACTACTGAAGTTCGTTATCAGTCGCACTTTGTAACATTATTGATGTACTAGTATTTAATACGACGAATTTATTCGATGATAAGAACACATAAATAACAAACCTAATAAAGAAATATAAAGTAGTAAACCTATTTTAGCAATATTAATAATTATATCTGTTATATAATTATATAATTACAATTAAAGTGTTATATTTATTTACTGTAGAATTGAGAAACAATTTGTTGATTTTATCATTTTCTACACTGTGAACAAACTATTTTACAAATACTTCAAAAATGCTCAAATTCAATTGCCACCATTTTGAAAACACCATTCCAGTGCCACCATTTTGAAATTACTCTGTATATAATTTTTATACAGTTCACAGTATAAAAACTATGCAGTATAAATTGTATAAAAACTACATACAGGGTGATTTCAAAATGGTGGCACTTGAATGGTGTTTTCAAAATGGTGGCAATGTATATCAAACGGTGTCTCATATTTTTCATGCACTTACATTATGAGTTTTCATGCTCTTACAGTTTTCATACATATTTTATGCAGTCTACAGTTTTTATATAGAATGTATAGATTTTATACGGTGTCTTATAGTTTTGTTACAGAGTGTAGACTACCGGTGGTAGACAAGGTATTCTTAATATTTGCATCTAATATGTGCAGTCGGTTCTTTTATGTTCGACGAATAAACATCACTGGTAGACGTTGTGTGGTCTACCTTCTTGGAAGGCGATCGATTGTTTCAAGTGGCCAGTACGAAGCAATCGTTTAAAGAAACCATAAAATATTGGGTTAATGTTATTAGAAGTTTCTGTTGCGACTATTATTATGTTCAGTTTGAACCGTTCAAAGTTTCTAGCATTAAAATCTTACGCTGGAATCTCTTAGTTTCTGGTTAACTCTCGTTGCATCGTTATGTAAATATGCTACATAATATAATATAGTATGAAACTGTCATATGTTACTAAACATCTGCAAATTTTATAATCGACATTTACCACATTGTCGTATAATACTTTGAAATTAAAAATAAAACGAAATGTAAACAAATGAACGAGAAGGCATAATTGAATACACACGCTAATTCTTCATCTTCGTCAAAATCGACATAGACTTTGAAGAAAGCGTCTTAAAAAAATGTTATAGTTTAAGATTTTATAATTTTAAAATAGCTAAAAATAAATAACACATGAACTTGTCATTTGAACGGTTTGATATGGTTAGTGTTAATGAAATTAGTGACAATATTTCTTATCTTTTGTGAGTACAAACGTTTGGTATATTTCATAAAAATATTGAGTTAAAAATTTATTTAGAAATATATAGACTAAAATATATATTGTAAATATTATAGTTTTTCTCCCTTGATAAATATTGTTTAATAAAAAATATTTACTTAGCATTATTTTGTTATTAGTATTGTTTGTGAGAGTTTAAAAACATTGATGGATCGTGCAACGAAAACTTATTTTATTCATCGACTAACAAAGTTTGTTCTTATGTTTGTTGATATTTTTCTCTTTATATTTATTCGTATTCTAAAATTTAGTCCTTAAATTTAGAATTGAATGTTGTATAAAAAATTGTGTGAATTTTTGAGTTTGCGTACCAAAATTATACGAAAAGAATTATCGGGAAGAAAAACAATATTAAAATATTTATAAGAACAACAGTTAATAATACGTCTAATTTATTTATTTCATATTCTGTATTTCTGCAAGATTTATTTAGTTTTATTTAAATTTTTATATTTTTATTTATTTTCGTAGAATATCTGAATATTTTTTGTGCAGACCCTTTTACTGCGTTAAATAATCAAAGTACCAAAAAAGTTTAAGTTTGAGATAATAGATGAGGGAAGGAGAAATTATAAAATTAAATGAGAAATGTAAACAATAATATAAATTTATTTTAATCAATGAAAATTTTATCAGAGGATTTTAATTATAATAAAACACTAAATTAGAAAGAAATAAAATAATATAAATTAAATTAGATATATAAAAAATACTACAAAATATTATTAAAATATGAAATTAAAGTTTAGTTTATAATTTATGATCCTCCACAACGCAATTGAGAATTTGTTTCACAATTTTCTCAACAATGACAGCGGACGGTGTTAATTAAGAGTAATTAATTATTCATTGTTAATCAGTATTCGTTTAATTCGCTATGCGCAATTACAATATTAAAACCGATGCAGAGAATTCAGAATAGTTTGCAAACTTTGCTTCTAACAAACCTCGGCTGCGTTAATTACAATGAGGTGAAAATTGTAATTTAACTCTCTTACAAAACCAATATAAGTTAGCCAGATTTGAGCCGTGAGTTTTGTTATTGTACTACAAGTGTAACGTGATATTGTAAGACGAAGGATTACTTCACTGTAGATTATAAAATACATTGTAAATAAGAATAATGTGTGGAAGATTTTTTAAGATTTAAAAATTCCTGAAGTCACGAATGCTGCATTAATAAATCCCTAAATTTTCAAAGCTGTAAATTTTGGAAAGCCTAGATTTTTAAATTGTCAAATTTCTGTATTTCAAAATCCCACGTTTCCAAATCCTCAAATTACCAAATTCTTAATTTCCCAATTTCAGTTTACCAAATTCTCAGTTCTCCAAATCTCAAAATATCTTTATCTTCTAAACATTGGAAAACCTAAATTTTCAAATTATCAAATTTCTACATTTAAAAATTCCCAGATTTTCAAATCTCTGAATTCCCAAATTCCTAGATTTATAGCTCCCTAGATTCTCAGGTCCCTATATTCCAAAATCCATAATTCCCCAAATGTCTAGGTCCTAAAATCCTTAGACCCCCAAATACCTAAATCCTCAAGTCCCTACATTTCCATCTCCCTAGATTCTCAGATCTCTATATTCCAAAATCCCTAGGTGCCAAAATCTCTAGACTACAATATCCTTCAATCCCTAAATACCTAGATCTACAAATTCCTAGATTCCTATGTCCCTAAATTTCTAAGTCCCCAAAATTCCCAAATCCCTAAATTTTCAAATGTCTAAATGCTAAATCTCCAAATTCCCAAATCTATAAAATCCCAAATTCTCAGACTATAAACTGTCAAAATTTTCAAATTCTCCAATTTCCAAATAACTCAATCTTCTAAATTCCCAAATTTGCAATATACTAAATCCCATTTCCGTCCACCCATAAATCCGGAACTCCACATTCGTCCCACCGATCCTGAAATAAACGAATGTCATTTCACATTTAATAAACGGCAATATACTGTAAACAAAACATTTATATGCACTGAGGAACCAAGAAATTCGAACAACTTATTTTATTACCACAGCGTGTCTCCGAGTTGTGGCTATACATACATAAATATGTATATTCTTTCCCAAGGAGAACATAAACTCACCCTTGATTCTAAAAAGGACTCCCATGCATACATTATATTAGTTCATTCATTACATTAGAAAACGAATAACGAAACGACCCATAGTTACAAGAATACATAGAATGTGTACCACATTGTAATATATAATATAATGTAGCACAGTATGTGTTCATTAAATTGATTATGACTTCACCAGACTTCATAATTGATATACAGTCCCTGGTCAACGAATTAGGACCACATACGAAAATTTCACTTTTTGGCTATAATTATGTCATATATGCAATATTGTCTTAGGTCATGCAAATTATTACTAAATGCGTTGATGACGATATATACACAGTATGTCTGAAAAGTAACGGAACTTTTTAAATAGAAAAGAAAGTATTAGTTATTTTGCCAAAATTAATTTTTTTTATTCAAAATACATCCCTTCCGCATCAATACACCGCTGGGCACGCTCAGGCAATGTTAACATAGATTTTTTTATGTCATTTTGCGGAATCGCTTGAATCACCCTTGTCACAGCTGCTTGGACTTGTGTAATAGTGTCATAAAACGTTCTTTTCATGGCTAATTTCAATTTTGGAAAAAGGAAGTAATCGCATGGAGATAAGTCAGGCGAATATGGAGGATGTTGGAGCACACAGACTTGTTTTTTCGCAAAAAATTCACGAACAGCGCAGTTCTCTGACTTGGTGCATTATCATGCAACAGAAACCAACTTCCCGGCGCTCGATATTCGGGCCTCACACGAACGATTCTTTTCCACAAACGTTCCATAACACCCAGATAATATTCGCCATTAACATTTTGTCCCTGTGGAACGAATTCCCGAAGTATAATACCTTTAGCATCGTTTAGAATTTAGAAAAACCTAAAACCTGGCTTTGGGTCGTATTCCAAAGTATCACGACCATCTTGGAATCGCTTATACCACTCGAACACACGTGTACGGGATAAACAATCGTCGCCATAAACATTTTTCATTAATTCAAATGTTTCTGTAAAAGTTGTACCGAGCTTTACCGAGCAGAATTTAATATTCGCTCTTTGCTCCATCGTGATTTTGTGACACGGTGACGAAAGGTTCTGTCGCTTTAAACACTATAAGTTTACAATTCGTTGCTCGATTCCAATAACGATTGGTTTGTTTTGTAGGGGAAGAATACTGTTTTCAAATAACATGTTGTTTTTATAGATGTCGCTAATAGTGTTCCTTAAATTTAAAAAGTTCCGTTACTTTTCAGACATACTGTGTATATAGCAATTTGTTATTGTCGTGATAATAAATTGTGTGATGAGCGATTAAGGGCCGTGCGAGCGTTTAGGTTAGGTTCGAGTATCGATAGCGCGTCAGGTGAAATTTGAATGCCATAGAAAATGTCTGCCAACTCAAAAGACTAGTTTACAACTCTCCAACCACATTATCTGAGTTGAAGAGAATTACAGATATTTGGGAAAATAAAGATATAAAGCATGTGATGTATACCGAGCATGCCGGGAGCTGTGACCAAAGCAAAGGGTGGAAATACAAGATATTAACACGTGTTAATAATGTTATGTAATAGTGTATCACGGTAGCTAGTAAATTATATCATTACAATTTGAACAGGCCTAATTTTACGGAGAACGAGAAAAATGCTGAAAATTTGTAGTGGTCCTAATGCGATGGTCAGGGACTGTATCTCTCAATTTAGCAAAGTATCGTTTAGAGTAACATTATTAATAATTACACAAGAGGTGATCAACTACTGTCCACAATGAAGTCTATTACAGATTTATTTTCTTGTCCAATTTAAATTACGACACATTACAGAAATATTTGACATAGCCTTAAATAGTCGGGTTTTAATGATTTTTAAGAATATTCACATTCTCAGAACACTATACTAATTGAACCTATTTTAGAATACGGAAGTATAATCTGGTCTCCGCACTGTGGCTCTCACATTAATGATATGGAATGCGCTCGGCACAAGTTTTCAAGGCTTGCTGCCAAGTATAGTGTTCCATGTTATTCCACTCTGACGACGATTTAATTCTTAACGGGTTAGCTGCCGTAGTCACCGGTGACTGACGGTATAAAATATATAAAACTAAAAAATTCACATTTTTTAAGTAACTACCCGAAATTTATTTAAAATTTACCTAATTTTTATTTATCACATAATTGTACCATTAATGTATTTAAATATTTCTTTGCATAAAATTTTAATGGATTTTATTTTACTGTGTGCCTTGACCGGAATGTAATTTTAACGCGTTAATCATCTAAATCTTCAAGCATTACAGAATAGAAGGAAAATGTTATGTATAGTCTACTTTACAGTATAGTAATCTTCAACATTATACTTTTTTTGTATAACAAAGTTTACCGTTATAAATAAAATGAAAATTAACGTTTGTTAATAACGTTTTATTAAAATTATTCAAATGTAACTAAACAACACTTGTCTTGACACTGCAACAATAATTAGTTATTTCTGCCGAAAAAATCATATGTTTAGTAAATAAATAAAATATTTCTGATAAAGTAATTCGTAGAACGCGAATAAAATGTAAAATGCATTAAAACAAGCGATACCACAACCGAACAGCACTTAGCCGGTAATACCGTGTAAAAGTTAGCAGACTAAATTCGAGGCAGAAGCTTCTCTGAGCTTGTCAAAACACGCGATGCTTTTGTTTCCAGTTCGGCCGCGAGTTGCCGTTATTTTTCCATCAAATACAACGATGTGTTTCATTTGCAGGGTCGACCCGGCGAGAAAGGGCAAAAAGGCGAGCTGGGAAGCCCAGGGTTCGACGTCTTCTCCGCAGTAAAGGTATCTAGCTACGTTGTCTACAGAAACTGAAATAGCGCGCTAGAGCCAGAAAACAACGTACGTAATACGAAAATGCATCGTTTCTCTCTCGACTCGTTCACTTTGGAACGGGATTTTTGCAAAATTTCACCGAGAATACCCGCGACTATCTGCGAGATAAGAGAAAAAATGACTTAGAAAAGAGCGAAGCGCGATAGAAAAGGTGATACGGGTTGAAACGATGCAATTTCAGTTAACAGACGTTTATTAAAGCAGCGGGTATTATGCAGAGAAGCGAGTTTCAGTCGGATGATATCGATATTTTTTATACAGCTTTAGTAATGATATTTATCTTCGATTCTTTTGTTCATGTATGAACAGTTATATGTAAACTATTTTGAGACGAGTGAAATAATGCAATTCTTACAAATTCTATGTTATTAAATTGTGTATTATGTTTTGATGGTATGTGATATGATTTGATATCAATTATTTGTTTATTTTAAATCTTTTGTTAGTTTTACAGTTTTTCGATATGCACACTGGGTTTGGACCTTTGTTGCATGATTTTTTGGATTTTGAAGGAAAAGCATTTAAGAATTCTTGTGAATAATATTAATAACAAAAATTGTTTTATTTTAGATGTTTATAAATATTTTGATTTAGAGTTTTAGTAATTTAAAGATTTAACAATTCAGACATTTTAGAAATTTTTACAATTTTTAGTAATTTCAGAATTTTTGGAAATTTTACAATTTTGAGAATTTCTGAAATTTTTGAATCTTTGAGAATTTTTTGAATTTTTAAAATTTTGAGAATTTTTAGAATCCTTGAAATTTTGAGAATTTCTGGAATTTTTAAATCTTTGAGAATTTTTGGAATTTTTAAAATTTTGAGAATTTTTGGAATCCTTGAAATTTTGAGAATTTCTGGAATTTTTTACATTTTAAGGACTTTGAAGATTTTGGGGATTTAAATTTGAAACCGTGGAATTTTGAGAATTTGGAAAATTTGAAATTAAGGATTTAAAAAGTTTTAGATTTTAAAACTATAAGAATATAAAAATATGGAAATTTAGAAATTTAGAAATTTAGAAACGAAAAATTTACTAATGTAGAAATTTGAACAATTTTGGGATTTAAAAATTTAGAAATCACCACATTAAGAAATTAGAAAATAGTGCAATTGGAAAATTTGAAAATGTAGAAATTTGGGGAACTTTGGAATTTGAAAATGATGAAATATTGAACTTGGGAGATCTGATAATTTTTAAATTCGGGAAATTTTAGAATTTTGGAAATTAGAAAACTTGGACAAATTTAAAATCTCAAAATTTAGTTTGGGCAATTTCACGATTTGCAAATTTAGAAATTTTGATAATCAGAAATTAAAAAATTTACAAATTTGAAAATTTGTAACATTTGGAATTTTGTACATTTAGGAATTTTATATTTGATATAAATAGTAATTCAAACCAAAGTAAAATATTTTATAATACTTCGTGTCCATACAAATTATTTTTCAAATTATTAATTTGATTCTCGATAACTGCATTTACTAAAGAAAACATCTTTACTAAAATAAAATATAGACATTTAAATACAAATCACCGCCACAAACGATATAATTAAGTTTTCTTTAACCGAGTTATCCGACTGGAACCACGTTTCTCTTGAACGTAATAAAAGCAACATTTACCAGGCATTTTCTGCAAATTGCTGAACTGTGAATCTCGATGTTTCTCGTTAGCTCGGTGATCGAGGACAACGGCTTCATTCTTGATTGCAATTAATGTTTGCTAATATTTAGTAGTTTAAATAGCTGATAGCTGTTGCGCCAAGTACGACAGACTATTGCGTCTACATAAACGCATGCCATACCTTGGGAACAGAAGCAGTGTTCTCGAACCAAAGTATCGATCATGCGTTGTACTAATTCTCGCTAACCGTTTGCTACGTGGCGATCAAGAATCCATGTATTATTACTTCTTATATTTCTCGTATGACCATTAACATTTACATAGAATGATCTATCAAACATTACTTTATTCGTTATAAAAAAAAAATGAGGTATTCGAAAAATTAAATTTCATTTTCAATTATTTTTATTATAGTATATTAAATAATGTAAATAATGTATCATACCATATTTTATCAAGGTACATAAAATATCATAGTACATTTTAATAGACTATAGTAAATATATCACAGTATATCTTAATAGAGATAACCATTATCTCATGATATTTAAATAATTAACAATTATAGCACAGTACATTTTAATGTAGTACATAGTATACATAGTGAATGCTATTTCATATCTCAATAGAGGTGGCCTTTTTAACGATCTCATTATAGTTAATTAATTAACAATTATATTTCAATTACTTGCAATATTAATTAAAACTTTAAGTAACATTCGAGGTCGTACAAAAATTCGTCACTTATTTAACTATGAACAGTTGTACTTATATTAGTCTTAATAGATAATTTTACAAAATTAGTCTTAATAGATAAAGCTACAAGATTTCTTCTTAATAGATAAATTTACAAAATTGGACTTAATAGATAATTTTACAAGATTAGTCATAATAGATAGGTTTACAAGATTAGTCGTCATAGATAAATTTACAGAATTAGTCTCAGTAGATAAATTTACAAAATTAATCTTAATAGATAATTTTACAAGATTTATCTTGACGGGTAAATTTGCAAGTGTAGTTCTAACAGATAATTTTACAAAATTAGTCTTAATAGATAAAGCTACAAGATTTCTTCTTAATAGATAAATTTACAAAATTGGACTTAATAGATAATTTTACAAGATTAGTCGTCATAGATAAATTTACAGAATTAGTCTCAGTAGATAAATTTACAAAATTAATCTTAATAGATAATTTTACAAGATTTATCTTGACGGGTAAATTTACAAGAGTAGTTCTAACAGATAATTTTACAAAATTAGTCTTAATAAACAAATTTACAAGATTAGTCTTAATATATAAATTTACAGAATTAATCTTAATATATAAATTTACAAAATTAATCTTAATAGATAATTTTACAAGATTAATCTTAATGGGTAAATTTACAAGATTAGTCCTAGCAGATAATTTTACAATATTAACCTTAATAGGTAAACAGCATTACTCTCAATCCTATAACTTTCTCATTACCACTAATATAAACATCGCATCATTATTCAAAATAAATGGACCAAGAAATAAGTCAATCTGTTCAAAATGTTCCGCAAATAAGACACAGTTGTTCTCGTATCCAATGTCAACCTACATTTCAAAAACTTGGATTCATTACCTTTGTAGCAAGCCACATATGTGTCAATAATGCTCAAAGAATTAACACAGCACGAATCGTGAAGTTTGAGTGGCACGAAGACTCTTTTCGATGTCAATGAGTCATCGTTTCAATGGAACGGGTTAACTAACGACCTCGAATACCTGAAAACCGATGTAAAAATTACGGAAACCTACAGATCGATTTTATCGCATTGTGAACCACTTGTTAACAGCGCTAATCCTTATTAAAACGGATCAGAGTTTTTACACGGATTCTTGATGAGCCAGTGGCGCGAGGTGTAGCGTACTATAGTGCGTGTCATAAATATATCAATGCCTTAAAATTTGGATAATTTGACCTCTGAGAAACAATCCTTGACATACTGTCATTAAACAGTGTCATGAAAATGAATTTTAAAAACAATACACAATATTGAAAACAAACGATACACTTAGTTTATTGCAAGCAGCTGAAAAAATGTTCAATCTTCTAAAATATATCAAGTGTTAAAATTTTGTTATAATTGTGATATACATAAACAAAGAATTTAGTAGTTTATTACATTTTCGTCATTATAGATTGTATACGAAATACAATTTTGCATTCTTGCTACGAGATTTTTTATTATATTTTCATCTAGAATAAAATTTACTATATTTTCGTCTCCTACACTTCTAGATTTGTAAATTTTAATTTTCGTACATTTATTTGTTAAAATAATGACCTTTTTATTTTCAAAGAGTTATTTCGGAGATGCCGATAGAACACAATGCAGAAACACGCAAAAAATATATACAATAATAACATTAATACACCATAACTAATTTTATGGTTGAATCCTTGATTTTTGTGCAATTAGTTAACGCGAATGAAACTCAATCTCGTTGACATTCTCTACCTCAGCATACATACAATTTTTATACTAAAAAAGGTACTAATCAATCTGTTTTGATTAACTATATTTCCCTGCACATTTGATTGAAATTACTTAAATTTCGTTTTTGAAAAAGCAGAAAATGGAGCAAAGAACGTTTTCTCTCCTGCATTGAAATAAGCATATTTCTTAAAGTAACGGTTATTTTAAATTATTCGAAGCGTGAAATAAATTATTATAGATGCAGTTCTAATTGTTTAAGTCTCAAATATTGCTTAAATTAAAATATTTGTCGAAAAAGGTCCGAAAAATACTTTGTTGAAGAAAGTACAGGGTCCACATTCTGAATGCGCATGCGCGAGGTATATGTGACGCATGCGCATTGTATCTTTATTTAAGAAATCATATACTTCATTTTCTTCGATAAATATTTGAGTAATACTTGAAATTTAAGCAATTAAAATTAGATTTATAGGAATTTTTTGACACTTCCAGAAATTTCAAATAACTTTCAAGTTATTGATAACGTTAAGTTGTTAAATTATTAATAACGTTAAGTAATTAAATTAACTTACTTTAAGTATTGTAATTTTAATGTATAAAAGAACAAACTTCTTGTTTTATTTTCTTCCGAAAATGAGGATTAAACCGTTGAAATTAAATATGTAGAATATAGCTAATTAAAATACGAACAATATTATTTTTAATATGAAAATTGCATTTTCGTAAGTTGAGGTGATGAGAATCTCTTATTTTAGAGTATTAACACATTGAACGCCCACGTAAAATTCGACGGAAATCCTAATAAATAATATTTGTATTTCACTACTTCATTTCTTTCACTACATGCAGTTTACAGTACTTAATAAAATCATTTATCATTAGATAAGTAATAATGGTTATCTCAAACATAAATGCGTCAAATATGCATAACATGAACGTTTTAACACTAAACCTACCGGTGTATGTTCGCTTAATTCGAAATTAAAAGTATAGTAACATAAGTAAACAAACGATAAAACATCGAGTACCACAAACACTGACTCTTTATCCTGACAGAAATCAGACATTTTAAGAAAAGTTAACTTTTACATCAAAATAATATTTGTGAACCAATCATTTTGACCAGTTTGGTGCTTTTAATTAATCTCTTACTATACGATGTCTTGATTAAAACAAATAAAGAAAGTTAAAATGTTATATCAGTTTGGCGTTTAGCAATCCTTGACTATTTAGAATTAAACCAATTTTCGAAATAATTAAATTTGATCTTCAAATCAAAGCATATTAACGCTATCAAAGTGGTCAAATACCATTTTATAAGTTCCTTATTTTGCAAAATTTGTTAACGTTTCTTGAAATCCGTTGATTCTCATCAGGGTAAAGAATCAATGTTTATATTTTCTTTAATTTCGTAGTAAGTATGCATTATTCACTGGTATATTCACTGCCAAATAGTAAGATCACAGTAACTATGTCACGAGTGAAATTCGTAAATGTACAAGGTAAGAACGTTGGAACTGGTTGATACGTTTACGACACGCACTGTAATTGTTTTCTCGTTGACGCATCGATCTTCGATGATACAGATTAACAATATAAACCATCTTTCCGCCTACGGGTCAATGCACAGGGATTAGGGTTAAAGAGGTCGGTGACGACGCTCCGCGGCGGGACGCTCGGCTATGCGGAAATCGTCGCTCTGAAGGTAACCGGCCTCTTCGAAAGGCAACAGGGCTCGTGTTGCGGTTCAGAAATCTCTTCTCGTCGTCGCTGCTCCCGCTTCTTCTACCTCTTCTTTTTCTTCCTTCGCTTGTTCTCCTATTTCTCACCGTGGTCTCTTGCTGTTCCCTCCTTCCTTCGCGACACCCTTTGATCACCATATCCACGACCTCGCCGACTCATACTTTGTTTCCACGTTTGGGACCCATCCCCGTTTCAGTTTCCTGTCCGTACTCCTAGACGCAATCCTATTTCTAGTCGTTGCCTCGTGCGGTGCTTTCGGTGTAGCGTTCTATCGTTGGTTTAAATGGTTGGTTTAAAGTGCGACGATGCGACGCTCCGAACGAGAAAAGCGCTTCATTTCGCTCTTCCTGGATTGCTCGAACACGCAAGAAGTTGTTTCTAAACTTGTAAATAATGGACAATACGTAAATTAGCTTCGACATTTTTTTACATTTTTCGTAAAATAAGAAATCTAGATTTTTACGGGTTCTGATTTTGTGGCGATCGAATAATGGAACTGATGTCAATGACCTTGGAATATCTTGTTAAGGTCATCGTTCAAGTTACTTCTTTCGATGCGTGTGATTGACACATTTAATTTTTTAGATATTTTCAGACATTTTTGGGATACTTTTGAGATATCCGTATCCGCGGATATTATGGTGGATGTTATGTATATAGTATGATTATGTGAAACTATGGATGGTACAGAATGCAATATACAGGAGATTTAGTAACTGATGATACAATAGGCGGTGATTTTACGTAAGAAATAGAAATATTAAATTCACGAATGCACAAGTTCAATTGTATTCTGCAATTAATCTATAACGAAGACACCAGTACCAAAGATAACTGAATTGTATATACCTTCAAATTTCATAAATTTTGTACATGTATTTGTAAAATTAATTTAATGAAACAATTTATGAAAATTATAAAAGTTTAACACAACAGCAATTATTGAATACTAATATTTTAAATTAGTACAACTCACGCTTATTTTCTTTAACAACAAAAGTATCTTCAAGTATTATACTCAGAACACAATAATGTTCGGAATACTTATCATAATTTTCAAACATACTCATAATGCAATTAATAGTAATATAAAAAAGTATAGTTATACACGATATAAGTTATACACTGAATCTTTTACTTATTTCAATATAAACTATAACTTCATTAATATTAGAAATTTTATTTAGTTATTCAATCCTACGCATCGAAAATGGAGGAAAAGATAGAAAATTTCTTTTGCTGC